>CM062619.1:27423744-27871244 GCA_025617555.3 Puccinia polysora | reverse complement strand
GCTGAGCATGCTCGGCAAGATTTTTTTTTATTTTTCAAAAGTTCTCAAAACCATATTCTAGTTATTTTGGTGACTTATGCTCAGGGGTGCTCAGCACGCTCAGTTTAGCTCAGTTTTTTTTGTGGGATCTTTTTTGAAAAATGCAATTCAAATTCATAATTTGGAAAAATGCCCATTCTTCACAGGGTGAATTTGAAAATGTTCTTAGTGTAATATTAATTTCAAGTGAGGTAATCCGGCCTCCAAAGTTATTAATGTTCCTTTTCAAAGTTTTATATAGTTATTTATGTCTATTCTATTGAAATATGTAAACTCATCTTTTGATGTATTTTTAATTGATTTATCTACATCTTTGGTCATTTTCTACCCGCAGAGATATTTACTAAATACACTGTATGTCTCTGTTTGGGTAGTAGCGTATTTGAGTTGTACCTCAATGCTGCTGTAGCTTCTTTTGAAAGTGGCTGTTGCAGCTGTCTGTGGCATTGTCCTGCAGCTGTGTAACAGTAACCTTCCTGTGGCTTCATTTCTGCTTGTTGTGTTATCTGGACGGCAGAATGTCAGCAGTTGTGTGCTGATGCATAGCTGCTGGACCGCATTTGGGAATTACAGCAGAAAACACATTTCTGCATGTAAATCCTGAAATAAACACAACACTTCAATTTCAACTGAATTTAAGGTGTCAAACCTACATGTGAAAAGGTACATGGAATATCAAAATGGCCAAAAAGTCATGGTAGTGTTGTCATGAGTTTTTGGCCAATTTTATTAAATCATTTTAAAGGGCAGTGTTGAATTTGCAACCCTACACAACCCTTTGACAACTAAAAATGGGTTGTAGATGGATGTTTTCAACCCATCTGAGTCATGAACAGCTGTTTGCAACCCATCTGAGGCATGAATGGCTGTTTGCAACCCATCTGGGGCCTGAACGGCTTTTTTCAACCCATATTGGTTGCAAACCCCACCATGAAACCCATTTTTATTTGTGGTGTGCTGTTTAAAAATCTTCATTTTTATTTTTTATTTATTTGTTTATATATATTTTATTTTTAATTCAATTTAATTAATTAATTAATTAATTTTATTCATTTATTTATTTTATTTATTTAACGGGTAATGTTAAATTCACTTCTCATTGAGCCGTGTACACAACTCTGTACACAGATTTTTGAGTCATGTACACGGCTCAATGGGCCTCGTGGCACCCTACAAAACTCAAATAAGCGGTGTGGCATGCTACATGGCTCAAATGGGCCATGTGGCATGCTACACGACTCAAATGGGCTGTTTGGCATGCTACACGTCCCATTTGAGTTGTATGGCACGCTAAACAACTAAAATCAAGTTGTGTAGCCTCCAATAAATAATAAATAATGAATAATAAATTGTCAGCTTGCTACTATTGCAGAGCAAGCTGCAAAAGTAACAAAAATAACATAAAAATAATAATAATAAAATTAACCTAAGAAGGAGTAAGAAAACCATCAATATTATCACAGAAATGGATTCTCCACCCAAAATTAGGTAGCGTCACTCACTGACCCCACCCTTAAAATCCAACTCTTTATATTTTTAAATAATTAAGGAAAGAAAGACCAAAATACCACGGCTCCACTATTGAGCTTTTGGTCAATTAAATATTCCACACGTATTGTAACGTATAGGTTTCACACCTAAAATTCAGTCAGAATTGAGGTGTTGTGTATATTTTAGGAGTTACGGGCAGAAATGTGTTTTGTCACAATTCCCGCACGCAGCCGCGGCAGCCAATGCACCCGCGCGCGGCTGAGATATAGCCCTGTCACTCTGTCAAGGTTGTTTACGCAGCCCTGGGCCTCTGACAAGTACAAAGCTGCGGGACTACGGGTTGACAGAGTGACCGGCGGCCTGAGAAGCTTAGGTACTGCGTAAACATGCTACAACCCACACGGGAACATTCTACATATGTAATAAATGTTCCCCTGGATAGTAGATAGTCTAAAAGTACATAATATTATATAAAAATACTTAAATAACCCTTATACGTATCTTTTATTAAATATAATTCAAAGTACCAAGAATTTCAAAAATAAGACAATGACAACTTCTAAAAATATATTAGAAGACTTTAATATACTTTCATGGGAATTTCTAGACATCATTATCTTTGTGACATACTAAGAAAACTAATGATGTAAAAATATCACATGAATTCCCATGACTTATATTTTTAAGTAATTATTTTAGTAAATCAACTGGAACTCGAAAATAAGGAGTAAAATCAATATCATGACTTTACTCCAGTTATTTAATACATAATGAGAACTCACCTGACATCAGGATGTCCGTAGAAATGTCTATTAAAATAATTATTAACTTACTGGGAACATTTACTAAGGATAATTAATTAAATAATACATAAATAGGACAGATTAGTGTTATTCACATTTCCTAATATCAATTATAAAGTAGAATAATTCCCATACCCTGAGGAATTAGATGCTACCCGTGCTATATCACCAAGAACACGTGACAGGCTACCACTGGTTACCCTGCTAGCCTTAGTGTCTGTCCCTTTGGGCCCCTGTACCCCTCAGAAGGATAGTATTGGGACTCCAAAAGCTATAAATAAAGAGCTCTTTTGAGGATATTGATGGGCAGAGACCCAGTTATATTTATATCCAGACACCGTGCCAAGGTAATCAAGTACTTATAAGAGATAAGTAAGTGATTTATGGCTCATTATGATCAATAATATCCATCCTCAACCTCCTTTTTATCAATTAAAACTGCTGAACAACCTTATAACCCCAGTATACAGGTTTAACCCATCAGTGCACGTCCCAAACAGATACCCTAAGCATTTAATAATATACCAGTGAGTTTTATTATCCTTTCTCTGTCGTGACAGCTTGGTTACAAGGCCCTGCCACTCCACTGTGTATTTTATATACATATTATCTTTGGGAAAAATATCCTTTAATCTAAAAAGCCCAAAGTAACCATGACTACGTGTTTTCATACTGAAAGCCCTGAATAGAGGCATTAAAGATCCCCAATATAATTGTGGCCCCTCTATAAAAATATTTAATAATCAATTTATTCATATTGATTTATAACAATAAACCATAACCAAAACAGTTAACCTTGCAATAAGCTTAATCCAAATATTTTATGGATTTTTGCTGCATTTATTAAATAATATATTTATTATTTATTCTATCACCTCTGGTAGCTAAAGTATAGCAAGGGTCTTGGCATCCAGGAGGATGACATAAATAATAAATAATAAATTATAAATTATAAATTATATATAATAGATAATAAATAATAAATTATATATAATAAATATTAAATAATAAATAATAAATAATAAATAGTAAATTATATATAATAAATAATAAACAATAAAAAATAAATAGTAAATAATAAATTATAAATTATAAATCATAAATTATATGGAGTAGTGTATGGGAACCCACGCCTTGAGGGGCCCTAAACGACTCCCACAGGCCGTGTGGGGCCCTACAGAACTCCCACAGGCCATGTGGGACCCTACACGGCTCCCACACGCCTGGAGCCATGTACACGGCTTTCACACAACTGGAGCCATGAATTTAAAATCACCCTTATTTAATTTATTTACTTAATTTAATTATTTATTTTTAATTTAATTAATCAATTATTTATTTATTTTTGATTTAATTAATTAATTAATTATTTTTAATTTAATTATTTGTTTATTTTATTGATTTAGGGAATTAATGTTCTCATGCCCCCAATCATAATATTACATCTACCCACCATTGCATGCCTTGGCTGCTAAACCAACAAATACTTTATTTAACAGGAATTTCAAGAATCCATTTTTTAATTCTGATGCCAGAGTCAAATAGCTGGGGGTTGAAAACCCTTGAACAAAATCTTTGGTGATTTTGGAGGCATTAGAATCTCTCCAAAAATAGAATCAAAAAATTAAAGAATTCTGCCAAAACCATTTTTTACATGGGTTTTTAGCTCCTGAGTTTGGCTATTTTGATCATTTTTCCTTTTCTTTTTTAGCTATCAGAAATTTAAAGAAAAATTAAAAGATATTTCAAATATTTTTTATAGATTTTTTGGACATATCCTTTTAGCCTAAAAAATTCCTTCAAAAAACCATAAACAAAAATTTCTCATTGGAAATTTGCATCCTTTTATTTTGCTTCTTATTTAATTTTTTTGGTTATTCAAGCTTTCAAAAAATCATAAAAACAATCAAAGAGCATTCAAATGTTTTTTCCAGATTTTTTGGATGTATTATTTTAACTTAAAAAACTTGTTTAAAAAACCAAACCATTCATAAAATTCAATTTTCTCACCAGGGTGTGGATCCTTTTGTTTGCCTTTTTGATTCTTTTGGTGATTGAAGTATTCATAAATTTAAAACCACTGTTAAAGAGATTTTTAATATATTTTCTTTAGAATTTTGAATGTCATTTTTCACCTTAAAAGATTCCTTCAAAAAACCAAAAAATTCAAAAAATTGAATTTTCTCATTGGGTTTTTGGATCCTTTTGTTTTCATTTTAAAACAAATTTTTTTGGGGGGCAGGGGGTGGGATTCAAGCTTTAAGAAATTCAAAAAAAGAAAAAAAAAACAGCATGATAATTTTTTTTACAGATCTTTTGGATGTATGCATACACCTTAAAAACTTCATTCAAAAAATCAAAAATAAATAACAAATATGGATAAAAATATTGAATTTTATTCAACTATGATTTTTTTTATGTTTATAATTGATTTTCTTGGAGGGAAAAATCCTCATTACCAACAGCTTAATTTTTCTAATTAATGGCTTTCCAAGATTTGGAATCCTTGATCACAAAGCTTTTCCAAAGTGGATCTAACCTGGGAGCTGGCCATTGATCAGACTTGAACTTGAATGTGACTATATGTTTAAAATCATCTAAAAGAATGAAGTAAATAGGAGAAGACTTGGAATTTTGAGTGGGAGGGGAATTCAGAGGAAGATAAGTGCAAGGCATTTAAGAAGAAAAAAGAACCACTCAACACTTATATATGATTCAGCCAGAAGGAAACCATGGCATGGAAATTTCATCCACCTATTTAAGGGAGCTGGGCCAGAAAGTTGGTTCAGTTGCCTTATTTCTTCTTGGAAATTTTCAGCCCAGATATCATGCAGTAATCTTGGGTCCTTGAAGATTGGGTTTGAATCAAGGTCTTTCATCATTTCTTTCCTAAATTCAATCCAGTCTTCTGATTTCCTTCCCAAACAAATTGCTGCTTCTGTAAAGCCACAGTTCCCATCCACTATAAAATATTGAGCTTGTGATATATGCAGAATGGCTATTTATGGGGAAATAAATTATTTTTATGGGAAATAAAAACAAAAATCAGAATTTTATATAAAAGAAAATATGGTCTAAAGATAAAACTCACTTATTCAATGGAGACTTTGTCAAAGATTTGAGAAGAAGAATAAGATAATGTGCATGAAACCTAGAGGAAAGACCCAAACTAAATCAGAAAAAAATAAAAAATGTGAAAATATCAAATGTACTCACTTTCTCACTCATTTGTTTTTCTGTTTGTGATAATATATTCCTTCCAGGAGCATGTTAAGGCACTGCACCATCTTCATTGAACAATTTTTGTCTCTTGATTCTTGTACCAGAATTGAATTCAGGAGAAGCACCCTACTTATTCAAAATGGTTCCAGACCTCTGATAAAATTTTGAATGAAAAAATTGAGGAAAAGAAATATCAAAAAAATCAACAAAAAATAAAAGAAAGTGGAAGCTCACCATCCTAATAAAATCCAAATCTCAAAGCGCTTCATCTGCTGAATCTTCCCCTTCATCCAAATCTTGATCCTCTTCATATTCTAAATATTCCTCTTCAGTCAGAAATTTGCCCTATGTCAAAAAATGGCAAGGAATCATTAAAAAAAATCCATTTCAGAAGAAATAATTATGGATATAAAATTATCTCTTCCTTTGATTCATCCTTCTTTTGTCCCTTCCTCTTCCCCTGGATAGCCTTTCACCTTCTTGAAAACTGAAAACACAGGAAAAAAATATTAATTATGAAAGTTAATATATATGTTTATTTTTTCCCTAAGAAATGGTGAATTAACTTTGAATTTGCTATGAATTTCTTCTTTATCCTTCATCTCCTCTTGCTTCATTCTAAATATTCAAAACCAGGATCTCTTTAAATTGATGACTGATAGATTTTCTTGAATGTATTGACTGCTCCTTTGGGTCTTCCTCTTAATTTGGATCTTTGAGTGGACTTGCGCTCTTGAATCAGAGTGAGTTGATATCTTTCACTGTATAGCTTCTTGCTTTGAACCAGATAATATAGATGTTTTCCAGGTGGCAAATTGCTGAATTTTTAAAATATTTCAGTGAAAGATAGGTTTTCATTACAGTCTTTGGTTGGAACTGCAAGTATTTACAATTCTTCAGTTGCATAAGGCTCCAGAATTCACTGGAGAAAGAAAAATTAAACTAAATCAGGAAATAATTAATTTGAGGTTGAATCAAAAAAAGGAAAAAAACTTGGTCATAAGGGAGCTTTGAGATGCCATTGAGGATGAAAATTATGAATTTGGAATAGTTAACCCTTTCTGATTGCCAATTTGACTTTCTGAATACATGGTATACCCATGTAACAATAGTAATCAAATTTGTTTCAATTGGTGGAACATTCAGGAACTTGATGAAATGAATGAATGGTTTTGAGGGAATAGAGACTGAATTTTCCAGATAGATGATCCACAAAGTAAGGTAAAACAATGAGATTCTTGAATTTTTGCAGAGAGGATTCAATATCTCTCTCACAGTTTTGGATGGTGATTGAATTGTAAATAATGTGTTGAAATACACTATAGAAAGAGATAATACATGAATTGATGAAACATTTGATGTAGGAGTGAAGACCTTCTATTCTGGAGGTAATTTTGTTTCACATTGATAGATTTTATTGTCCAAATATGAGACAAATTTCATTTTGAGAGGAATCAAGTTCTCAATAAGTTAATCAGAAAAGGGAGGATTCCAGACAAGAGAAATTTTTGTGAATTTTTCCTGATAGCTTGATTCAGAGTGAGAATGGACCAAATGATGCCATTTTTTCTGTAACAGCTTCAATTAATCATAAGATCTGAAATGGGTCCTACAATGATTTTGAATATTTTTGGAAATGTGCCAGAGACAGGAAAAAAATGAGAGGAAGGTAAAACTGTTTCAATTGAACTAATAAGTGCTTGTTTGTTGTCTGTAACAATCACACTAAGTTCTTGATCTTCTTAAATTTCCTGAATTTGATTCAGGGCCCATTTATAGTTCTGTTTTTTCTCTTGAGATAAAAAACAGAAGGAAAACAAGAAACTTCTTGAAAAATTTTTCACCCAAATAATATGGAGAAGGGTCATTCCAAACTTGTTTTTTTTGTATGGTCTGTAAAGCCCATTTGGGAGCCAACCAAAGTTTTTCAAAAAATCACTAAAGAACGCATGGGACCTATCAAGGCCATTTTGGCGCCTAGAAAAGCTTTCTTGGCGCCCAGCCAAGGGTGAATTTACGCCTGGCCACCTAAGTATGGCGCCAGGCCAAGTCCATATTGGCACCAATCAAAGCTGGACACTTTGACCCGCCAAATAAAATAATTTTTTTAATGAAATCAATGGTTGAAAGTTTTTGGTAGGGTTGGCGGTCATTTTGGTGAGACAAGCTTTAATTGGAATCAAAGGGAGCTTTTTCAGGCACCAAGTTTTTACCCCTGCGAGGCCAACCCAATCAAGCCATCTGGGCACCTATCCAAGTACCACTGGGCGCACACCAAGTCAAACATGGAAAGGCCCCCAGATGCGCTTTACACACCATATGAACAGTCCATCATTATAAGAGTTGGTAAAAGTCTGAGAATTTTCATGGAATAAGGGTTTAAAATGAATAAAGAAGTGATTTCACCATCCACATTGTTCATTTTTTAGAAAAAAGAAGAATTCCTAAGTTCCAGTATGAGGGCTTCAATGGGAGATTTTCCATCAAGAGATGTTTTTTGAATTTGGGATCTTTGATTGTAAATAGTATTGAGATTTGTATGGAAAGGAGATGATGAGGTTTGTATAATTTAGTTGAGAATTTTTAATGGGGGAAATCCAGCTTTGGTTAAATTTTGAGCCATCTCCTGTTGCTTCTCTTGGATTCTTCTTTGGATGGTATGAGTGGAAGGATAATTTGAATGTGGATGGTTGTGGTTTGGAAATATAAAATTTACCACTCAGAAACCCAATCATTTGGAGAATTTTCCTGATAATCTGAAAGGACAATTGGTCTTTCTTGATTTTTTTAACTTTGTGGTATCTTTTCTGGGTTTATATTCCCCAGATTCAGCACATTGATAAGTGTAGGTATGTTTCTTGGAATTGGATACTCTGGTAGACATTTCATATCCATGAGACTTTGCCCATGATTCAATAGCTTCAACCAGCTTGTTAAAATCCTGTCTATATACTGTGCTCACTCTGACATTTTCTCTCCTGTCTCCGCTGCAAAAACTTCATTTCATTTTTGCTCATCTTCCTTCTACCTTTTTTTCCCTTCATCTATTGTGTTTCTGTTCCTGTTCTCTTTCATTCTGTGAATCTTCTTCCACCTGAACCTCTGGTCCTCCTTCTCCTTTGATTGCTTCTCCTGGGTTGACCCTTTAGCTCATCTCATCTCAGCTCCTCACAAGATTGACCTCAAAACTCCAAAACTCAACTTGCACCTATTGGAACTCTTCTAAGATTTCTTGGCTCAACTCTCTCAAGGTCACTCAGCTCATCAAAACTGAGCGCTTCTTCAATTACTTCCAACAGTCTTCTACTGCATGACTGTTCTCATTTTTTGAGAAAAGTATTTTGTTTAATTCCATTGTCTTGTTTTCTCGTTTTTCTGTTGTGACAGTTTCCTGGCTCTTCTTGTCCCTGCTTCTTGTGGTCTTCTTCTTCAATTTGTGTCATCTCAAGTCCACTGGCATCTGGGATAGGGTCTTTTCTTTATGTTTTCCATCTATTGATTCTCTGGTCTTGTTTCATGTTGTTAATTCCTTCTGCATCCAGTCTGGTTTTGATTTTATAAGAATAATTTTCAGAATCAAATTCTATCACAATTAACAGTTGAACAACACTTCCTTGCCAGCTCTGAATCATCTCAACCAGATCCAGATATCATTCAACATGGATGAAATAAATCAAATCATCCTCAAAACCACTATTGAAGCCATTCCCGTTCTCACTGAGGACAACTTCACCATCTGGAGAAATTGCATCAATACTCTATTGAATCTGGCCCAGCTCAAGGATGCCATTGGATCAGATTCTGAGAGTCTTTCACCCACTGACAACTCCATCCAGATCTCAATCCTCATCTCCAAGCTATTTTCCTCAGTCCATACAAACCTGATCACTGCCCAAAACAAGGAAAGTGCTAAAGAAATTTGGAAGGCCATCCTCAAACACTTTGTGTCCTCTCAAACCTCAAATTGAGCCAGCGTGTACAGTCAATTCTTCTTGATCTCCTTTGATGAAAACAACATTCAATACTTTATTACTGAAGTAAAACCGGTGTCAACAAACTGCATGAGATTTTTATTTTTCTTCCTCTCAATATCCTCACCTATATGATCCTGGACAAGCTTTGGGACTCCTTGAGAAAAATCAGGCAGCGCATTACTCACTCAAACTTCCAATCTGAAATAAATCCCACTGACGTTCTAGATTCTCTCAGAATCCACATGAATGAAAAAAGAATGAACAATGGCGCAACTCTGGGATCTCAACAACTGGCCTCTCTCTTTACCAACAAGTTGATAAAATGCAAGCCAAAGAAACACAATACCATGGCCAATCACCCCAAGCACAAGTGTTGGATGCTGTATCCTCATCTTTGGCCCAAGAATCCAACTCAACCAACTCAAAAGGACTCTGAGAACTCCCTTAGCTTTCTACCCCTGTCCCATCCTCCTGGAACTCTGAAATTTGTCCTGGACTCAGGCTCCTCCAATTAAATGATTTCTGGTCCTGATATGTTCTTGAAACTATGCACTGCAGAAAAAAGAATGATCAACACAAGCTGCAGCAGGAATCAACTTAAAGTAATGGGTAATGGAGAAGTCCTTCTCCAAAAAAGAGTGGCAAGGTCTGACTGAAAGATGTCCTACTTGTACCAAAACTTTCTACCAATCTTTTGTCCCTGAGAAGACTTCTTCTTGAAAGGTACACCGTTGACTTCCAACCTAATTGTTTCTCTTTGTTTAAAAATGGTAAAATTGAAATGAAAGGTGCCTATTTCAATCACATTACCTTCCTAAGATTTCCTCCCATTTCTCATGTCAAGTGTCACCTTTCCTGTGCTGAGAACCTTCACAATTCCCTGGGACATGTAATCTACCACCAAATTTGACATAAGTTGAGTCTACCAATCAAGAAAAACTTGGACTTCAAATCCTGTGCTGCTTCAAAGATCACCAGAGGCTCCTTTCACTGTCAAACCTCCACTGCTGATTGAGTGTTTAAAGGACTACATCTTGACAAAATTGGCCCTCTCCCTACCTCAAAAAAGGGCCATAAGTATCTGATTACTGTAGTTGACGTATGCTCACAATACCTTGCATCTATTCCCATTGTCAGCAAGGATCTCATACCCAACACCCTCATAGAAGCTATCAATTTGGAAGCCAAACATCTATGCTACTACCCCTCTACACTCCACTTGGATCAAGGAACCAAATTCATTAACTCCAAGATTTCTTGCTTCTGCAAGAACAACCTCATTTTACAACACTTTGCTAATGCCTATACCCCCCAACTCAACAGACCGGCCAAAAGATTCAATCAAAAAATCATCAAATCCATTTGAACCACCCTGAAGGACTCTAATTTTCCATTAAATCTCTGGCATGAAGTTGCTGTTACCAAATCCCTGGCCCTCAATCAGATTCCCACTCACAAGAGCAAAACAAATCCATATGATGCATTCAAGAATCACAAGCTCCTGTTGTTGTACTTTCATCCATTAGGAACATGTGTATCATATCTCATACTCCCTAAGTCCCCGTGCTCCAAACTTCATCAACTGGGAAACATTGGAAACTTGATTGGATTTAATAAAAAGATTCAGTCCTATTGCATCCTTACCACTTCCGGCACAATAGTTGAAACAAAGCATGATTGATTTCTCAATATTGCTTCTAAACCTCTGAATATCTTTTCTGCCAACAAGTGGTTTGCTGAGGAAAAATAAATTCCCCACAATCCAACTCTTCTGCCTTCAGAGGATCCCTGCAAGCCTCAAAATGAAAATACCTCTGATTTTGATTTGCAATCCAAATCATCACTAAATCTAAACCCCTTCATCAATCAAGAGCAAGCAGCTGAAACATCTTCCAACAGTGTTCCTTCCACTTGCGTCCTCAGGGAGCAAATTCTAGCTGTGAAACCTGTCAAGTACAGCTACTACACTAACCACCTGGATACAGAAAAGGTCCATGCTTCCAAGAAATTCAAACTGGACTGCATCAAATGCCACAAAGTATGAGAAGACATGTCTTTCATCCCTGATTTCTGTCTCTCTACTGTGTGGGTGAATTGTTGGAAGGCTGCGACCAAATTTAGGCCTGAAATGATCAAGTCTTGTCTGTGCATTCAGGGATTCAAGCAAGAACCCGGGATTGAATACTTCAACATCTTTGCCTCAATTGATCAGTTTCCCTCCTTGCTGCTTTGCATGTCCCTAACCATCAACAAAGGCCCACCAATCAAGCAGTTTGATTTAAAGAGTGCCTTCCTGTTTTCTCCCTTGGAAGAAGATCTATGAATCAAAAATCCCAAAGAATCAAGCCAAAGTTCCTCCTTTCTCAAACTTAAGAAGTCCCTATACAGGCTCAAACAAGCTCCAGCCAACTGGAACCACACTTTCACCTCCTGGTTTGAAGAAATTGACTTCCAAAAATCCACATCTGATGCCTGTGTCTATATCCACAAAAACCAAGATTCCTGTAACTTTTTCCATGTGTATGAACTTGTGGTTGTTGGGAAGGTCAACTGTTTTGAAGAACTTTTTCTAAATTTTTTCCCAAACTCCTCTTCTCACAATCTCAACACCCTTCTGGGGATGAAGGTGGAATAAGACAGCTCTTCCTTTCCACTGTTGCAACCTGATCTGATCAAAAAAGGAGTCAATATCCTTAACCTGTCCAAGTGTTGATCTGTCAGAACTCCTTTCACCTCTAATTTCCAGCTTAAGCCCGCCCCCAATTAAGATTTTAAAGATTTTGAAGGCCTAGGTGTCAACTATTGGCAATACACCAGAATTATTAAATACCTGTCCAGTCAATCTTTTCCGCACATAGCTTCTGTGGTGTCTATCCTCTCCAGGTTAAATCACCAACCTGGCACTCAGCATTGGAAGGAAATACTTCACTTCTGGAAGCACCTGAAGTCCACCCCAACTACAAACTTGTCCTCAGTCCCTCTCCTGCTGACAAAACCCAAATTCAAATCTTCACCAATGCAACATGGGCTGATGACCTGGAAACTAAGTGAACTGAATGCTCTATCCAACAGAGTCCAAGAAAAGTTCTGCAAGAGTCATCTAATTTCTGAATTGTGGGGCCTAAAGCTAAAAAAAAGTCTATTCCATGTGGATAACAAAGTTTTGATTAAGAAAGTGAAAAATTTTGGCTCCAAAGACAAAACAAAACACCTCAAAATCAGAGTGAAACTAATTTTATCTCTTCTTTGCAATCATCAAATCAAATTTTCCCTTGTTCCTTCCTCTGACATGATTTCTGACGCTCTGAAAAAAGTGGCCAATGCTCAGTCTCTATTACTTTTGACCTCCAGATGCTTTGGTTCTCCAAATCTTTCCTCATCAAATGATCCAGGGTCTTTAAATCCTGTCTCCATACCAGGCTCACTCTGACATTGTCTCTCCTGTCTCTGCTGCAAACACTTCATTTCATTTTTTCTCATCTTCCTTATACCTTGTTTTTCCTTCATCTATTGTGTTTCTGTTCCTGTTCTCTTTCAGTCTGTGAATCTTCTTCCACCTGAACCTCTGGTCCTCCTCTTCCTTTGATTGCTTGTCCTGGGGTGACCCATCAGCTCATCTCATCTCAGCTCCTCACAAGATTGACCTCAAAACTCCAAAGCTCAACTCACGCCTATTGGACCTCTTCTAACATTTCTTGGCTCAAAGCTCTCAAGGTCACTCAGCTCATTGAAACTGAGTCCTGCTTAAATTCCTGCCAACCGTCTTCTACTGCCTGACTGTTCTCATTTGGTGGGAAAAGTGTTGTCCTTGATTTCATCTGTCTGTTGTGCCATTTTCCTGGCTCTTCTTGTCCCTTCTTCTCATGGTCTTCTGCTTCAATTTTTTTCATCTCAAGTCCACTGTCATCTGGGGTAGGGTATTTTCTTTATGTTTTCCCTATTTTGATTCTCTCATCTTGTTTCCTGTTGTTAATTCCTTCTGCATCCAGTCTGGTTTTGATGTTATAAGAATCATTTTCAGAATCAAATTCTATCAAAGCTCCTCCTTTTGATTATATAATAGATCAGAAGTAGGGTCCAGAGGGGTGAAATCAGGATTTTTATTAAATGAAGAAGGAGAAAGAGGATTTGAATCACTAGTTTTGTTAGACAAGATAATTGATAATTGGCCTGGTGAAACAGTTCTGAAAAGTGTGTGGGTGTTTTCTTGAGATAAATTGAAAAAATAAATGAGATTTTCTTGTCAAAGAATGAAGTGGAGATATGAGTTGATAGTTGAGAAGTATATTGAGAAGAAATTGTGTTTAAAAGGTATTCAGAGACTTGATATAAGAGGGAAAAGTGTTTTTTGAAATTATCTGGAGTTTTGAGTTGTTTTTTTTGAGGAGTGAAGATGGATGATGAGTTGGGTGTGGTGACGTGTGGTGTGGTGAGGTGTGGTGTGGTGGGGTGAGGTGAGGTGTGGTGAGATGTGGTGAGGTGAGGTGAGGTGTGGTGAGGTGTAGTGAGGTGTGGTGAGGTGAGGTGTGGTGAGGTGTGGTGAGGTGTGGTGAGGTGAGGTGAGGTATGGTGAGGTGTGGTGAGGTGTGGTGAGGTGTGGTGAGGTGTGGTGAAGTGTGGTGAGGTGTGGTGAGGTGAGGTGTGGTGAGGTGAGGTGAGGTGAGGTGTGGTATGGTATGGCAGTATTATGGTCTGGTGGGGGGTGATGGGAGGGTGGAAGAGGTCAAGGGGTTGGTTTGTAAGATAATTGGAGTGCTCTAGGATGGGTGGAGGTCCCAGGAAAAATTTTTCAATCATATTGAATTTATGCATATGAAAGGGCTCAAAGATGAGTCCAAGAACCCAAAAGGGGTTTATTTTGATGATTTTTTTGGTTTGGTTTTTGAGACAAAAATATTGCCTCAAAATTACCAAAAAATGATTTTTTGAAGGGTGATGTTAAATTCACGGCTCCAACCGTGTGGTAGTGGTGTAGGGCCCTACACCCCTCCAACCGTGTGGTAGTGGTGTAGGGCCCACACCGCTCCAACTGTGTGGTAGTGTTGTAGGGCCCTACACGGCTCAAATGAGCCGTGGGGGCCCAAAGACAACTACAAAGGGCCATTTAAAACACCTGCAACCCCCGGAGGGTTGTGTAGGAGCCGTGTTTGGGGGTGCATGACCCCCCATAAGTTGTTCCAGAATTTTGGGAACCCCCTGGACCACACTTGGGTTCTGTAAACCCAAATTGGGGATTAACGCATACTTTGTGGGACTTTTGTTCCACACCTAGCAATCCCAAACAGACATTAAAGTGAAACCAAAGTGAAATTAAAGTGAAAACTGAAATCATAAATCATTTGAAATTCTGTGAACAATTCTTTCTCAACTCAAAAGTGAGCAAAATTTGTTTTTTCAATCAAAAGTTGGATTGAATACTGAAGTATACCATTGCATTTTTTTGCATGGAAAAAGCACTCCTTCTTCTGAAATTGCTGCGCAGAAGGTCTACACTGATATTTCCATCAACAAAGCTTTGGAAAAAGAAAAAAAGTATTTGGTTAATGAAACATTAGAAGCCCCAATGGCATCCTCATCAAGGATGAAAATTGAGGAACAAAATTTTTCACAGTGGGATTTGACCTCTGGTTGTGAGTGACATTTTATGTTACTTCATCTTTGCCTTATTTAATTTGATTGAAACTGATGGAGTGCATGCCATCAATATAACTATGTAACTATGGCATATCCACTTGAACCACCTCCCTTGAGATCTTTTCCTACTAGGGAAGAGGCAAAAAAATATTGTCAAACATGGGCAATGAAGCATGGTTATGCTTTAAACGTTTTCAACCCAAAGCGAGACCAATATGTTCATTTAGACTGTGATAGACATGGTTCCTATTCAGAAAGTCTTCTAACCAAAGGTTCTAGACAAAATCACACAAGGAAGGTTGGGTGCAGGTTTTTAATCCATGCAAGTTGCACAAAGGCAGACCCCTTGTGGCACCTCTCCTACAAAGAAACCCAACATAACCATCAACCATCTGAACATCCCTCTGTGCATCCTCAACTGAGGAGAATCTTGGGGGTGGCCTTAGAAAATCTAGTAGAAGGCATAAATTATGGGTTCAATACGTTACAACTGCAGAGAAAATTGAGCAAGATTGATGGGGGAGATTATTTTGATGACCAAACAATCTATAACACTAAGCAGAAGGTAAGGCTCTCAGAACTAAAGGGAAAAAGTGTTATGGAGGTACTCTATGAACAGCTTGAAGAAACAAGTTGTATTCAACGGTCAAAGTTCAGTGTAGATGGTCACTTGGAGGCCCTGTAATTAGAACATCCAGAGGCAGTAAAGCTTTCAAACAATTCCATCATATTGCTATGTTGGATTATACTTATAAGACAAATAAGTACAAAACCCCACTATTGCATGTTGTAGGAATGACAGCAAATTTCAAAACTTTCACAAAAGATCTTTTTTCTATAACAAAAGAAAAGTTTGAGTCCTTCAGTTGGTCTGTAAATGCATTAAAGAAGTTGGCTTATGATCCTGAGAGACTTCCAAAAGTCTTTGTGGAGGACCGTGAAAAAGCTCTGATTTGTGCTATTGAATATAGTTTCCCTGAGTCATCAAGACAATTTTGCACTTGGCGCTTGTATAAAAACATACAAGCAAACTTTAAAGTGCGCTTTTTTAATGATTTTGAAGGATGGAAAAGCTCTATGACTCTGTGGGAAAAGTATGGGGTCTCAAAGACCAAGGAGGAGGCGGAGGTCAATGATGCAGAACTCAGAGTAGGTCCAAATCACTTCTTCTTATTCTTCCTATTTTTGGGTTCTGACCTTTTGACTTGTATAGTGTTTCTTGAAAGACTATGAGGATGTACTTGAGTATATGGAAAATAACATTTTAACTATCAAAGAGATGTTTGTAAGAGTGTGGACTTGTATAAACCCAGATTTTGGAAACAAAACAACATATTGGGTTGAAGGGGCCAATGCAACTCTCAAACAATTCATTGCAAACTCTTTGAGAAACCTGTTGGATTTTTGGAAAAGCATTGATGGAACAGTTTTGAATCAAATTAAATCAGTTCATGAATCAATTTATAACTCTCAAATTAAGTTAGGGAAATTTCTTCCTCCTGAACTGTTACCATTGGGTAACAAATTTTCTTTATAGGCAATTCATCTTATTAAGGAACAATTCAAGAAGTTCAAACTTGATCATGATGGTAAAGTGTGCACCAAGTCATATTCCAAGACTATGGATTTTCCTGTTCCCACCAAATAGGTGACTGTCTAGCATTCAGAGGATCTGTGGTACCCAAAGATGTTCATCCTCAGTGGAGATTGGACAATGACCCTTGCAGCTCTAGTTCTGTAAGTTGGCTTAAGTTGGATTGTTCAAATCACTATGTGATTAATGCTTTTTGATTAATGATTCCTAATTCACTAATGGTTGATCCTTTTGAATTTTTCAAGAGTGATGTCAATGAAATGTTAAGCATTCCTCAGTTACGTGAAAAGTGAAGGCAATGATCTTGGAATCTCCAGATAATGGGCAAAGAGGACTATTGAAGTATATCATTCAGAATATTAAAAAATATCAATCAAAGCCAAGACTGGAACCTAAAGTCTTACAATCAAGTAGGGGAAGGCCAAAATTGACATATAAGCGGCAAGAACCATCTCAGTTTGAGCTTGTTGAAAAAAACTCAAGGGGGAAAAAAGAGCTAGAAGGGCTCCAAACAAGAAAAGACAAAAGATTTTAAGTCTTTTATTTTGGGATATGTTCATTTTTTTGGTTTAATGAACTTAGTTACTAACTAATGATGAATTGTTAGTCAAAGTTGGCAGAATCTGAATCTGAATCTCATATTCCAGAGGAAGAGACTGAAATTGAATCAGGATCAATTGATTTGGAATCAGAATCCTCTTCAGAGGAAGAGAACGTGCAGAAAAGCTCAACCAGAAGCTCATCTTTGGTGAGTATTCATTTCATTGATCCAATTAAAGAAATGAATACTAAGTTATTTTTAATGATAGGAACCAAACATGAAATACCTCAATCAAATACAAAAGAAATTCCATAAGTTATTGGGTGAGGTTTGGGATCCAATTGGAGATAGGAATTGCAGATTTAGAGTAATTTATAAATCTCTTGGTTATGAAGAACATGGTTGGTTTAAAGTTAGAAAGTAAATGATTTAAAAATAAGAGAAAAATAAAGCATGCTACATTAAGATGCTTGGTGGTGCAAAGGGGGTTGAAAAGATTAAAAAAATACTTGATGTTGAAGAAATAAATGAAAAGATTCCATCCTCAAAATAGCTGGCTAAATTAGACATGGTTCAAATCATAGCAGACACATATTCCAAACCTATATGTTTCATTTCATTGGAGTCATGTGATACCTATAATCCAACAAAAAATGGTGTTACTGATCAATCATATCCAATTTTCATTTTGTTTGTAAGCAACAACTACTGGGCTCTATTAGTACTTGAGGGATAAAGATTTCAATCCCCCCCATTGTACAAAAACCACATTACTTGATTTCTAAAAAAGCCTATGGTTGGGTTGATCATCTAAAAGATCAACTGCAAATTTATTCTAGATTTTAGATATTATAGACTTTGACTTCATTTCATCATTGGTTTTCATATAAGTTGTAATTCTAATGCATCTAACAAGTTCTATTAATATAAAGGGTTATCACATTTTGAACATCATTATTTTGAGTGTTTTGAGTTAACATCATTATATTGAGTGCTTTGAATGAGAGTTTAATGGGAAGTCAGTTCAACTTGTGTTGGGCTGATTCCATCAAAAGATTAACTTATGTTAAGCTTGGGATGGGATCAGCTTAACACAAGTTGAACATGTTTTTTTTGGTGTTTTTACTTTAGGGATGGTCAAAAGACTTGTATTTTTTTGGGCAATTTTACTTTAGGGCTGGTCAAAAGACTTCTTTAATTTTTAGGCCCTTTTACTTTAGGGCTAGTCAAGTTGAAATTAATTTAGGGCTTTTCAAGTTAGTTGTATTTTTATTGGTGTATTTACTTTAGGGCTTGTCAAGTTACTTGTCTTTTTTTGGTGTTTTTACTTTAGGGTTAGTCCAGTTACTTGTGTTTTTTCAGGTCTTTTTACTTTAGGGCTAGTCCATTAGATAGTACCAGTTTTTTTTATTCTGATTTATTTATTTATTTTTTTAACCAAAAAATGAACATTCTTTGATTTTTTGGTTGATTTCTGTTTTTTTGGAAGGTTTATTTAGTTTATGGGTTGTGTTAGTACCCTTTCATTCCTTTTCCTTTTCCTTTTTTATTTTTTTTATTTTTTTTTTTTTGCTTACCGCGGTCCGGTGCCGTGTGGGATGCCACATGACTACATTTGAGCCGTTTACAACTCCAAACAGCTTGAATTTAGTCGTGTGGAAGTTCACACGGCAGCAGACCAGGCTGGGTGGGCTGTACAACTCCTTGAGCCGTGGGGGGTGGTACATGGCTTGGATTGGACCGTGTGGCGTGCCACACGGCCCTTTTTTAAACATGTGCACCGCTCAATGAGACGTGAATTTAACATTACCCTTTTTTGAAAGCTTCAGATAATCACTTCACTTCAGCACCTTCAAATATTTTAGATCATAATTATTTTTTTCAGGAAAAAAAATAAAAAAAGGATAATTAAAGAGAGACCACACTTTTCTTTTGAATGATGTTCATTGCCATTTATAATTTGAGGGGTAGAAAATGTGGCAAGCAGTCTGAAAATTTTTTATTTGAGTCTACAAAATTTATTCTGAAGTTATTTCCAAAAAAATACGGGGAAATTTTGATTCCATTTGTTAAAAAAAACATTGCAATAGTGTCAATATGAAGTGTTTTTACATTGGATTCAATTTTTGGAGGCCCAGGATACATCAAAAAATTCTGAAAAGTATATTAAAAGTTTCTCTTATATTTTTTTTCAATTTCTGAAAGAACGAATCGCCAAAAAAAAAAAATCAAAAAGGCAAACAAAAGGATCCCAAAGTCTAATGAGAAAATTAGATTTTTTAAAATTTTTTGGTTTTTTGAAGGAATTGTTTCAGGTAAAATAATGCATCCAAAAAATCTGAAAAAAAATATTTGAATTCTCTTTTAACGTTCTTTTTGACTTTTTTATAGCTTTAATCACCAAATAAAAATTAAATTAAAAGGAAAATAAAAGGATGCAAATGTCCAGTGAGAATTTTTTTTTTTGATTTTTTTGGTTTTTGAAGGAATTTTTTAAGGTAAAATGATACATCCAAAAAATCTAGGAAAAATATTAGAAGGATTTTTGAATGTGGGCTGAATCTAATAATAGCTTAAATAACCAAAAAAAAATAATTAAAATAGCCAAAATAAGGATCCAAAAACCCATGAAAAAATTGGTTTGGGCGGAATTTTTTAATTTTTTGACTCCTTTTTGGAGGGGTTCCAATGTCTCCAAAATTACCAAATATTTTGTTTGGAGGTTTCCAAACCCCATATACATTGCTGTGGAATCATAATTAAAAAATGAATTCTTGAAATGCCTGTGAAATACAGTATTTGTCCATGTAGCAGCAGAGGCACACAATGGTGGGTAGACATACTATTACATGACATAAGGGATTGGGGGCGCAAGAAAATGAATTCCATTTATTTATTTTTGCAAATATTTGATTTTGAAACCTCTATTCACAACTGATATGGGTTGAGAACAGCTTTTCACGCCCATTTTCAATCCCTGGGTTGCAAATTTTACATTGCCCTATTTTAAATCTTGAGGAGTAGGAATTCAAGGGTGGTGTCAGTGTGTGACCCTACATAATTTAGGGTGGTGAATTCAAATATTTAAAAATAACTGGGGTTTTCCTACTCCTTATTGGTTTCCTTGTTTATTTCTGTTTCATCTGTTGTTTTTGGTACTTTTTGAGGAGCAATGACAAATCCAGGAGTGGCAGAATTTTTGACACGTGTCAGTAAGGGCTAAAACATCCCCATGTGACTTCCGTCATTCCCTCCTGGGAATTCAAAGTGATGTTGAGGATTTTGGAAAAACCCTGTGCCTTTGAAATTTTGTCTTGCTCTGATTTCATCTTCCTGTGAACTTCTTTTTCTATTTATACTAGATCTGGTGTGGAACCATAGTATTGATTCCTTGAAGGACTCTGTGATCACTCTTGTGCTATATTTCTAATTCTCCTATTCACTTTTTTTCCATTTTTATTCCTGGCTAATCTGTCATACTCATACTCATTGTCTCATTGTCATTTCCTATTCTGTTTCAAGTTGTGCCTGCTATGTGTTCACCTTTGTTTAGGTATTTGATTCTTCTATCTGATCTTTTTGGTATCAATTACTTATTATTTTCCTTTTTTTTATTCAATAAATCTAACAGATTTACAGTCTAAATAGTGCTTTCAACAAGTTCAAGGCTGGAAAACTTGAAAAAGAAGCATAAATTACTGACAAGGATGCTTCAAAAGAGCTTTTTTTCATCCCCATCCTCCACAGAACCAACTTTAGTGTGTGTAAAGGGAGGATGAAAATTCACCTCCGTTCCAAGGATCTTATTGAGGTCTGAAAAAAGGAACCTGAAAAAGGGGCCAACACCTCCATGGTCAACAAATGGAACAAGGAAAGCTATGAAGCAGTTGGAATAATCACAGGCCAAATAAAACAAACTTTCTTCATTGAGGTCATGGATGCCTCAACTCATGAGGAAAATTCCTGTCTGCTCTGGACAAAAATCAACAATCAATACGCTTCAACCACTTCCCTTCACAGAGTACAATTCTGAATGGAATGGTAATCTCTTTCTTATGATGGAAACCTACAATACTTCATACAGAAATGCCAAAAAACTCTTTTGGATGTGGCTACCTTTGAAATTCAAATCCCCAACAACATCCTGTATTATTCAATACTTGGCAAATTTTGTAAAGAAACCCAAATGTTCCATCTAATTGATGGTCTTGCAATGGATAAAGATGTTGTCAAAAATCCAAAAAACACATTAATGCATCTTCAAAGCTATGTACACCATCTAAAATCCAAGGACCAATCAAATGATACCTCCAACTCAAATGCCTCTGCTCTTCACAATTCATCCAAAGATAACTATCCCTCTAAGACAATTTACTACTGCACCAATGGGAAACATAATTCTATGGTTACAACACACAAAGCATCAAAATGTTGGATTGAATTTCCCCACCTAAGACCTGAGAGACAAAAGACTGAGGACTCTCAGGCTGCTTTAGCTCATATCACTGTGGCTGTGGCATATCATGCCAATGGCACAGAATCTCAAAAATCCCCAGCCTCAACTGCAATCATTGACTGTGGTGCAACCCACCATATGTTATTTGACTCTGCAAACTTGGTAAACCTCAAATACTTCTCACCTTGGTCATTAACTAAAGGCAACAAAAGAAGAAATTTCATTGGGAGGGAAAGGAGATTTTGTAATATCTGTTGAAGACATCACCCATTGAATTTCCAATTGCTTATTTTTTCCTTCACTTAAACAAAACCTTATTGCCCTGCTCTCTCTGATCAAGACTTCCATCTCCATCAAAAAACAGGGCACAAAGATCAAAATCTTAGAAGGAAATAAGACCCTGGTAGCTGGAAATATAGTGAACAGGCTAATTGCGGTGGATTTTGTGGCTCCCAAGACTTTTCTGGCTTTGGAAGATTCCAAGATCTGGCATAATAGGTTGGGTCACCTAAAAAATACAATCCTTAAATCAATGGGCTTCACCGCAGACCTCTAATCAAGTTTTGGTGTCTGTAGAACTTCAAAAGCCACAGCAAAACCATACCAAGGATGCTTTGACAAAGTTGGAGCCCCTCTGGATTGCATCCATCTGGATCTGGTTGGACCAATAAACCCTGGAACTGTGTGAGGATTCAAATATTTCCTGACAGTTTTAGATCAATACTCTTCCTTCAAATTTGTATGTTTTCTCAAGTCCAAATCCAATGCACTCAACCAGTTTTTTATCTTAAAAAATCTGATTGAGAAATTCCACAATCAAGATATCAAGAAAGTTTTCTCTGATTGGGGAGGCAAATCCACAAGAAAAGAATTTTCAGACCTGGAAAATGACAGTGGATTCATTCAAAATTTTTCTCCACCAGAAACCAAAGAACACAACACATTTGCAGAAAAAGAAAATCAAACAATTCTTTACAAAGCAAGGTGCCTGCTGCAGGTGTCTAACTTTCCCAGAAGCTACTGGGGAGAGGAAGTCAAAACTGCAGTGTTCTTATCCAATCTAACACCAACTGTGTCACAAAAGAATGGCTCTCCCTACTATCTCTGGACTAAGAAAGCCCCTGGGATCAAAAGCCTCTGGGTCTTTGGTTTCAAGGAATACATTTCTTTCCCAAAGCATTGTCAATCATGGAAGCTTGGTCCTATCTGTGACAAAGAAATTATTCTTGGTTATGAAAACAAAACCTCATCCTACCAAATCCTTTGAAACCAAGACAAGAAAGTTGTAATGACCAGGCACATCAATTTCTCCAAGGAAATCTTTCCATGTCTTAAAAAAGAAGATACTGATGGCCCTTGTCATGACAGATGGGAGGATTACCAAATTGGAGAAGAAGAAATCTTATTTGATTGTGAGGAAGCATTACCTGGATTTGGAATGATGGGTGGAAACAAAAACTCATCTCAACAATAAATTCTCTGAATGGAGAAAAAAATGAGATCTCTAAACCATCAAGAGAAGAAACCATGGTTCATCAGACAGCAACTGCGGATGCAGAATTATTGCCAGCCCCCGCTGTAAAATGAATCAAAGTCATTGGCCCACAGCACCCAACCTTCTATGAGAGCAGAATTTCAAATATCAACATCCTCCCATATGCGCGTAGACCAGCTGCAAATCTGACCATGATGGATCCTGATGACACTCCTAGAAGTTATTGGGAGGCCATGGAATCAAGTGAGCAAGAGTTCTGGCTAGCTGCTATCAGGAGAAAAATAGAGTCCATGGAAAGACTGGCAGTGTGGAACCAAACAAATGATGTGGGGAAGGAAAAGGTGGGAACAACATGGATCTTCAAAAAGAAGAGGGACCACACTGGAAATGTTGTGGAATACAAAGCCCAAATGTGTCCACAGGGATTCACTCAAATTTGATTAAACAATTACTCAAAAGCCTTTGCACCAACAGGAAGTCTCTACTCCTTGAGAGCCCTGATTTCCCATGCCGCCACCAATGACCTCAACTTCCATCAAATTGATGTCAAATTACGTTCCTCAATGTACCACTGGAGGAGGATGTATACATTTCCATGCCACAAGGAGTGTCCCTCCAGGGAAATCTGCGCCTACAACTCAATAAAACACTCTAAAGTCTCACACCAGCACCCCTGTTGTGGTACAATTGACTCAAAAGCTGGCTGGAGAAATCCAGGTTTTCCTGTTTGGTGTTGGATGCTTGCATCTTTCACCAAGGGGGGGGAATCTCCCATCTGGCTGTTCATTCATGTTGAAAACATTGCTATCTTTGGAAAAAATTTTGAACCCTTCAAAAACAAGATAAGGAGGGTATTTGATCTGAAAGACTTTGGTAAAGCCAAGCTGCTTCTGGGAATGAAGGTAAATAAGAAAGAAAACATGATCAAACTTTTGCAAGCGCACTACACTGAATCAATACTGCACAATTATGGCATGACTGACTGTAGAACAGTTGCCACTCCCATGATTCCCAAGGCTCACTTAGAAGCTGCCTCCAATGATGACTTACAGAAGTTCAAGGCACTTAAAATTAACTACAAAAGTGCCATTGGCTCCTTGAGTTATCTTACCACATCCACTTGACCAGATCTGGCATTTGTAGTTAGTAGTTTTTCCCAAAATTACAAACAACCAGGACTTCAACATTGGCCTGCTTTCCTACATGTGCTAAAATACTTGAAAGGAGCTCTCCATCTCTCTCTCTTAATCAAAAAATAATCCTGCCCCTGTTGTGGCCTATTACAATTCAGACTGGGAAACTGTCAAATCACTCAAAGATCTGTCTTTGGGTACCTGGCTCTGTTTCATGGCTGCTTGGTTCTCTGGAGATCCAGAAAACAGCCCTGTGTCTCCCTCTCCACCGCTGAAGCCAAATACCAGGCTCTCACCAATCTAACTGGAGAGCTGCTGACACTCTGTCAATTTCTCATTGAAAACAAACTCATAAGTGAAGAGACCAATTCTCTAACTGTTTTAAAAGACAATCAGGCATGCATTGACACTGCTAATAACAACTGTAACACCAATTGTCAAACAATGAAGCATGTCAAAATACAGCTCCAATTTGTCCAAGAAGTTATCAAGAAATTTATTATCAGTCTGAAGTACACAGAAAGTGTCAACATGCTTGCCAACTTCTTTACCAAACCTCTCAGCCAACCAGCCCTACAACAATCCTCATGCCATTTGGGCCTCCTCAAGCTCAACATCAAGGGGGGTGAGGAAGTATGACAAACCCAGGAGTTGCAGAATGTCTGACATGTGTCAGTAAGGGCTAAAACATCCCCATGCCACTTCTGTCATTCCCTCCTGGGAATTCTCAGTGACTTTGAGGGCTTTTGAAAAACCCTGGGCATTTTAAACTGTGTCTTGTTCTGATTTTATCTTCCTGTAACCATCTTTTTCTATTTTTACTGGATCTTGTGTGCAACTGTAGTATTGATTCCTTGGAGGACTGTGATAATTCTTGTGCTCTATTTCTCATTCTCCTATTCACTGTATTTCCATTGTTCTCCCTTGCTAATCTGCCATACTCATACTTATTGTCTCATTGTCATTTCCTGTTCTGTCTCAAGTCTTGCCTGCTATGTGTTCACCTTTCTTTGGGTATTTGATCCTTCTCTCTGATTTTTTTGCTGTCCATGACTTATTCTTTTCCTTTGTTTAGTCAATAAATCTAACACTTTTGAAAGGTTGCTCTGTAAATAGTAGCAAGCTGACATTCTTGCATTTCTCCTCTTCTCTTTTTAGTTCCCTACCTTCTCTTCTCTTAATCTGTTGTCATCCTACCTTGTCTTCTCTTAATCTGCTGTCATCTCAGAATCACTTGTAAATCCTTTGCTCCCAGGGTGCATGTGAAAAAATCTACCTCAGTCCGGAGCACTTTGTGGGGTGTTACTGAGAATCATAGTGTGCAATGCTCAAAGCTACATTGCTCTTTATTCAAAAACAAACAATGCTGAATGGAATGCGGCCTGAATTAAAAGTAGCTCCCATGGATTTGGAGAGTTCAGCCCGGGCTGGAAGCTACATGCATGCAAACGACACCGCGGTATTGCCGACAAACTGATGGCTAGATTTTCAAAATCCAGATCCCATTGTCACGTTATCTATACTTCCCGAGTTTGCGACTGATGTGTGTTGTGCTTGAAGGAGCGACAGGGGGCAGGCAGTCCATGTTGGCCGAACGTTGAACGTTCAAAGCACGAAATCCCTCCACTAAACTTACTGATGTTTGCTCACGGAACCTCGCCGATGTTGGTTTGCCCCATTGTAAAGGGATAAACATGCGCCGGGGTGATGGATGACACATCGATAGCCTAAAATATTTACATAGATATAGTATGACATTCTCTCTCTGATCTCATCGCCATTCATAAACACTTCTAACAGCCGCCGCAACTCAACCCCCTGCAAGGGGCACCTCCCAGCCCAAACAAAATAAACATAGGAGGAAGTCGTTTTGCACCCAGAAATCTGAGAGACAGGGGAGGTTGGCAGATACTTCATTTCCAGCCCCGCCTTCTTGCTACCCTAGCTTCTTGTGCGTCTCAACTATTCTAGACGAGCGAAAGCAATTTTGCGCTTCAACAGATTTTCGACACCAGTCCCCTTCACCGCTGTCGATCAGCACCCCAAGAATTATTTCGCCTCAAATCCCGCATATTCGATCTCATACAAACCTCCTGCTCCATTGTGTGACAAAATCTGTCAGCAAGATAGAGCAACACAAAAAGTATCACTTAGTCTCAGCTCTCCAGGTGAAAGCGCTTTGAGACGAGAATGAGTCAATTAAAGTGCATGCGAGCTACAGGTATCACGCATTCTGGTCTTCAGGCAGCTTTCTCCCGACCTAGAGCTCAATATCACCACAGAGAATTCGTCAGCAATTACCCAAATTACATCCAAACCACTCGTTTCTTCTTCAGCTTGCCTTCTTTCCCACCACCGAAGCCCAGTCAGAACGAAGTCAAAACTGTCGAGGACTTGAGTGTCAAAGACAGATACTCTAAGAATGGAGACCTCCTCGTTTACAAAGAAACAAAACGCCTTCCGTATGTCAATTATTTTCTTTTCCGATCGAGTTATATTTTGATGTGAGATAAGGAAGGACGAAACTAAAATGAGTTCCAACTTTCAAAATAATTAATTACACCTAAAAAACGTTACCTGCTTAGTTATTCGAAAGAACAACTCTACGGTGTGATTGCCGATGTGGAAGCTTACCCTCAGTTTGTACCTTTCTGCACGGGATCCAACGTGTATTCTGTTCAATCGTTGGGGGATTCTTCTCCTTCAGAGGCGTCCGCAGATGGAAGACTTAAACCTTGGCTAAAAGGTGGATACTCCGGAGAAACTCACTTACTTGAGTCAGAACTAGTGGTCGGCTTCAAATCTTTCGATGAGAGATATGTCAGCCGCGTTGAGTGTCGCAAGTGGGACATGGTCAAAGTAGGTTTTCATTCATATATGTATCTGTTTGCACTCGGTCGCTTTAGATATCGATGAAGCTTGAAGACACCGTCTATTGGAAAAGTTAAACTCAGACCTAATGTTGTGTAGGCAACTGCCAGTCATTCGAAACTCTTCAAGCATCTAACCTCAACTTGGACCTTCAAAAGCCCGGCAGAGATCTCCTTCCCTCAGTCAGTTCTTGAAACCAGAGTCGGAGCGTCTCAGACCAACTCGACCTATATATCTCTTCACCTCGCCTTTGCCTTCTCCAGTCCTGTACACGCCGTCGCGAGCGAAGTACTCTGGAAAGCGGTCAGCGAGCGTATGGTCTCATCATTCGAAGCTCGAGTTCTTCAGGTTCATGGCCCGCCAACACAAAATCTTTGAGGAGCGCTGTTTACACCATGTCGCCGACTATGTATTTTAGGCTGTACTTTTCTGCGTAACCACTCTCGCCAATACTCCAATATTCATATGTGAAGATGTGTGCTATTATTGTCATTATTGTTCAAAAAAAGCTAACGACGCGGCGTGCTTGCATCACTCGAAATCAAATTATATTCACAAAAGTTTTCCAACATCGAGCCTATTTCCATAACTTCGACTAAACTTAACGCTTCAAGGACTGGTGACGGGAAGAAATTTTGGACTGTGATCAAACAGAATGAACTTCAAAAGATTTCGTTGAGGTGTGGATGCCCATCGGAACAGATCCAATCGCAGACCCGATGACGACTGGAACTGTTAAAGTTACTAACCTGCACACCGTTGTCGTAGCTTCGTGGTCAAGGAGGCACCTAGAGTTAGCCCAACCGGGGTTCCAGTCCTGGAAATGGAATTTTCATCTTTTAACCAATTAAGAGTGAAAGCACTACAGCCCAAGGCCTGTGCTTTTGCTGTCAACATGAAAGCCACATTAGCCCAAGTGCAACCACCAATGTGTTGAGGATGTAATCCCTGTTGAGGGCAATACATGTGAAAATATTGCTTTTATCAATCCAGCTCCATTACCACAGGAAAGAGGAGGAAATTTGGATCATGATGGAAAAAAGAATTATATAAATATTATTAATAATGTGGAAGTTATTAAGGATTCAATTTCTGTGAAACATAACACAGGAATGTCACAGAGACTCAGTCTCAGTCTGGTGACTCAAGCAGAGGAGAAGGATTATGAATGCAATGAAGAAAAGAAAAGGAAAAGAATAGATGAAATGCATCTATGGAGTAATAATGAAATGGATCAAGTAAATGTTGATAAGCCATCCCAAGAAGTGAAAAGCCAAAGCAAAGTAGAAAAGCCTGATGTCTTCAGGTTCACCACTATTCCAGTTGCAACACCAAGGAAAAAGAAAGTGCATTCCAGGTGGGCTTGGAATAAGAAGAACTGCTCAATAAATGCAATTGAATATTTCAATTTCATAGCAGTTACATGTGTCTCTCCAAGGAAGAGAGTCATACATAGTGCTATTAAAGTTAGAAGGAAGAAAGCAACATTGCTTTCATCCTCATTTTTTAAATAGTTTTGATTTTGTGTTCATCTTTCACTCCCAGTTTTTTGATGAGAGGTCTCTTCAATATATTAGGAACCCTCATCCCCCCCTCATTTTTATCTATCCACATTCACATTCATACACATTTTTTATTTGATCCATCAATATTATTAGTTTTTTTATTAACCACTCTAACAACCAAACCACTAACCGCAAGACAATGGTGTAAAGATTATGGGGGTGTGTTAGAGTTACTAACCTGAACAATTTCATCAAGTCTTAGTGGTCAAGCAGGCACATAGAGTTTTCTCAACCCAGGTTCAGGTCCTTGAAATGGAATCCTCATATTTTAAAGGATTAACAATCAAAGCACTTCAGTAAAAGGCCTGTGCTGTTGACATGGAAGTGTCAGGATGTAAGAGGAAAAAATTCCAAGAGACACAAGACATCCATGGGAATTGCATGGGCAGCTGGAAGTAACACTCCAGGTAAGACAATCTGGGAGTAACCAGGTGCAGGAGTGAAAGACACATTGACACTATCAAAACCATTACCCAGAAACAGATCAGGCAACACAAGATCAACTAGGATTAAGCCAAATGGACCAGACCCAATAAGAACATAGTCAGAGGTGAGAAACCAATCTCAAGACCATACAAAAACAAATAAATTCATGAGAACAAGCACTGACACAACTGTTGTTGTGCACATCAGCAGGAACAGCAAAAGCAGATGTTTTATAGTTGTCTCTGTTGCTGAAAACCATTCTTCTCTTCTTCCTCTTCTTCCTCATCTTTTTTGATTTATATTTTTGTATCAATCTTTCCTCATTCAAGAAGTTAAACAATCATTCTGAAATAAATAGAATTAATACTGCCTTGAAACTAAGATTCACTTGCCCAAAAGAACACTCAAAAAATCATCCATAAAACCTTGTGACCGCTTCCTTTAACAAGGCTGTGCAGTTTTAGTGTATTTTAGCATTTAATTCATTCAAATTAACAGTTTGAAGGGGGACCAAGTATGCCACCCCAAAAATCAGCTGGCCAACCCACCCAGAAAAGCAGAAAAAATTTCATCCAGCTGATGAAATAACTGAATGGAAAGGGGTTGCCTTCTCAACAATTATGATCATGATTAATAGGGAATATCAAATTTAGCAAACCCACCATTTTTTTGACCAAAACCGCCATTTTTAATGGTAGGTTTCTGAAATACACATACCCCCTAACTGGTGTATTTTGAAATGGTGGCTTTCATGAAAATGGCAGATTGAAACCCGCCACTAAACCCGCCATTTATGCATCATCATCCATCCAACATCCATCACATCTAAAACACCCATCCACATCAGCAAATCCATACCCGTTGCATCTCCATTACATCACACAAATCTCATCTCCATTGCTTCATATCTCTATTGATTTTAACATCTCCATATTCACACAAATCCCATGATCATCTCATTGCCCTACATCACATCACCATCTTTCTCAACATGTCCAATAAAACTTCCCACCAGCAAGTTGAAAACACAAAAAAGATGAATGGACTTTTTCTACTTTTTGACTCCCATTCAGACTCTGATTCAGACTCCAATTTGGAATCCACTAGCTTAGCTTTGAATTCTCTGTTGCAAAAGAAATACATTGTTCCAAGAATACACACCCTCCACAACCCTATGTATGAAAGGCAAAAGCTTCACCTCATCCCCAACTTGAGCTTCCAGCAACTATTCCAAACTTTGTTACCTTCATTAATGAAACTTTTGGAGATAATTGAAGACCACCACATCTTAAAGAACAATTTTTGGAATCCTCAATGCAATCCAGCCATCCAACTTGCTGTTGCTCTTTGTAGATTGGGATCAAATGGAAATGGAGCAGAAATTCATTGATTGTAAAATCTATTCTCAGTAAGTTATGGAAGCATTGACTGATACATCAAAAGAGTCATGATTGCTATTCTATCTTTCCGTCACCCATTCCTTTCTTGGCCAACCAAACAAGAACGCAAGGAGATATCTCAAGTAATGGAGACCAAAGGCTTTCCTGGTTGCATTGGGTTTTTTGATTGAACGACCATCCCCTTGAGTAAAAAACCAAAGCTAGATGGCAATCACTATTTTGATTGCAAAAAAAGGCAACTGATTCATTTCTTTTACAATGACTTTGAGAACACCTTTGATAACACCACTGACCAAATATGCTTCATCTATCTGTTTAGATACTCCATGGACCTACAACTTGTTTGTGATAACAACAAGAAGTTCATATCCCTCCATGCTGGCCTTCCATGTTCTTGTCATGATTCATACATGCTCAATTGGATGTGAATTGCCCAACAACCAGGGAACTACTTTGACCAAGATCAATACCTTCTGGCTGATTCAGCTTATGCTAGTGGAAAATGTGTGGTTTCAGCATACTGGAACGTTTCATATTACTATCAAGGAAAAACCAATTTCAACTATCATCTTGCTCAATCACAAGTACAGATTTAGCATGCCATAGGAGTCCTGAAAGGAAGATGGGCCAGCTTAAGTGAAATGCAAAACCAGCTTCATAACCCCAAAGAAATGAAGTTCCTCATCAACTGGATTATCAATTGTGTAATACTTCACAATCTTTTGGCCTACATCAAAGATTAATGGAAAAAAATATTTGAAGATGATATTCCTGACCCACCTCAAGTCATCCCTGTCTCATCTTGTCCCTCATCTTCTTCTATGAGAGAGCGGATTCTTCCTCTCACCCATGCTTGCTTTGATGAGTAATGTTTGATTTTTAAATAGGTGAAAAATGACTTCACAGTAAGTTTTTTTTTTTGGTTTTTCACCCAAGTTTCCAGGCTCAGTTGATTTTTTTTTTTCTTAGTGGACTTAGAAAAAATCAAAAAACAACTCCACCTGATACCCCCCCACTTGCCAGCCCACCCACCTCTTCCATCCACCTCACCGCTCCCACACTTCCACCTCACCCCACTCACACACCGGTCACCTTCCTTCCTCCTCCTCATCAAACCACCTCCTTCACCTCAGCAACCTAACCAACCTCACCAAGAAACCTTCCTCACCAAGCTCCCCAAAACATCCACTATCCAACTCACCAAAAGACTCAGTGAGTACCCTTCCCTCATTCTTTCCACTCACTAAAACACCCTTGCTTACCTCTCCTTTGAACTTCCCCCAGGTCTTCTCTCTCAGCTCCACCTCATCTCACTTGCATCCCCCTCCTGATCTGATAAGCCCCTCCCTTCTCTTTCTCCCCCCTTCCTCCTCCTGCTCCTCCTCCTTCTTTTCTCAACCAACCCCCACCAATTAATTAGGAACTTATTGGTCAATAAATTTGTATTTGATCAATTGATTGAAACCAAATCTATCAATCAATCAATCAACAAATAAATTTCAAATCAATTGCTTGATTGATTTGCGATGGATCAAGCAATTGATTTGCATTCAATCGCTCAATTGTTTTGCAATTGCTTCACAATCAATCAAGAAATTTTTTTGCAATTGATCAAGCAATTTTTTTGCAATTGATCAAGCAATTGTTTTGAAATTGATCAAGCAATCAATTGCCAATGCCTCCTGCACTCTTTTTTGAGATTTCTTTGGAGCTGAGCTCCATTTATTTTCTTTTCTTTTTGATCCTTTTTTCTTTTTAGGTGTCTCTGGACTGCATCAGAAGCCAACAGGGTGTGTTTTGGTTTTTTCAGGTGTTCTTTGCCATGGAAGGTAGGTTTTTCTTTAATTTTGATTTTTTGGTAAATTTGCTTGTTGGTGTGTTGCATGGGTCACTCATGCCAATTTTTTTTGGGGGGGATTCAGCTTCCAGTGGCCCTGGGTTCAAGTCCAGTTTTGGTTTCTTTTTTTGATTAAATCATGTTTCACCAATGATTTCTATTGGACTGACTTTTTTTTTTTTGGAAAAAATTTGACCTCTTTTGGGAAAAACCAATTCTACTCCCACCCCCCTCAAAATTTTACACAAACAATCAAATCCTGCCTTGTTCCTCACCTCAATCTAAGTATAGGATTTGGAGGGAGCAAGATGGAAGGAGATGGCTTGAAAAACACACAGAGAGGCGGGAAGAGTAGGGCTGCTCTCCAAAAGAGGCTTCAATCTTGGGATTCAGAAATGTCTTTGGAAGTTACTGAGGAAGGTATGAGTGAAAATGTGGTCTTTTCTGGTTGGAAACCACGTACTTTTTAATAATATCTGTCCCCAACCCTTTTTTATCAATTTGAACTGCTGAAAAACCTTTTTAACCCCAGTAATAGGTTTAACACTCAGTGCACTTCCCAAAAAGGTACCAAAAGGATTCAATAATATACCAGTGAGTCTTATTATCCTTTTTCTGTTGTGGAAGCTTGGCTAAAAGGCCCTGTAACACCACCATATATTTTATATATATATTATCTTTGGGCAATATCTCCTTTAAGAATATAAATTAAAGGTTCCAAAGTAAAAAGGTATACATGTTTTCAAAGTGAATTCCCTGAAGAGAGGTGTTAAAGATCCCCAATATCCTTGTGGCCCCTCTATTAATCTATTTAATAATCAATTTATCAATATTTATTTATAATATTAAACCATAACAAAACCAATCAACCTTGCAATTTCTTTATCCCAATATTTTATGGATTTTTTCTGCATTTATTGAATAATATATTTATTATTTATTCTATCACCTCTGGTAGCTAAAGGATAGAAAGGGTCCTGGCATCCAGGAGGCTGTAAAGATGATGATAGACAGGAGTTCAGTCTTGTTATGGGGGGTTGATCTGTTCATGACATCAGCTATTTTACTTTGGTCAGAAGTCAGTGTTAGCCCAGAGACTATGTATCCCAAAGTTTTGAGTTCTACATATCCAAAGTTACACTTTTGAATCAATACTTTCAAACCCATTGCAGAGATTGTTTTTAAGACTAGTCTTACTTTTCCCATGTGAGTGGTCAAGTAATCAGAGTAAAACATGAAATCAAGTTATACCACCATCCACTGCTGTCTGATTAACTGGCCTAGAACAGTACCCATCATACTTTTGATGTGAGAAGGAGGTTTTTTAACAACAAAAGGCATCCTTACATATTCATATATAACTAGGTGGCATATAATTCACATGAATTTCCTGCTTTCAGGGCTGATAGGTATCTGGTGGAATCCTTTCAGCATATCCATGGTGGTTGTATAATTAGGTTTGGATAAATTATGCAAGGCATGATCAATCCTTGGTATTGGACAGTATTCAGCTTTAATATAGTTACTAAGAATTCTAGTCTCCAATCATTCAGAACTTATTATTGTGCAAGGCTATAGTTACTGGAGCAGTAAAATCCACTTGCTAATTGTGCCCTCATTTTTATAAATCTTGTGGTTCAATTAATTCCTGAAATTGAGTTAAAAGAGCTGCCCAAGATTGGGGACTGGAAGGGTAAGCAGGTCTACTAAGTTTGGGAGGGTAGGGAGGCTTAATGGTAAAGGTTAGAATCATATCATTGCCTTTGATGTTACCAATTGGGTGGTCTTTGGTACAGAAGGAATTCTGATTTTCAAAGCAGACTTGTAGGATTTCCCATTTCTGGTCTTCACTGATATTTGAATTTAAGGCTGCTTGAATAAAATAAACTTGGTTAAAGATCTCCAGGTGTTTTTCACAAGTGTTTTCAGAATCCTGAGTCCTTATATGACATATATGGAATTTCTTATTCCAATCAACTACCACTGTGAAATATATATCTTTGCTTTGGAATAAATCTATTGCATATAGGCAGATGGATCCATTTCCTAGGATGAAGTAATCACATACTCCATTTTGAAGTACTAAAAACTAAATTTTCAGCTTGAGTTATCATTTGGTGTGAGGAATTATGGGATCTGTAGGACATCCTCCAATAGCATGAATGGGTGAGTTAGATCTGCTGAACTTAGCTTTGGGTACTGGTAACCTATTCATCCTCCAGTTGGGATCTTGTTTCTCCAAGTAAGATGATCCAAAACAAGAGAAGAAGGTTCCACTTTCCAGGAGTATTTTTACTGGAGAATCATGGATTAGGCCTGTAGCATAACAGTTTTTACCAGAGGTGTAAATTTTACCAGAAGAGGGCTTTAGAGTCAGAGTCTTGGATTCAGAAATATGGTGGATCTTCATATTTGGATTCCACTGTTGAGGTAGGTTGGGATCTCTGTTAACAGGATTTATATCCAAATAACAGTCTATTTTTCCTTCATGACATTCATGGGATTAGTAACTATGAGTTGAAATTCTGAAATTAATCCATCAGTTTCATCATATTGGGTATCTGGTTGATCATATTCTTATCCTTCTATAGGATGAACTCTTTTCCTAGGTTGGGGGAAATTTGGTTTAAGATGTCCTGTATGGCTGCAGTTAAAGCAGTCCTTCTCTATGATTTCTGAATTTTTCTTAACTTCAAGAGTGGGAGGATTTGGACAAGAAGAATCTGGGCTTTAGCATTGTACTCTTTGCTATTCCTAGGGTTCTGTTCTCTAGGGTTGTTAAACTTTCTATGAAGACAATTCATATCTATAGTCTCTTCTAACACACCAATTAGTGTGGCATTCTGCACCTTAAACCATGGTTAAGCTGTAATGGAAACAATTTTAGAAGTATTTCATTGACATCCTCTTTATCAACTTCTGGATAAAGACATTCTGACCTCTTTTTCTGCTGTAGACACAATTTTTGGGGCATATCTTTAGAGTGGTCAAACAAGGATGTCTCAAAGTATTTCATCATTTTACTTTTAAATATTCTGGTTCCAAAATGTTCTTTTATCAGTTCTTTCCAGTAGTTCCAATATAAAGAACCTAATTCTTCTCTTTTATCAATGAGCCAGTCAAGAGCTACTCATTCAAATAATGTGGGTAATATTACCACAGCAATGGTTTCAGGTAGTTCATAAAAATCCAGCATTTAATGTGAAAATATTATGAAGCCAATGTGATTATACTCAACTTCTCCTGAAAGCTTAGGCAATTCATTTATAGGTGGGATTCACTTTAGAGCTTTTTCAACTTCTGGAGTGGGAATGGTTCTATAGGACTCATACCTGGAAATTGTCAGCTTGCTACTATTGCAGAGAAAGCTGCAAAAGTAACAAAATAACATAAATAAAAATAAATAAAAAAAATCTTATTAAAGGAGAAATAATATTATAAAAATAATTTAAAATTCTGATTCTAAATAAAAATTAAGGTAGGGTCACTGACTGATACCTACCTCAAATTCCTACTGCTCATATTTTTAAATAATTTATGAAGAGTTGGAAAGAAACACGGCCTTGGGATTTTGGCCACTTTAATATTTTATATGAAACCCCATGTACAGTTTTCACAGTTAATTTTGTGTCAGAATCCAAGAATTCTGTGATTTGGAGGAGTTATGGGCGGAAATGTGATTTTTCACAATTCCCGCACGCAGCGGCGGAAACCAACACATCTGCGCGCGGCTGAGCAGCAGCACTGCCACCCTGTCTGCATATCCTGACAAGCTGTGTACAAGGCCCGGGGCATCTGACAGGTACGCAGCCGCGGGACTACGGACTGACAGAGTGACAGACAGCTTTAGAAGCCTAAGTACCATGTAAATGTGCTACAACCTAGACGGGGAAATAGTACATATGTAATAAATGTCCCTGTGGATAGTAGATAGTCTAAGAATACATAAAACTATATCAAAATACTGAAATAAACTTTCTATGTATTTTATATAAAATATAATAAAAATACAAAATATGTTGAAAATAAGATAACTACTATTTGTAAAATATCTTAAAACTTTAAATATAAAATTGTGAGAACTTCAAGACATCAGTATGTCCGTGACACACCAAAAAATCTGATTATGTAAAAATATTACATGTATTCCCATAGCTTATATTTTTAATTAATGATTTCAATGAAATCAACAGAATTTCAAAAATAAGCTGCAAAATAAATATTATGATTTTACCCCCATTGGCTAATACATAATGAGAACCCATCTGAAAAAATGTTACCTGTAGGAATTTCTACTAAGAAAAATTATTAACATCCTTGGAATATTTACTAAAAATAATTAATTAAATGATGATCATGTGGATATATTAGTGTTATTTACACGTCAAAACATCAATCAAAAGGTAGAATAATTCCCATACCGTGTGGAATTAGATGTTACCCGTTCTGGAATATTTACTAAGGATAATTAATTAAATGATGATCATGTGGATATATTAGTGTTATTTACACATCAAATCATCAATCAAAAGGTAGAATAATTCCCATACCATGTGGAATTGGGTGTTACCCGTGCTACAGAACCAAGAACACCTGACAGGCTACCACTGGTTACCCTGCTAGCCTCAGAACTTATCCCTTTGAACCCCTGTATCCCTCAGAAGGACAGAGTTGGGACTCAAAAAGCTATAAATATAGAGCTTTTTTGAGGATATTGATACCCAAAGACCCAGTTATATTTAAATACAGACACTGTTCCAAGGTAATAACATACTTATAAGAGATAAGTAAGTGATTTATGGCTTTAGTCTGATTAATAATATCCATACCCAAACCCTTTTTATCAATTTAAACTCCTGAACAACCCTTTTAACCCCAGTAATAGGTTTAACCCATAAGTGCATGTCCCAAAAAGGTATGCAAAGGATTCAATAATATACCAGTGAGTCTTATTATGCTTTTTCTGTCTTGGAAGCTTGGCTACTAGTCCCTGCCACACCACCATATATTTTATATATATATTATCTTTGGGCAATATCTCCTTTAAGAACATAAATTAAAGGTTCCAAAGTAACCGGGTATACGTGCTTTCATAGTGAATTCCCTGAAGAGATGTGTTAAAAATCACCAATATTTTTTTGGCCCCTCTATTAATTTTTTTAATAATCAATTTATCAATATTGATTAATAATATTAAACCATAACCAAACCAATCAACCTTGCAATAGCTCTATCCAAATATTTTAAGGATTTTTGTTGCATTTATTTAATAATATATTTATTATTTATTCCATCACCTCTGGTAGCTAAAGGATAGCAAGGGTCTTGGAATCGAGGAGGTTGACAGAAATACCAGATCTGTGAAGAAACCTTGGTGTAGCAGTTAATCTGGTGGGTGTTGATTTTGCCATTTTAATTACCAGAGGATTATTCGTGTTTAATTTAAGGTACCTAGGTTTATTCTTAATTGTACGTAATTCTGATTCAATTTTGTTTCTCAAACAATTCATTTCATTGATTAGGTGAGTGGAAGTAGGTTTTTAAATCTTCTTAAATTCTTCCTTAATTCAATCAGATAATAGGAGTATTTCTTATTGGATGGTGGAGTAGGTACTTTCCAAATGTTTTATCAGGGTTATTCTATTCAAACTAATATTATATTTTATTTGCTTCATCTCCATATGATCAATCCTGTTTTTTCCAGATTGGGATTGGAGTACTTTTTTAATTTTAAAATTCAATTTATCAGATTGTTCAAACATTTTTTCTAGATTACTTCTTTCAAATTTGAAATTATGAGCTACATCATGGGTAAATGAATTGGAGGGTGAAGCATCTAGTGTGGTAAACCTTCTTCCATTTCTGAGCTAAAGAAATTATATTTTCCCAATCATTGGGATTCTGTAACTTGTGGTGGTTTTAGGACCTCTTCTTTTGAGGTCCCTTTCCCTTTAAAGTAGTTAACTGATTTTCAAAACTGCCCCTGGCGTGAAAGCGGCTGAAGGCACAGGCACTAATGCTCACAAAACTCAGGATAGAGATAAAGAGATTGATTGCATATGAAGAGGAGATGTAGAGTAAGGACAATGATGAGGAGAAGAATCCAGGAGTAAGGCTCTGAAGGATTGTGATGAGGGAATCCTGTAAGAGTAACACCAGAGGGATAGGTGAGATGAGTAAGGTAGGCTGGTTGGCTTTCTTGTTCTGAGATGAAACCTATTGGATGAGGGACTAACCAATAAGAAGTAGTATACTAATTCCTTGGGGGGAATTAGTCCAGGAGGAGAGGAGAGGTCAGTATATGTGAGAAATGGGAGGAGGCCTTGAGGAGGGATGACTGTTGCTGGGCTGAGAGGCCCATGGAATTACATTTTGACCAATGGGGATGGAGGTTGTAGCTTGACAGATTGAGTATGGGCTTGTCCAGGAAGGTCATGTACTGAACTGGGTTATGGGTTGTCCAGCCAGGAGTATGTACTATGGGTTGACTGTATGTACTCCTCATGCCAGATAGGGTTGAAGAGAGATAGGGATGAACCAAGCCATAGAGAGGTGGAGATTAGGCCTGGGAGATTACCTAGGGGACATGCAGTATGTAGATCCAGGGGTGGAAAGTAGATTGTACTGGACTGTGAATGGCTGAGGGTTGAGTATGGCTGAGTCAAGTTGTGGTTATGACACTGATCCCAAGTATTCCAGTTCTTTAAGTAATTCTCTACCTCTTTTATGGATTGCAACTTCTGAGGGCTATTTGGGACGTCTTGGCCAGTGAAATGGACTTCCTCATAACTGGAATTTCTCCTTGAGAATTTGCTATGTTGAACTTCTCCCAATTTTTTACTTGATCCATGACTATTAGACTTATCTTCTCCTCTATGGCTAGTTCACTCTGGGGTGGCATAATTGGAGCTTTATCCACTGGTGATGAGGTGAGCTGCTGGGGTTTGCTCTCAAACAGTGCTTTGTTCAAGTTGGCAGGTGCAGCTGCCATTTTTGTTGAATTATGCAACACTTGGGTTGCCTTTTTGAGCCCCTTAATTGTGCTTGCAGCTGATTTCCTTACAGGTGTGTGCTCCTTCAGGAATAGAGCCATAGGATAGGAATCTACCACTGTCTTGGGTTTTGCGCCTGTTTTAGAACATGATGTGAAATCTGTGCATGTTTTTTTCAATACTTTTGAAAAAAAAAATAAAAAAAATATAAAATTGAAGATTTTTTTGGTTTTTGTTATCTTTTTATATTTCTTAAGGATTTTGAAACTTACTTAATCTCAAGTTAAGTGGTAATAATGCTAGGTTATGGTTAAAGGTGTCCTTAGAATGTATTCCAAGGGGGTCTTGGTGATTTGCAATGAGATCCTGACTTAAGTCTAAAGATCCTGGGTCAGTGACGTTTTCAAGCAGGTCTTGTTAAATTAATTCTGCAAACAGGTACGTGTTGTGAGTGGAACCCACTCAACAAATCATGCACAATAATAACAATATTTTTTTTAAACTTTTTGTTTTATTTTAATGTGATTTTTATTAAGTATTTATTAAAAATATCTTCACTCACTTTTGTGATTTTTCTGCTGGAAAAAGAGGATATTTCTGAATGATGAGGAGAAGAATCCAGGAGTAAGGCTCTGAAGGATTGTGATGAGGGAATCCTGTAAGAGTAACACCAGAGGGATAGGTGAGATGAGTAAGGTAGGCTGGTTGGCTTTCTTGTGCTGAGATGAAACCTATTGGATGAGGGACTAACCAATAAGAAGTAGTATACTAATTCCTTGGGGGGAATTAGTCCAGGAGGAGAGGAGAGGTCAGTATATGTGAGAACTGGGAGGAGGCCTTGAGGAGGGATGAATGTTGCTGGGCTGAGAGGCCCATGGCATTACATGTTGACCAATGGGGCTGGAGGTTGTATCTTGACAGATTGAGTATGGGCTTGTCCAGGAAGGTCATGTACTGAACTGGGTTATGGGTTGTCCAGCCAGGATTATGTACTATGGGTTGACTGTATGTACTCCTCATGCCAGATAGGGTTGAAGAGAGATAGGGATGAACCAAGCCATAGAGAGGTGGAGAGCATGCCTGGGAGATTACCTAGGGGACATGCAGTATGTAGATCCAGGGGTGGAAAGTAGATTGTACTGGACTGTGAATGGCTGAGTCAAGTTGTGGTTATGACAGTACCCCCCCAGAAGAGGAAGGGGTAGCTCCTGATACCCATAAGAGGAGGTGAGAAAAGGTTGAGGTCTTCACCATGCCTATACTGCCTTTCCCATCACCATATCCATTGCCATCACCACCTGATACCTGTCCATCACTTTCCCCCTATAATAGATCATCCACCCCCTCATTCAGTATGGAAATCACCAACGGCTATCACCCTGTCAACCAGTACTTTCCTCCTTGTTCCAGGTGCGCAGAAACTGAAAAGATTTGCATCACCAGCATCACTCCCAAGTCTGGGAAGTGTGAGTATTGTCGACGATACAAAAGGCCTTGTTCTGGAGCCCACAACGCCGGAAGGAAGGTACTAGGGCTTGTTGTTTGGGTGAGGGACAAGTCTTGCCCCAAGTTTGAAGTGAAGGAGGCGCGGGACAATTTGAGCATGTTGTTAGGCATGGAGAGCAGGGTAGGGGCTTTGGACGGTGAGTGGTTTTAGGGTTGAGGATGTCCAGGGAGGCTGATTCCCGCCCGTGGTTGTCCTATTGCAGTGGAGGCGTTGAAAGAGAAGATGAAAAGGCTGGAGAAACGTCAATTAGAGTTGAGGAGGAAGGGGCAGCTGGCGTTGGACAGCACGTCAAAGAAGGAGGCGTCTGGTTTGAACGCAATGGACGTGCGTTGGGGGACCCCATATTTGTCTTTGATCAGTTCGCTGGAGGGCTCTGAGGGCGTAGGAGGTCAGTCAAACCCTCGTCAAAGCCAAGTCGGCCCGGTAAAGGCCAGTCAAAGAGTTGTCAAAGCGGACAAAGCAAGTCAAAGCACTGTCAAACCGGTCAAAGTTCAAAAAGGTTGGATTGAATCCGTTGAAGTTTGATGGTTGAAGGTTGAACCTGTCAAAGTTTGATGGTAAAAGGTCAGTGCTGTTGAAGCTTGACAATTGAGGTTCAAAGCCGCCAAAGTTTGAAGGTCTGGGGTCAAGCCTTTCAAAGTTTGACGCAATGTGGTCAAAGTGGTTGAGCCACGTAGAAGGACCATTGAAGCAGTGGTGATCCGATTGAAGCACGGTTGAAGTAGTGGAGAGGGGGTGGAAGAGGCGTCAAAGCGTCAAAGGGACGTTGAATTTCAAAGTTTGAAAGTGGTTTGAATTTCCGGGGAACAGCCTGCTGGAGCAGCTGCCGCCTCTGTCAAAGTCAAAGTTGAACCTGTCAAAGTCAAAGTCAAAGAGGGTGTTGAAGCGGAGAGAGGGGAGGGTGAGGGAAAGGATGAAGATGCCCCTGGAGAGCCTGATGAAGAGGAAGAAGAGGAAGAGGAAGAGGAAGAAGAAGAATAAAGAGAGGAGGAAACAGAAGACATGGAAAGGGAAAAAGGTGGAGCGGAGCAGGAAAAAGGAAAGGGTAAGGAAGTTATAGAATTGGAGGATGATTCCCCTGGACCTCAGTCTGTTGGAGATTTGGTTGGGAGGTTACTGGCTGAGGATGGAGTGATAGGTGGATATAGGAAGGTGACCCAGGGGGATATTGGTTTTTTATGCTTGCTCTGGAGGAAAAGTAGTTGGGCCCATGGATGCTATTGAAGATGATCCAGTGGGGGACTTGAAGGAGATTGAAAGGCATCTTGGGAGGTTTTCAAAGGATTCCAGGAGCAATGCCATTTTTGGATGGAGTTTGAATGGTGGGGAAGAAGTGGAGAAGAAGAAGGACAAGAAGGAGGCAAAAAAGGAAGTGTTGGCAGAGCTAGAGGATTTTTTATCTTTTTCTGGTGTAACATATGAGTTGGGAGCTACTGCTAAGGATAAGGAGGAATATGAAGGAAGGAAGATAAAATTGGCTAGTGTTTGGGTAGCTAAGATTACTGATTTGATTGATAAGATTGAAAGGGCGTGGTAGATAGAAATTTTGTTTTGTTTTCTTTTACTTTTCTTTATCTAGATGGATGAAATGGAGATAGGTTTGATTTGGTTTATTGTTTTGGGAGAGTGAGAGTGAATTTTAGAATTATGGAGAAAACAAAAGGAAAATGATGGAGTTGATTGGGGAAAAAGAGTGGAAATTATGAGGGTTTGGGTTTGGAAGGATAGAGTGAGTGGAAGTTGTGGAGAAGGGCTGAACATTTGGTGAGATTGGCTACTGGTTCCCATGAGGTTCTTTCAGAGTCTTCTAAAAAACCATTCCATTCAACTAAATAGAGGAGTTTTCCATGCCTAATCTTGGATTCCAGGATTTGAGACACTTCCCACTCTTCCTGGCCATCAATTTCCACTGGTTCTGGGGGTGGATGATAGTTTGGAGAATCTGGGTCTGAGGAGTAGGGTTTGAGAAGGGAAGCGTGGAAGACGGGGTGGATGGAAGACCATTGATCAGGGAGTTGGAGTTTGAAAGCATGAGATCCTATACATTCAATAATGAGAAAAGGACCCAACCAACACTCAGAGAGCTTCTTGGAAGGTCTGTTAGTATTGATATTCTTTGCAGATAACCAAACTTTATTCCCAGGAGCAATACCTTTTGGAATGTCTTTTCTATTAAGGTCAGCATAGTACTTATACTTATTCATAGACTCTTTGAATTCTTTCTTTAGTTGAAACTGGTTCTTCTGAATCTGGTACAGGTAGTGAATGGCAGGTTGGTTGTCCAACACATGCAGGAAGTAAAAACTTGGGTGCCTTCCATAGAGGGTAAAGAAGGGTGATTGCTGGGTAGAAGTATGGACACTGTTGTTGTAAGAGAATTCTGCCAAGGGGAGCCAAGTATCCCAGTTGTCCTGATGATAAATGATATACATTCTGAGGTATTGTTCTAGTACTTGGTTGACTCTTTCAGTTTGACCATCTGTTTCAGGGTGGTAGGCTGTGGAGAGATTCCTTTGGATCTGTAATTTTTCACAAAGTGTTTTCCAGAAAGAAGAAATGAATAAGGAGCCTCGGTCACTTATGATGTCAGCAGTTAGGCCATGTTTGGAGAAGACATGACCAATGAAAAGGTTAGCAAGTTCTACTCCAGTCAGTGTACCGGTTGTTTTAATGAAGAGGGCCATCTTAGAGAAACGGTCCACCACAACAAGGATAGAATCAAATCCATTGGAGAGAGGGAGTTGAGAGATGAAGTCCATAGAGTGTGAGGTCCAAGGACCATCAGGGATTGGAAGAGGTTTGAGAAGTCCTAGTTTCTTTTCATGCCTTGCCTTGTTCCTGTTGCAAAGGTAGCAGGCTGAAACATAGTTCTTGACATCCTTTTACATTCCATTCCAGGAGAAAGATCTCTTGATGAGGTTGAGAGTCTTCTGTTGGACAGGATGAACTTCAAGAGGAGAATCATGTATTTGATAGAGTATTTTTTGTTTAAGATGGTTAGCTTGGTCAGGTATGACCACTTTACCCTGAAACAGGAGTAAGCCACTAAAGGGGTCTAAGGAGGAATCAGTTACTTCTTCATTCTTATTCAATCTTTGAATGATGCCCTGAAATAACTTGTCAGCTTTTTGAACAGAAGTCAATTCACTCAGTTGATTGTAAAGTTTATTAGCAGAAAAGAAAAAGAGTTTGTAAGTTTCAACTTCATTTTGTTTCAGAAGCTGTTGAAAATTTCCAGGATTCTTTTCAGAATATGGCTTTCCCCCCGCTGGATACACATTGTCCCAACGTGACAGGATATCTGGTATGGTTGAAAGTTTTCCAGGCCTGTAAGTGATCAGAAAATTGAATTCACAGAGGAATTCTGCCCAACGGGCCTTTCTTCTAGTAAGGACCTTGGAAGACATAAAATACTTCAAAGAGGAATGATCAGTTAGCACTTCAAAAGGGTCAGTAATGCTCAAGAGGTAGGACCTCCATTGCTGGAGGGCAAAAATAATAGAAAGGAGCTCTTTGTCATGTATTTCATATTTGAGTTCAGCACTGGACATTTTTCTGCTGTCAAAGGAAATAGGGTGTTTAGTGTTATCAGCAGTAACCTGGTGCAGGACTGCACCCAGGGCATAGTCACTGGCATCAGTCTCAACATAGGTTCTCAGGAGGTGATCAAAATGGCAAAGTACTGGAGCTTGGGTAAAAGCTTGCTTGATGTTTTCAAATTGTTGCAAGGCTTCAGGAGTGAGGTTGAAAGGGGAGCTGTTTCCAGCAACAGAGGTGAGGTGGGAGACCTGTTTGAAGTAGTTCTTTATGAACCTGCAATAGAAATTAGCAAACCCAAGGAAAGATTGCAAAGCCTTTCTGTTTGTATGAGTAGGCCAGGTAAGGATGGTCTTGACTTTGTTGTTGTCCATAAAGATCCCATCCCCTGAGACCACGTAGCCCAGATAGTCCACAGAAGGTGCATGGAAGTCGCATTTGGAGGCTTTTGCATATAACTTGTGTTTTCTGAGTCTGGTCAGTACTTCACACACATGAGGGATGTGTTCCTGTAAGTGTTTTGAGAAAATGAGGATATTTTCAAGGTAAAACACCACATAAATTGTGAGGAGATCAGCAAGGATGTCATTTATAAGATTTTGGAAAGAAGCTGGGGCATTGGGCCCAAAGGGCATGACCAGGTATTCATAGCTTCCAAACTGAGATCTGAATGCTATTAGGTGTTCATCTTCTTCCTTGATACGCAACAGATTGAAGGTTCCTCTGAGGTCTATTTTGGTGAAGATGGAAGAACCTGAGAAGACAGTCAGTAAGAAAGTCATTGGAGGAAGTGGGTAACGGTTCTTCCTGGTGAAAGCGTTAAGCTTGTGGTAGTCAACACACAACTGCAAACTCCCATCCTTCTTTTTAACAAAAAGAACAGGTGCCCCAATGCTTGAAGTGCTGGAACAGATGAAACCTTTCTCTACATTCTCTGCAATGTAGGCTTGTAGGGTTGCCTTTTCACCTTGTGATAGTGAATAGATTGGCCCAACTGGAGGGAGTGGGCCTTCCAGTTTGATGTGATGATTGTAAGCGCGGTGAGGAGGGAGTTGATCTGCTTTAACCTGGGAGAAAACATCTAGAAAAGAATGGTAATCAGCAGGAACTTTCTCCAACACAGTTTCTATTTCTTCAGGGTCTTCATCAATGTCAAACTTGTCCCAGTCAGCTGAAGCGTTCTTATGGGGAGTAACAGAAATTTTAGAAGAGGTAACCAATTGCATGATATGCAAGGATGGATCCCTAGGTTCCTCATCCAGAGGAATGGTCAAGGGATCAGTGAATATCCAAGCAAGATGGGAAATTGTTGAAATCAATGGAAATTGGATGGGGTGTTGAGGATGCAAGGGTTCTGAAGTGAAGGGGAGTGCAATGGACTGCAGCGCCAGAGGCAGAGTGGGAGAGGAACCAGTTGAAGGTAGGTTGGCCATGTTGAGTTCAACGGATTGGGAGGAAAAATTTTCAGCAGGCTGGTGTCTTGGGGTGATCAGCCCCATTCTCCAGTTTACTTCAGGATTCCAGTGGTGAAGGAAGTCAATTCCCAGGATGAGGTCTTCTGAGAATGGTACATCAACAAGGAGGAATTACCATTCAAAGCTAGGAAAAGAAGGAAGAGAGACCACCCAAGTTGCTTTGTGGGAGATTAGTTGAGAGGGTGACTCATTTGGACTGAAATTGAAAAGAGGAATAGGTTTGCCCAGAGGTATGGGCTGCAATTAAAACTTTATAACCATGGTATTAGCCATTACAGATTTAGTAGCACCTGAATCAATCAAAACAATATAACTCAAGTCCAGGTGAAAAAGAATAAAACATAAGCCTTTGGAAAGTTGGTCAGAGTAGTCTTTTTGTATCTTTTGTACCCTAACGTCAGTAGGGTGATAATCCTGGAGTACAGCAGGAAAACCACCTAATTGTTTTTTGGCTTGGAGGTAGAGGAAGATTTGGTGTTGGAGGCAGGCTTCTTTTTGCAGTCGTCTGTCTTGTGCTTCCCTGCACAATACATACATAGTACCTCCTTCTAACTTCTTGCCTTTTATTCAGCCTTGAGCTTGCCATAAGGACCTAAGTCCAAGGTGGGTTTGGTTTGAGAGGATTGTTTCTTTGCAGATTTGTCTTTCTTCTTCGCCTCACCCTTGCCCTTGTCAGACTGGGAAGAATTGGCTTGGGATTGAGAGGAATTTTGATGTTTAGAGTGGCTTGAATGGGAAGACTTCTCCTTGACTCATTTGTGGTACCAGGTATCTTAATCCAACACTAAATCCATAAGATCTTGAAGGGTGTCTAAAGAACCATCATAGCTGGCTAATTGATCCAGAAGTTGGGCAGGGAGGCTTTGGAAAAAGTGGAAGTAGAAGGCTCTATCCCCCCATCCAGAGACTTTTGTCATAGGGGAACAAAATTCTGTGATGTGGGTTGAGGCATATCCAGAGTCCTTCATCTTCAAATTCACAAGTTCCTTCTCTGCCTTGGCCGTTTCCAGACAATCACCAAAGAGAGTATGAAGTTGTTCTGTGAAGTGTTGCCAGGAGTTTAGCAGAAATAAGGGTTCTTGATTGGTGAGATGAGCCAAGTAGGGTTGAATCCAACGGTTTTCCTTCCCAGTGAGGTAGGAGACAGCAAACAGAACTTTCCTTTGATCCACACAGAAGGTCCCTTTGTTGTTTGCAAAGATGAGTTAACAAGCTTGTAGGAAGGGTCTGAGCTTGGTAGGGTTATTTCCTTTGAATTTTTCTGGCGGATTCATCAATGGGGCTTTGAAGGTTCCTGAGTGGGAAGTACTAGTTGTTGGAGGTTGAGAGAGTTTGGCCACTGCTGAAGTCATGGTTTGAAGCAAGGCTAGGAGAGTAGGGTCTACAGTTTTAGGTTGAGGAGGTTGACTTGGAGGAGCTGGGGTTGCAGTTGAAGCGGAATGTTGGGAAGCTTCTTCCTGAGGTCCAGAGATTGGTGAGTTAAGGTTGCTAAGGATCCTCAAGTCAAAACCTGAGTCCTTGCTTTCTTCCTCCTCTTCAACATCCTCAGGGAGAGGAATTATACTGGGATTGTATGATGGGGAGTCCAATCCATGACCTGCTTGGGGATATTGACCAGTCACTCCATTAATAAACGGTCTGACAACAGAAGGAGCAGGGGACAAAGAAGCTCTTGGAGGAGCTGGAGGAAGAATACCAGTTTTCATGGTGTTGGAAGCTGGTGCAGGGAGGTTGGAAAAGGTCCTCCCTTGTCCACGGGCTTGAGGAGTAGATTGATTGTGGTCTTGTATTTCTATGGTAGCCCCACGTCCTTGGGCGGCCCTAGTAAGAGGTGGACTGGTGATGATGGAAGGTTGTGTACGTCAAGGAGGCATGGTTTCCAAGTATGCCATAGGGGAGTGACCCAAGAAAGTACCCAGAGAAGATGAGGGAGAGAATTTGGCCGCAAGAAAAAGTCTTGAACTTGTACAATGTTCTGTCAAAGTCAAGGGTCAAAGTCAAAGTGTCAAAGTTGAAGGTCAAATTCAAAGTGTTGAAGTCAAAGGTCAAAGTTGAAGGTTAAGGCAAAGTGTCAAAGTCAAAGGTCAAAGTCAAAGGTCAAAGTCAAAGGTCAAAGTCAAAGTCAAAGTTGAAGTTCAAAGTCCCCGTCAAAACATTGTTTAAGGGCCAATTCCAGGAGAGGGATTGAGACAGACAAATTCTGCAGGATGTACCTTTGGAAACGTGGAGGCCACACACTGTTTAGTTCTATACCACACATGCCCACAAATATTGTAGGTAGTGTTATCCAGGAGATGAAATGGTTTGCAGATGGATGGAATGGGTCTATTGGGATATAGAGGTGGGTAGTAATCAAGGGGAAGGAATTAGTATAATTTCACAACTGCCCCTGGGGTGCAAGGGGCTGAAGGCACAGGCACTACTGCTCACAGAACTCAGGATAGAGATAAAGAGATTGATTGCATATGAAGAGGAGATGTAGAGTAAGGACAATGATGAGGATAAGAATCCAGGAGTAAGGCTCTGAAGGATTGTGATGAGGGAATACTGTAAGAGTAACACCAGAGGGATAGGTGAGATGAGTAAGGTAGGCTGGTTGGCTTTCTTGTGCTGAGATGACACCTATTGGATTAGGGACTAACCAATAAGAAGTAGTATACTAATTCCTTGGGGGGAATTAGTCCAGGAGGAGAGGAGAGGTCAGTATATGTGAGAACTGGGAGGAGGCCTTGAGGAGGGATGACTGTTGCTGGGCTGAGAGGCCCATGGCATTAAATGTTGACCAATGGGGCTGGAGGTTGTAGCTTGACAGATTGAGTATGGGCTTGTCCAGGAAGGTCATGTACTAAACTGGGTTATGGGTTGTCCAGCCAGGAGTATGTACTATGGGTTGACTGTATGTACTCCTCATGCCAGATAGGGTTGAAGAGAGATAGGGATGAACCAAGCCATAGAGAGGTGGAGAGTAGGCCTGGGAGATTACCTAGGGGACATGCAGTATGTAGATCCAGGGTTGGAAAGTAGATTGTACTGGATTGTGAATGGCTGAGGGTTGAGTATGGCTGAGTCAAGTTGTGGTTATGACACTGATCCCAAGTATTCCAGTTCTTTAATTAATTTTCTACTTCTTTTATGGATTGCAACTTCTGAGGGCTATTTGGGACTTCTTGGCCAGTGAAATGGACTTCCTCATAACTGGAATTTCTCCTTGAGAATTTGCTATGTTGAACTGCTCCCAATTTTTTACTTGATTCATGACTATTAGACTTATCTTCTCCTCTATGGCTAGTTCCCTCTGGGGTGGCATAATTAGAGCTTTACCCACTGGGGATGAGGTGAGCTTCTGGGGTTTTCTCTCAAACAGTGCTTTGTTCAAGTTGGCAGGTGCAACTGCCATTTTTGTTGAATTATGCAACACTTGGGTTGCCTTTTTGAGCCCCTTAATTGTGCTTGCAGCTGATTTCCTTACAGGTGTGTGCTCCTTCAGGAATAGAGCCATAGGATGGGAATCTACCACTGTCTTGGGTGTTGCGCCTGTTTTAGAACATGATGTGAAATCTGTGCATGTTTTTTTCAATACTTTTGAAAAAAAAATAAAAAAAATATAAAATTGAAGATTTTTTTGGTTTTTGTTATCTTTTTATATTTCTTAAGGATTTTGAAACTTACTTAATCTCAAGTTAAGTGGTAATAATGCTAGGTTATGGTTAAAGGTGTCCTTAGAATGTATTCCAAGGGGGTCTTGGTGATTTGCAATGAGATCCTGACTTAAGTCTAAAGATCCTGGGTCAGTGATGTTTTCAAGCAGGTCTTGTTAAATTAATTCTGCAAACAGGTACGTGTTGTGAGTGGAACCCACTCAACAAATCATGCACAATAATAAAAATATTTTTTTAAACTTTTTGTTTTATTCTTATGTGATTTTTATCAAATATTTATTAAAAATATTTTCACTCACTTTTTTTATTTTTCTGCTGGAAAAAAAGGATATTTCTGAATTTCTTCAACTCTTTATGCTACCTTAATAAGTAATTAAAGTTGATTAGTCTTTCCAACTCAAGTTCCTTTTTTTAACTACTTCATTTTCTTAATACAAAAGTATTTAGTGCTGTTTTTCAGGGTTTAAATAATCCCAATAATTAGGCACAAAATTAAAGATGTTTTCTTATTTTCTTTTTTCAAGAAGATCCAGGTAAAAAGTGATTAATTCCCCATTGTTATTTATATCCACTGGGAAAAGTAATAAAAAATAATTTTAATAATTATTTATACTTATTGTTACAGTTAATGCCTGGTACAAGAATTAACTAATTAAATGAAAATTATTTTGCAATAAATCCTCACCAGAAACCCAGTTTTCAACTTCCTTATTCCAGGAAACTTTCAGTCCTTTAGCTACATAAATTGATGCAGTGGTTGAATAATAATATTCCAATAATTAAGACAATCAAAGCTCAAAAATAATAAATATAACAGGAGCTGGTGCAAGTTTAATGATGGTTTGGTTAAATGGAACTCAACATATATTTTAGAGGTGCCACAGTTTTATATCTTGTACAATACTGGGGATCTTTATAGCAACCTCTTCTTTAGGGGATCAGCTTTGGACCATGTAAAGAACCTGGAAAATGGGGACCTTTTTGGATTACCTAAGAAGGAATTATTATCCACTTTAATGGTTAAAATGGCTGGGAAAGAAAGCACACAAGCCAAAAAAAGGGGGGAAAAAAATTACTTCTTTGAGAAATTACTCACTGGGTACCTGAAATAATTCATGGTTGAAGGGTCTCAGATCAAATATTGATTGATTATTTCTTTTACTCCAAGGGGAATGGTAAGGGTGTTGAATTAATAGTAATAGTATCAGACTGGGGCATTATATCACTAGCTTATCTCTCATAATAAAATGATCATGGATGGTCAAGTTTCTGGATTGATGAATAAAATTCACTGGGGTTAAAACATTCAAGAAGATACTGTATATAAACCTTTTTGGAGTGAAATAAGCTTCCTCAGGGCACATAGAACAAGTAGTGCTTGTCATCTAAGGATAGCAGGCTTTTCTAGGCTGGTTCACCACAAATTATTAGTGCTGTCAATCAGCGGCACCTATCTCTTCCGTATTTATGTGTGCTATTTATTTCAAAACCTGTTTTGTATTAATTTTCTATTTTTTCTATTTTTGACATATTTCCCAATTTTGTACTATATTTATTGGTAGAAAATTTTCAGAGGCAGGTATTTGGAGATTTCCTGTCATTCTTGGGTTATCTTACTAATTTTTACTAATTTTTGAGGGGACTCCTTTTTATGTTTTGTGGTCCATGAAGATTTGATAATAGTGATCTTGTGACAGCCTTTATTATTGTTTCCCTTAATTTTTCTGTTTAATTACTTGAGTTGATAAATTCTTATTTGAATTTTAGAGGCTTTGAAATTCTCTCTATTGGTCAGTCACATAATTACATATGCATGACACATGCATATTGGTGATAGCTTCTTAAAGCTGTACCTTGTCAAAAAGATTTGTCATTGCAAACTTGACACCTGTGGTTTTGACAGCTGCAGGCAGGAATTTGAGATTTTGGTGCAGACAGGGGATGTGCATGTATTGAATGCAGGATTCCTGGCTGGTTCCTGTATTCTTGACATGAACAGCAAGCATTATGTGGATTGGGGGCTGCGTGTGGGAACTCTGACAAAACAAAAATCTGCCTGCAACTCCTAAAATATACACAAAACCTCAATTCTGAATCAATTTTAGTTGTTAAAACAGTGCGTGAAAATACACATGAATTAGTAAAATGGCCACAATTCACTGTTGTGGTGTCCTGAATATTGGGTAATATCTTATTAATTTTATTTAAAGTATAAGGAGTGAAAATTTGAAAGTGGGGTCAGTGAGTGACCCTCCCTGCCTTTGCGTGGGGAATCCAAATCTTAAATAATATTTCTGCATTTCCTAATCCTTCTGTAATTTATCAATTATTTTCTTTATCCTAATTTTGAAATTTTGCTCTGTACATGTGCACTGAATTTTGAAGGGCTTCTCAACGCATGTTTGTTTTCATATGAGATAATTTATATGTTTTTCCTTATTTCTCATTTCTTGGATTGTTGAAAAAAAAACAAAATTCAAAATTGCATAGTTTCTGGGTGTCAGCTTCCTGATTTCAGGGAACGTGCGGTTCTTTAGGTACAGAAAGTGATGCAGTGGTTAAATAAGAACATTCCAAGAATAACCATATAAAAAGCTCAAAGTAATTAGGAGATAGTGCAAGATTTGATGTTTTGTTTAGTTTTTTTTCAATATCGCACAAGGAGAGGCCACATCTTATACCAAACTGGGAATTTTTGCTGCTTTAGCAACCTCTCTTCCAGGGATCATTTTGGATCTTATAAAACCCTGGGACAATGGGCTCCTTATGACTTAAAAAAAAGTGGTAACAACCAAAGGATTGGTGGTAATGGCTGGGCTAGAAAGCACACAAGAATGAGAAGGGAGTAATCAACTTACTTTGAGTATTGAATCAAAAAATATCTGCAGGGCTTCATGGTCTGAAGGGTCTCAGATTAAAGGTGGGGTGATTTTTTGATTTTACTTCAAAGGAACTGGTAAGGGTGTTGAATTGATAATAATGCTATCAGGATGGGGCAATATATCACTTGCTTATCTCTTATAAGCACTTTACCGTGGATGGAAAATGTTCTGGGTTTATAACTAGAATACACTGGGGTTAAAACATTCAAAAGGGTACTGTATATATACCTTTTTGGGGTAAAATAAGCCTTCTCAGGGTATGTTGAGAGGTTAGTGCTTGCAGACTAAAGCTAGAAGGCTGTCCAGGGCTGATTGGAATGCATTCTTGGTGCTGCCACTCACCTGTACCTGTCTCTGCAGTAACTTAGTGTGATTTCTATGTCAAAGCCTATCTGAATGGTGATTTGTTATTTTTGTATTTTTTAAATATACCTTTTTTTACTGCATTTACTTGAATTAAATGATAAGAGACTATTATTTGTAGATTATCTGTTATCTCCTGAACATTGGGATAGTTTTAATGAATTTTATGGGGATTCCTTGGTATTTTTTGTTTTCTATAAGGATTTGATGATGTCATTTTTGTGACAATCTTTGTTATTGTTTTCTCTGGTTTTTCTGTTTTATAATTTGATTTTATATATTTTTATTTGATTTTGAGAGATTTCAAATTGTCCTCTATCTTTCAGTCACATTATTACATATGAATATTGCATGAATATTGGTTGAAGCTGTGGTGTGACGTACCTTGTTTTCAGGAATTGCCATTGGCTTTTGGACGCATGCAGGCTTGAGAACTGTGGGTTGGACTTTGAGATTTCTATTTGGGAAATGGACAGAAACATATTGCATGTGTTTTTTTCTGTAAGATTTCAGCTGTTTTGGGGTTTTGAGGCATGCAGCTAGTATTATGTGGATGCAGGGGTGCGTGCAGGAATTCTGAAAAAACACCAATACATCTATAACTCCTAAACTATACAAAACACTCAAATTCTGAATGAGCCTTAGTTGTCAAAATTGTATGCAAAAAAACACATGAAATATTAAAATGGCAAAAACTCACTTTGGTGGTGCTGTGAATTTTGGGTCATTTCTTGTTAATTTATTTAAAATATGAAGGGTTAAGAATTCAAAAGTGGGGACAGTAAGTGGAACAACCTATTTTTGGGTGGGGAATCCAGTTCTGTGATTATATTTTTGATTTCTTACTCCTTCTTTGGTTTTAATAATGGGGTGTATCAAAGTTAGCAAACCTGCCATTAGAAACCTGCCATTTTTAATGGCGGATTTCTGAAATACACATACCCCCTAACTGGTGTATTTCAAAATGGCGGGTTTCATGAAAATGGCGGATTTCAAACATAAAACCTGCCATTAAACCCACGATTTATGCATCATCATCCATCCACCATCCATCACATCTAAAACACCCATCCACATCAGCAAATCCATACCAGTTGCATCTCCATTGCACCACACGCATCTCATCTCAATTGCTTCACATCTCTATCAATTTTCACATATCCATCTTCACACAAATCCCATAATCATCCCATTGCCCTACATCACATCACCATCTTTCTCAAAATGTCAAATCAAACTTCCTGCCAGCAAGTTGAAAATGCAAAAAATCTGACTGAACTTTTTCTACTGTTTGACTCCCATTCAGACTCTGATTCAGACTCCAATTTAGATTCAACTTGGTTAGCTTTGAATTCTCTGTTGGAAAAGCAATACATGGTTCCAAGAATACACACCCTTCACAACCCTATGTATGAAAGGCAAAAGCTTCATCTCATCCCCAACTTGAGCTTCCAGAAACTATTCCTAAATTTGTTTCCTTCATTCATGAAACGTTTGGAGATAATTGAAGACCACCACATCTTAAAGAACAATTATTGGAATCCTCAATGCAATCCAGCCATTCAACTTGCTGTTGCTCTTTGTAGATTGGGATCAAATGGAAATGGAGCAGAAATTCATTGATTGTAAAATCTATTCTCAGTAAGCTATGGAAGCATTGACTGATACATCAAAAGAGTCATGATTGCTATTCTATCTTTCCGTCACCCATTCCTTTCTTGGCCAACCAAACAAGAACGCAAGGAGATATCTCAAGTAATGGAGAACAAAGGCTTTCCTGGTTGCATTGGGTTTGTTGATTGAACCACCATCCCTTTGAGTCAAAAACCAAAGCTAGATGGCAACCACTATTTTGATTGCAAAAAAAAGGAACTGATTCATTTCTTTTCCAATGACTTTGAGAACACCTTTTATCACACCACTGACCAAATATGCTTCATCTATTTGTTTAGATACTCCATGGACCTAAAACTTGTTTGTGATAAAAACAAGAAGTTCATATCCCTCCATGCTGGCCTTCCAGGTTCTTGTCATGATTCATACATGCTCAATTGGATGTGAATTGACCAACAACCAGGGAACTACTTTGACCAAGATCAATACCTTCTGGCTGATTCAGATTATGCTAGTGGCAAATGTGTGGTTCCAGCATACTGGAACATTTCATATTACTATCAAGGAAAAACCAATTTCAACTATCATCTTGCTCAATCACAAGTACAGATTTAGCATGCCATAGGAGTCCTGAAAGGAAGATGGGCCAGCTTAAGGGAAATGCAAAACCAGCTTCATAACCCCAAAGACATGAAGTTCCTCATCAACTGGATAATCAATTGTGTAATACTTCACAATCTTTTGGCCTACATCAAAGATGAATGGAACAAAATATTTGAAGATGACATTCTTGACCCACCTCAAGTCATCCCTGTCTCATCTTGTCCCTCATCTTCTTCTATGATAGAGCCAATTCTTCCTCTCACCCATGCTTGCTTTGATGAGTCATGCTTGATTTTTAAATAGGTGAAAAATAACTTCACAGTAAGTTTTTTTTTTTGGTTGTTCACCCAAGTTTCCAAGCTGAGTCGGTTTTTTTTTTTTTTTTTTTTTTTTTTTTTTTTTTTCTTAGCGGACTTAGACAAAATAAAAAAAACAACTCCATCTCATACCCCCCCACTTGCCAGCCTGCCCACCTCTCCCATCCACCTCACCGCTCCAACACTTCCACCTCACCCCACTCACACACTGGTCACCTTCCTTCCTCCTCCTCATTAAACCACCTCCTTCACCTCAGCAACCTAACCAACCTCACCCTCATCAACCTCACCAAGCTCCCCAAAAAATCCACCATCCAACTCACCAAAAGACTCAATGAGTCCCCTTCCCTCATTCATTCCATTAACTAAACCACCCTTGCTTACCTCTCCTTTGAACTCCCCCAGGTCTTTTCTCTCAACTCCACCTCATCTCACTTGCATCCCCCTCCTCATCTGGTAAGCCCCTCCCTTCTCTTTCTCCCCCCTTCCTCCTCCTCCTCCTCCTCCTGCCCTGCATGACCAAACCCCAGAAATCAATTAGGAATCAATTGGTTGATTGATTTGGATTTGATCAATCAATTGAAAACAAATCAATTGATTGATCAATTGATTTGGTTTTGATCAATTGATTTATCAATTGATTTGGTTTTGATCAATTGATCAAATCCAAATCAATCAATTGATTGAATCCAAATTGATCAATCAATTGAAAAATTGATTGTGATTTGATCCATTGATCAATTGATTTGCATTCAATTGTTTTGCAATTGATCAAGCATTTTTTTTGCAATTGACCAAGCAATTGTTTTGCAATTGATCAAGCAATCAATTGCCAATACCTTCTGCACCTGTTTTTTGAGATTTCTTTGGAGCTGACCTCCAGTTCTTTTCTTTTCTTTTTTATCTTTTTTTTCTTTTCAGGTGTCTCTGGACTGCACTGGAAGCCAAAAGGGTTTTTTTTGGGTTTTTCAGGTTTTTTTTGCCATGGAAGGTAGGTTTTTTTTAATTTTAATTTTTTTGATAACTTTTCTCATTGGTGTTTTGCATGGGTCACTCATGGCAATTGTTTTGGGGGGGATTCAGCTTCCAGTGTCCCTGGGTTCAAGTCAAGGTTTGGTTTCTTTTTTTTTATTCAATCATGTTTCACCAATGATGTCTATTGGACTGACTTTGTTTTTTTTTGTTTCTTGGAAAACATTTGACCTCTTTTTGGGAACATCCAATTCTTCTCCCACCCCACTCCAAAATTTTGCACAAAAAATAAAATCCCGCCTTGTTCTTCAACTCAATCTAAGTATAGGATTGGGAGGGAGCAAGATGAGAGGAGATGGCTTGAAAAACACACAGAGAGGTGGGAAGAGTAGGGCTTCTTGCCAAAACAGGCTTCAATCTTGGGATTCAGAAATTTCTTTGGAAGTTAATGAGGAAGGTATTAATGAAAGGTTGGTCTTTTCTGGTTTTAATCCACATGCTTTGGATCTGTACCCTTCAATTTTTGCCAAAAAGAAAAAGAATAGTCAAAAAACCACCCAGGAAAAGTTTGAGAAAGCAAAACAAAAAATCAAAGGGTTCCATTTCTTCACCGTGGAAAATTAACTGTCTCAATCAATCTGATCATCAAGCCCTGGTTGCAATAATGTAATTTGTGCCCTTGGATGGACTCTCAGAACAAGATAAGAAGGACATCAATTCGTCACCACTTTCCTTCATGGTTCAAAAAAAATTTTCAACCCAGTTGGACCTTCAAACTCTTGGGGTGGAAAAATGTGTGCAGTTGGATGGCAAAACTTAAGTCACCCTTTGGATTTATTTGGATGTTATGTGAAGAAATTATATATGAGATCTTCTACTCAAGAGTTTGCTTTCCTCATCCTTAAGGCCAACAAATTATCCCAAATTCTAGGGAAATTTTTTTGAAATTTGGCCAAAATTTCCTTTGAATCAAACCATGATACCATGAAGGGAAACAACATCCCCTCTTTCTCTTTGTTGTTATTTGGTTCCAAGCCTACACCTTTTGATTGCTCCCCACACATCACTTCCACCCTGGATTCTTTTTACAACTTTCCTTGTATTGACAAAGGCAACATCTCTGGCTACTCCTTTTTACTCATGGTTCCAACCAAAAAATAAAATGGCTGACTTATTGAAAATATGGACAAATATAAAGTATTGGATAGCCAATTTGTTTTTCCTGACCTTGGATTTGGAATTAATTTCAAGCAAAAAGGTAAAGTCATGATTGTTTGGGCAGCTAATAATTACAAGCACTGTACCCTTCCTGCTGTGGACAAAGCAACCCATACCAGAATGGCCATGTCACTTCAAATTAATAAAACAACTAGAAACACTTGTAGGGACTTGAATAATGGCCGAATTTACTCTAGAAAAAAATATAAATAAAAACAAAAAATATCTGTATGTTGGTGGGGTTAAGAATACTCTCACAAGTTCTAATCAAAAATATTTTTTTTGTTTTTCTTTCACCCATGCAAATATATTTACAAGCCCAGAATTTGAGTTATCTGCTGTATTTCATCTACTGTTCTAATGCTACCAACTCAAGCCAAGGCTACTGATAACTTATCCTTTTTTTTGGTTTCAAGTTGTTCCCTCTCTTTTTCCAGTTGTGCTTGCTGTTGATCCTTCTCCTTTTCCTCTTTTTGAAACTCTAGCTCAGCCTGTTTCAACTTCCACTCAGCATCCCATTTTTGTTGATGAGCCAAACTATCTGCTTTCTGCTTTTGAAAATCCATGGCCATTTGACAATCCCACTTATGATTTTCAAACTAAAGTTTTTTGGATGCAATTTGTGATTTGACTTTTTTTTGCAGGGGAAAAGCAATAAGCATGATTTTGAAAGCAAGGATATCCAACCAATGGACTTACATGAATCTTGCTTCTCCATGATTTCTTCAAAGCCCAAAAAACCAGAAGTGTTTCTCCTCTTTTGATGATTTTTGGGGTTGATATTGATGGAGTTGGAGGCCTTTTGCTTACCCTTTGCACAGGGTCTAGTGCCGTGTCTTTGAGTTTGATCCAAATTTGCGTATTTTATTGTCTAATCTGCTGTTATTGATTTCGAGAGGAATTGCTTTTAAAGATAAGTCAAAAATTTCATTCACTAATGCCTTGATCCATGTAGCTTTGTGATATGCATCCACCAAGGCATTTAACTTGGCGTCAGTAGAGGACCACGTAATGTGTTTTTGTTTGCAACTGTTCCAGGAGACCAAGCTCCCAAATACAGTGCACAGATAACCTGTTTGGGATTTATAAGTGGAGGGATTGTCTGCCCAGGATGCGTCCAAGAAAGCCTCCAATGGATTTGATTGGGGTAGATGCCTGAGTTCCAGCCTATAGTTCTGCGTCGACTGGAGATACTTCCAAGTTTTCTTCAGTTCATTCCAGTGTGTAATCCCTGGTTTGACATTGAAACACGCTAGAATCAACACTGCAAAACTGACATCAGGCCTTGTATAACAAGCTATTTGGTTTAGAAACCCTACAGCTGATCAATAATTAATATTCAACGCTTTGAATTCTGCATGTTCTTTTTTGGTGGCAGGTTTGAGCTGAAGATTACAAGTGAGAGGTTTTGATGAATCTCTGGCTTCCCCCAGACCCAATTCTTCCAGACCATGTTGAATGTGATTTGGCTGGCTGAGCATTATTCTGTCCGCCTCGACTTTGATTTTCATTCCAAGAATGGTATTTGGATCTTGGCATGTCAATCCCTTGAACTTGTGTACAAATTTCTCTTCAAAGCCTTGACCGTTGCCTACAAGTATTAGATTGTCCACATGGAAGAATAGCCATGATTTTCCGTCCTTTGAGAGGTACAAGCACGGGTCGCAGGTTGATTTGTAGAAACCAATCTGTTTGAACCAGTCAGTCAAGGTTTTGTACCAGTTCTTGGGTGATTGCTTCAGCCCATACAGTGATTTCTTTAATTTGAGAAATTTTTCAGATTGATTTGAGCCTTTTGGTGTTCTGATAATGACTTCTTCCTCAATTGGCAAGTGCAAAAACGCACTCTTCACATCAAACTGGAAAACCTTTTGAGATGACTTCAGAGCATAAAGGAGCAATATTTGAAGAGATGATGGTTTAACAGTAGGAGAAAATGTTTCAAAATAACCTATTCCTTCAATTTGATCAAAGCCCTGTACGCAAAGTCTTGACTTAAATTTCACCAGATTGCCATGACAGTTTTCTTTCAGTCTATAGATCCAGGTTGTCCAAAGCGGGTTTGCTGGTTCAGGTCACTCATAATCCTCCCATACGTCAAAGGATTCCATTGAATTTAGCTCCATATCCATAGCCAAGATCCATTTAGTTCTTTCCTCACTTGTTACCGCGTCCTTGTAACTTTTAGGCTTGTAATAATGAAAGAAACCAAAGCGTTGAGGAGGACTAATGGCCAATAAATCTCTGAGGCTTCTCAACAATTGAGTTGCTGGTATCCTTTTGGATTGTTATTGAATGGTCCTGACTGGAGTAGGCGACTCCTCTCTGTCAGATGATCCCAAATCCAATGATGTACTGATGTCTGAACTTGAGGATAGGTTGTTCTCCGGTACGTTCCTGTAGTTTTTGAAAGATGGGTTATCTCATTGATGCAAAAATTCATGATTCAGGTCTGATGGAGCAAGAGAATTTCTAGCCGGGTCGCTTGTGCAAGACTTATCCATCCAGTTGTCCATTGAGACAGTTAATATTGAGTTTTGAGGATTTGGAATCTTCAGAAACTTCACCTGCTTAGAGAAAATGATAGAGTTAGATTTAGATTGAATGCAATACAAAGAAAAGAGTGGATTGAAACCTACAAGAGTTCCCTCTTCCCCTTTTTCCTTGAATTTATGCCCTTTTTCTCCTCGCATCAACAGGTACACACACAGACTTCCAATTGGCTTGAGGTAGGATGGCGGTAGTGAGTGGCCATGTAGTCTAGACCACGGCAAATATGGGTGGTTTTCCCTTGGGATTTGATTGAGAATTAGGGCACTGGATTTGATTACCTCATGCCAGAGGTTTTCAGGTAGACGGGTGTCCTTGAGGATGGTGCGGGTTGATTTGATGTTAGTTCTGTTTGCTCTTTCTGCCTTGCCGTTGTGTTCAGGGTGGTAAGGTTCTGAGATGATTTGGCATATGTGGTTCCTGTTGTAAAAGATTTGCAGTTTTTGATTGACAAATTTGGATCCACCATTGGAGCATACTTCAGACAGATAGTACCCCCCTTGTTGGTGTTCTTTCTCTATGAGATCTATTACCATTTCAGGAGTTTCCTCCTCAGAGGTTAAGGGAATTTCACCAATATACCCCGTAGCACTTTCCACCAAGGTGAGGATGAACCAGTGACCTCCCTTGGACTGCGGCTTGAGAGGCCTCATGAGATGAAGATGGATTCCCTCAAAGGGTTCATCAGCGTTGACAGAAATTCCCTTGAATGTTGATTTGGTGACCTTGTTTTTAACACAATGGATAAATTCAAAATTGGTTCTGATTTCAGATGGTATGTGTTTTGTGAAATTCTTTTGTCTTGAGATTGAAGCATGCCCGTAGTTTTGATTAATTTACACAAGTTCCTCTTTGGCGGTCCAGGAAATGTTTGCTGAATAATCTTGAATCAGAGCTTGATCAAACCTAGGAGTATCCAGAGTGTAAAAGTTGTCCACAATAGTCCCACCGAAGACCCTGTGCCCATCCTTTGAAACCTCAAATTGATTTTTGCTTGCTTTTAACCAGCATCCCGGCTGATTGAGTGCTCCTGCGCTTATCAAGTTGATGGTGATATTTGGAACATAGAACACATTGGAGAGTTTGAGCATAAATTCATTCCAAATCAGCACCACTGTACCCCTGCCCTTGATCTCTAGTTCTGCCCCCTCCTTGCCAGTTTTGATTGATTAGTTGTTGCAAGGAGACATATTTTTGAAGTATTGATTGTTGTTAATCATGTGAATTGAAGCACCGCTGTCCAGAATGAATCAAGATTTGGGACTTCCATGATTGATCCACATTGAGAGGAGTGCAAGATAATGGGCAACCGGGTTTGGGTTTGATTTGGAGTGATTTTTACAAGACTTCCATTTAGCCTGTTCTTCTCTCCACCAGTGTGGCGCAACTTTTGGATTTAGGTGCCAGAAGTTGTCGGCTGAGTGGTTTTTATCTTGTTTTGGATTGTGGTATCCTTTGGTACATTTCCGGCGCTCTCCAGATTTATTGGCGTGATTTGAAGCTGTGAGTTTTGAGTTTGTCAACGCCACTTTGGTCTGAGGATGCTGATGATCTCAAGTCATCTGCGCTTTTGATTCATTATTCAGTTGAGTGAGGTGATCAAGAACGTAATCCACTGAGAGTTCCTTGTCTGTGTGCATAATTTGTTGTTTGATGTTGTTCATAGAATCGGGAAATTTGAAAAGAAGGTGATAGGCCAAGATGTTGTTTAGAAGGAGGATAACAACTTTGGACATTTTCTTCAGACAGAATTTAGCATTAGTTATGAAGTCATTAATGTGGTCCAACACAAATGGAAAGTATAGAAATTCATTCAATATCCTAGCTCTATTTGATGCTTGCAAGGAAGCATATTTGTCAATAATAGCTTTCCACAGAATTTTGGCGGAATTCTTGTTGAGCAAGGTAACAATGTTGTTGTGCATGGCTGCTTCTAGTCTAGATATAATAAGGAGTTTGATTTTGTCATTCACATTGGGATTGAGAACCAAAGAGTTGTTGTTAATGGGTATGGAGAATCCGCGGACGTCAAGAATGGCATCCATCTTATCTTTCCAAACGCCGTAGTTGTCCTCACTGAGTCCGGGGATTGTATCAAGGGCGGTTTTTAGCATGGCCTGCCTAAATCCCTCCAAAGTTGAGCCGGCCATAATTTCCCAGTTATTCAATGGTGTTTAAGATTGAGAGTGGAGAGTTGATAGGGTTTAGATTTGGATTTTAACCGTGTTGAATGTGTGTATCGAATACACTGAAAAAAACTGGGAACTGATGCATAGAGGAATCAACATAGGAACAGGAAACACCAGGAGATGATAAAGATCACAAACATCTGGCATGGGCTAGGTTGAGGCGTTGGTGTTAAGTGAGGAGCAATGAGACAAGAGACGACATGAACTGAACCAGAAGACTAGTTGTCAATACAAGATCAAAAGGAGATAAGAAAGAAATGGAAAAGCAGGAATATCTCACCAGGCACAAAGACAAGGCTTGAGGCATTCAGACAAGCAGACAAGAAAGGAAGAGCAAGAATTGATAGATGAGGAGATTGAGGAGGAGATTGAGAAGTAGAAAAAAGGTTGAGATGATCAGAGGTTGAGACAATTGAAGGTTACAATGATGATGGATGATTTTCCAAGGAGGAGAATCCCAAGACTCAGAAGAGAAGTCTTTCAAGTCTGATCTGGATTTGAAGTGTAAAGGAAATTAGAGTGTCTCCACTCCTTGTCTGTCTGTCCCCGTGCCGTGTCCGTGTACCCAATAAGAGGAGAACACCTAACATCTTAACAGCTTGATAATCCTAGAATTTCTCCCTCATCTGTTTTTATGACAGATCCAAACTACCTTTTTTTTTATTCTTGAGTTCATTGTCCATGAGGAGATAACCATTGAACTTAGAGAATGGAGTTTGGCCAACAGGTGTTTCATTGTTGGATCCAAAGCAGGCATCATAGTTGGAAGGAATTTTGAGCCAGTTGACCAGGATGATGTGATCAGCTCTCTTGAGCTGAATTGAGCCCTTGGAAGCTGATGGGGGAGGATTTTTTGTTGTGGAGTTCCTTGGCAATTTTTGCTTTGGTGTGTTGGACTGTTGTGTGGACTTGCAGGGGGAGGTTTGCTGAGGGGCCATTTGGAAAGAGTAAGGGCAATAAGGTGATGAGAGGGATAAAGTGACAAGCAATATAAACTGATGAGAGATATCAAGTGATGAGAGCAATAAAGTGAAAAGAGCAATAAAACAATGATTGGAGTCTTTGGATCAGGTTGGAGGTACAAGTTCTTGTTGGAGGTAGAGTGATAACAGCAATGAAGGAATGAGAGTGGTGAATCTTTTTATGATGATGATGGAGATAAAAATATTTGCAATGAGGTTGGAGGTAGAAGGAGGTGGTAAGCCAGGGATGGATGACGTGGACAGGTGGCAGAAGCCTTTAAATACTTTATTTGAAAAAACCCACTTTTTCATGTTAAGTTTGACACATCTGATGTGAAATAAGTGGGTTTTGATAATTTTTAATGGCCGGTTTGAAATGGAGGATTTGGGTTGAAACCCACCATTAGAAAATGGCGGGTTTGGTTAACTTTGAAACACCCTAATGGGATTAGCTGAAAAATAGGTCCAAAAAATGAATGTGATTTCACCTGTGCTTCAAGACTGTGATGATTTCTCTGATATGAAAAATAAAATCTTGCTCAAATGATAGGAGCTTGATGAAAAAAAGAGTGAGTCAAAAAGAAAATAGAAGAAAAATTTGGTTGAACAGAAGAGAAGCCTTTAAATCAAAATTGTGCCCTTTTTCTAGCTCTTTCTCTCCCTCACACTTTCACTGTAACAATGATGAAATTCTAGTTATTTCTCTTTCATTATGACAGTAAATTTTCTCTTCTAACTATGTCTTTATCACCTAGTTTTTTTATGATTTCTCTTTAGTGTCTGTGGCTTTTCTTGGATGGCTTTTAATGGCCTTTCCTTGGTCTGCACTTGTCTGTGTTTTAAATCATGATTTCCTGATTAGATCTTATTTCTCATGCAAATTGCGTCTTTTGTTATTGAATCAGTGTGTGATATTTGCTTTGCACTGCTTTTTATTTCTTTCTGCTAGTCTCATCTTGACACACCCCCATGCTCCTGTCCACAAGGGCTGGAACAGATTGTGGGATGTTGAGCTTTCCCATTGCTCAATAGATTGCTTCCTTTGGACATTCCTTAGTGAGGAATTTGGTGTTATTACAGTGTCAGCTTGTTACTATTTACCAAGCAATCTTTCAAAGTAACAAAAATAAACAAATAAAACAAATTAAAAAAAAATATTAAAAATTATCAAAAACTACAAGAATGATTGGGAAATCCTGGTATATCATTATAAATTTGGATTCATCCAAAAAACTTTAGGGTCACTCACTGACCCCATTACCAAATTACAACTCCTTCTATTTTTAATTAAATTAATAAGAAAATGGCCCAAAAACACAACACCACTGCAAGTGATTTTCAGGCCATTTTAATATTTCATGTGTATTTTCATGTGTAGGTTTTAAAAAAAATATTCTGTTAGAATTTGAGTTTTGTGTTTAGTTGAAGATTTATGGCCGGATTACTTTTGTTTAACAATTTGCACATGCAGCCCTGCATCCATAAAATGCAGCCTATCAAACATGCATGTGTCAGACTGTAACATTCCAAGGTTAAGGGTCATTTTCCTCATCATTTTGAAATATCCTTTTCCTCAGTATTATCTACCTCAGTCCATAAGCATGACAAAAATAAAGCACAACATCAATGGTGCCTCCCACTTACTACCTCTGGATTGCATAATGAACTTCCAATCTTGGCAACTCAGTATATATGGTATTTCCAGCTTCTTTGGGCTCCCACCCAAATTAGCAAATTTTTTTCTAAAGCGCGCTGGGCAAAACCTAAAGCCCCCATGGAACCCCCTAAATCCTGCTTGGCACATAGTCAAGCAGAAATTGGAACACACCCAAGTTTGGGTGGGTTGGGCCAAAGTTTGACTTTACCAACACCCAAGACAATTGGCCACACCCGCCAAATCAATGATTGGGGGCTTTTTTTTCTTTTTCTTTTCATAAAAATACTTAGTAGTTAAAACCTATTCCATTAGAAAAAAAATATGAACAATTTTGGGGTTGAAATGGTTGAGTTTACAAGGCAAACAGCATGGGAGAGAGGAGAAAGTGAGGGGGGGTGCCAACATCTGGGCCTTGGCCAAGCAGAACTTGGCTTTGTGCCAAGATCCCCAGCGCAACCTGATGCAGAAATAAAGCCTGCTGGGCTCACAAAAAAGCCCACTGGGGACTGTGCCAAGCGGGACTTGGGAGTGTGCTCAGACAAGCTTGCAATACCATACTTGAAAATTTTTTCATTCAACTCTAATCCAGTCAAAAATCCATTTGATTTTTGCTCTTATACCCCTGGGTATCATCAGCCCTTGGGCTTCCATTCTTGGTCACACAATTAAACTATTTTGCACCCTTGCTGAGATAGCCATATCAACTGTATAGTTGTCCAATTGACAATCTCCCTTCCCTGCATAACTATATCCATTCATTTGCATGGTCCTCACATTTCATTCCTTCCATGTCTCAACCATAATACCCCTGTAATCTCATGTTTTATTTTCTTTCACCTATGCTAAAAAATTGGAAACAAATTTACTGTTTATTTCATTTTCCCATTCCATTCCTATTACTCATTGCATCATTGCTTCCAAGCTGTAGATGACCATCCATCAAGTAGTATCTATTCATCATCAGATTACCTTATAAAGTCTACGCCGCCTTCCTGAAGATTGTCTCCTCAGTTAGTTAATTTCATACCTTCTTGCATTTTTCTAAGACAAGTCATCACATTGGGCTTTGCCTTTGTTTCCTTCCATTGGAAAACTTCATCCCTCTTGCTGTTTGTTGAGGCATCAAACCCCCAGTTTTCACTTTTCAGTTAGCCTTGCTACCTTGAACTCATTTTTTGCACTCATTCTCCTCATTTTTACCTCAAAATCATTTAAGATTTCTGCATAGTACGTGGGGTGGTTGTGTGACACAAACCTGCCAGAACAAATTTTGTCAACAAGGTACCACAGGAAACTGCTAAAACCCCTATGCATGTTACATGCATATGTAATAAGCTGACAGATAGATAAAGGATGGTTTGAAACCCCAGAATATTAAATAAAACTACATAACAGTCAATTATAAAATGGAAAACTTAAATAAAACAGTAATAAAGGTTGTCACAAAAATCAAATTAAAAAATCCTTATTTACCAAAAAAATCCCCAAGGAGTTCAAATAAAAATTATTAAAAAATACCAGAATTATAAGAAGGTGACAGAAAATCTATTAATGACAGCTTCTGATCATCCACTTCAAGTAAATATAGTACAAAAATAGGATATATGTCAAATTTCAAAAATTAAAAGTTTCCATTAAAACAGTTCTTGACATAAATACAAAAATTAAACACTGCTGTGACAGGCACAGATGAGTGAAATCACTAAGAATTATTGCAAAAATATCCTTGGCTAGCCTGCTAGAATTATCCTACAAGCACTACCCCCTCTACATTCCCTGAGAAGGCTTCTTTCACCCCAAAAGGCATATATACAGTAGCCTTTTGGATGTTTTAACCATAGTGAATTTTAGTTATCAATCTAGAACCATTTCCATCTTTGATCAGGTGCTTATAAAAGATAAGAAAGTGATATATGGCCTTGGTCTGAAAGTTTTATCATTAATTACAACACCATTATTTTTCCCTTGAAGAAAATCAGCAAAAACACCCCAACCTTTGATCTGAGACCCTTTCAACAGTGATTACCAGCAGAACCCTTGTGAGAAAATTCTTATAAAGTAATTTATTTACTCCCTGCTCAGGCTTTTGTGCCTTTTATCTCAGCCATAACCACCATTCCTTGGGGTGTGACCATTTTTGTTTACTCATGAGGAACCCATTGCCCAGGGTTTTATACGGTCAAAAGTGATCCCATGAAGAGAGTTTGCTAAAGCAGTAAAGACCCCAAGTTTTTTATAATCTGCGGCCCCTCTTTAATCCATATTGAAAAATATTTTAACCAAACCACCTCAAAACTTTCACCAGCTCTCAGTATATTTATTATTTTGATCTTTTTGCGTGTTTATTTCTTGGAATGTTATTATTCCATCACTGCATCCCTTTCTCCAGCTAAAGGACTGCAGGTTTCCTGGAATCAGGAAGCTGAAAAATGGGGGTCTGGCTGGGAAATTATCCCTGAATAATTATTTTGGCCAATGTTAAATTTGGAACCCAAAGGTTTCAAATGGTCATGAATGACCTTTCACATCCATACGCGCTTGAAAATGCTGGATCACTCCCCAAAAAAGTGTGATCCAGGTAGATTCCAATGGAACAACCCCAAAGAGGTTGCAAACCCCCATTTGATACTCAAATTGAGTTGCAATTGGGGGTTTGTAACCTAAAATTGGTCACAAACAAGGGTTTGTGACCCCCAAGGGTTTGCAATTGGGGTTGCACCTGTTTTCCAGGCCCATTTGAGGCAAAATATCCCCCAAAGGGCCATTTGAGGGGTTAATTGGGGTACCTAGGCACCCCTGGACCATGTTTGAGTTGCATCAACCCATTTTGGGAATTTGGAATACTATGTGGGACTATTGTCGGACCACAAAAAGAAACTTGGGAATCAAACACCCTGCCTATTGTCAAGAACTCTTGACACAAATGGCATACACACACACCATATTCCAATTGGATAAATTAATTTTTATCAACCCAAAAGTGAGATAACTTTTGGAGTTTTTGGATTGAAAATTGCATGGAATACTCAATTGCCATTGGATTTTTTTTTTTTTATGGAAACAGTGGCAAGCCCAAGCCCTCCCAGATTAAACAAGGCTATGTTAAAGGACTTAATTAAAAGTATAATTAACAAATTTTTGCCGAAATCTGGGGATTTGGTTAGGGAGTTGGAAATGAGAACATTGGAAGCCCCAACTTCAGCCTCATCTAGAGTTAAAATTGAGGAACAAGATGTTTCTTCAAAACAGGAACAAGATTTTCTGTTACAAATTGAATTGACTAAAGGTGGTGGGTGAAATTTCATATGTAATTTGACTGAATATTATTTGGATTGATCAATACTAATGTAAACATGTAACTATGAAACTAAGGGGTGCCAGACATGCTTGACCCTCCTCCTGTGAGGAACTTTGCTAGTAGGAAAGAAGCCAAGATTTATTGTCAAAAATGGGAAGCCATGCATGTCTACACATTGATGAATTTCAAATCAAGGAAAGATAAATATGTGGATCTAGCTTGTGACAGATATGGGGTTTATGAAGTGCCATGCCTCACCAAATGTAAAAACATAACTCACACTAGGAAAGTCAGGTGTCAATGAATGATCCATGCAAGTAGGAAAGTAGCAGATCCCATGTGGCATCTCTCCACAATTATCAATCATCAGAAAGTCCTTCAGTGCATCCTCAACTGAGTAGAATATCAGGTCAAGCCTTGGAAAAACTTGATGAAGGAATGAAATATGGGTCAGTGAAATTCAACTCAAAAAGAAATTGAGCAAGATTGATGGTCAAGAATACATTGATGGTATAACAATCTATAACACTAAGAAAAAGGTAAAGATTGCTGAATTTCATACTGACACCAAACTCAGTCTAACCTCAGTCTAACCCTCAGGCCTGATCGACTTTCTTAGGAACTTCAACCTCAGGGCTCAGGAGACTTACATCAATATGTCTCCAGTAACTATATAACTCAGGATCTTCATGCAGTACATATCTACATATAGTCTAACCTCATACTATACACAGATAGACTCCATAGGCTTGCACATACTCAATCTCCCAGGCTCTACTCTACCTCTCTGTCTAACCCATACCACTTTTGGTTACCTCTCTGTCTAACCCATACCTCCTCTGTGTGATTTATCCTTTGGGAATCTTTATGTACATCCTCCTGCAGATTGTATTACATACTCTCTCTACTTAGTACATAGTGTCATGACTCCCATGTACACTGTACATCCTTCAACTGTACTCTCCCAACTTAGACAGCTCAGACCTGGAACCTTGTCCCAATTTAGAAGCAGCCTAACCTACTGTAGTAGCATCCCTGATCAGCCCTCTCTGTTACTTAGATTGTTCCCATGACATCATGTGTGTAGTCTGAGCCCCAATCACTTGTACCTCTGTTGTAGTTCCAACCTCTTGTCTATTTAATAAGCATCCTCTTTCCTCTTCCTGATGCTTCCCCCAAGAAATCAGTTTACTACTTCTTACTAGGAGATCTTTCCCAGCAAGTGTCATTCAGCACCATTCAACCCAATCCTCCTCTGCTCCTGTTAGCCTCCTTCAGTAACCTTGCCCCCAAGCCTACTGTGGGTAGAGACCCCTCTGTGCCAAGCCCTGCTTGCATGTCAGCAGCCCTTGTGACATTAAACTGATTTCTTCCCCAATAACTCCTTCTTCACCAACCACCCTCCCTATCCTTTTAGACAGCATCAAATCTTGCTATTGAGTTGTGGCAATTTTTGTTTGCTTTATTTCTGTCCCAACCTTGAACTTGGCTATTTGATTTGTGGCCATTTTCATTGCTTCCCTTACCTTACTGTCAAACCTACTCAGAGCTCCAGCTCTCCATCCTCTAAGTATCACTTTGACGCTTTGACGCTTTGACGCTTCAACACTTTGACAATTCGACGCTTTGACGCTTTGACACTTTGAAGCTTTGACCCTTTGACACTTTGACACTTAGACAAGTTATAGTAACCAGTATTTGACTGTCCCACAAAGGTAATCAGAGGAAGAAAAAATTCCTTTTTAATCATTTTATTCTTGCTCCAAGGTGAAGAACAACTTTTGGGTAACTAATTATTCTTAGAAGTAAGAATGCCCCCACAACGTGCTCTCTTTTCTCACATTTCTAGCCCAGCAGTAACCCACAGCTCTAGGGGGAGAGGTACCACTGAACCTACTGACCATTCTACCCCTAGATCTTGTGGAACAGTTAGGACCTTTTCTAACCTGGTTGCACCAGTGGCTACCACTTCCACTCCTATGGATACAGGTTTATTGGAACCTATTCCCCAAGTATTCCTTTCTACTATTCCTTCTTCTGACAATGCTAGCCTCCACAGGATCACAGGTCAGTTTCCAAGCCCAGGTTACCATGGTTTGGACTCTCCTGCCTATGATGCAAGCATGGTCCCAATCCCAGGAGAAGGTGAGGAAGATGAAGAGGATGAAGACTCAGGATTTGATTCCAGAATCTTGAGTGGCCTGGGTTCACCATCCCCAGAGGGTAATCCTAGTCAAACCTCTAATGCAACAGCAGTCCCTTCACCTTCCCCGCACACCAACCTTCCTTCCACCACTCAGGCTCATTCAACTGACCCTGCCCTGCTGGCCATTCTTCAGCAAATGACCACTGCAATGACTCAACTTTCTAAACCTGCTGACCATGGACCCTCTGCTAACTTTAAATCTCCATCTATCAATGCCCCAGATAAATTTGATGGAACTAACCCAACCAATCTTAGACCTTTCCTTCAAGCTTGTGAAATCATTTTTGCAAATGATGAAAGAGTTTTTGCTAATGAAAGAAAGAAAGTATTTTTTACAGTCTCTTACCTTTCAGGAAATGCCAGTTGATGGATCCAACCTTATCTTTCTCACATTGGTAATCATGAGCCAGACTTCATACTTAAACTCCTGCCTTCTATTCACTCAACAGATTCATACCCTTTTTGGGGATTGTCTAGAAATACAGCGTGCTGAGAAGGAGTTAACCCTCCTTAAGATGAAAGACAGTGGTTATGCTACTAACTATATCACTGAATTCAGGACACTTATGACCAAGGTCTCTGGGTGGGGTGTTAAAGCCTTTTTCTTTCATTTTAGACAGGGTCTCCCAGCCAGATTACTGGACCAACTAGCTGGTTATGATGGACCTCATGAAACCTTGCAAGACCTAATGGATATTGTTCTTAAGTATGACACTTGTTACCATGAAAGGATCCGGGAGAAGTCCTTCACTCTCCCTCAGACCTCAAGACCTGGACCCAGTCTTCCAAATCCTCAGAAATCTCAACAGACCAGCCAACCAGGTAGGTTTAAGGGGAAGACCAAGCCAACCCCTACTAATTCTACTCCAACCTATGTCCCCAATCCCAACGTGGGAGAGGATGGACACCTCAAGGCTGAAGAAAAAGCTAGGCGAGAAAGAGAGGGTTTGTGTAACTACTGTGGAGGAACTCACAAAATTAGCCTCTGCAGGAAAAGTCCAGATTTTAAGCCCGGCCAGAAGCCCAATCCTATGAAGCCAAAACAGGGAAAATACTAGGTGATGGGAATGTGGTACTCCTTGACCATCACCCTCCGAATATTCAAGTAAAAACTTTGGAAAGAAAAGACACTAAACCTCCTTCCAAAGACTTACGTTTTGTTTGCTTGTCCAATAACCAGGCTTACAGTGTACTTGTTGACTCTGGAGCAACTCAATCTGTTATTTCAAAATCTATGGTTTTAAAGTTTTCTCTATCACTCAAACCCCTGACCACTCCTATCTTCTTATTTACCTTCAGTCCTTCTGACTCACCTTCCCAGGAAATCACCCATAAGGTTTCCTTCAATTTCTCTTTGCCCTCCTTTCCCAAATTAGAATGGGATTTCTTGATTGTTGATACTCCCCCCAAAGAAGACATTATTCTAGGTATTGACTTCCTCCATTTCTGGAACCCAGAGGTAAATTGGCAACTGGGATTGATCACCCCAAGACACCAACCAACTTTGGATCATTCCTCTTCCGTTGAACTCTCCTTGGCCACTACTTCCTTTCCGCCAGTGAACCTGCAGGTCACTGCTCCTGTCCCCTTTTCAGAATCTATGCACTCACAACACTCCCCTTTGAGTTCAACAACTACTTCTGTGAACAGGATATTCTTTGGACATTCTCTGAAATTCTTGGAGGATATGGAGAATGATCTATCCTTTCAAGTTTTGCATATGATTATTTCCACTTCTGACTCTGACCCAAAGCAGGCTACTGCAGAAGGTTTGGATGAAGATGAGGAAACTGATGAAATTGAAACTGTGATGGAGAGAGTTCCTGATGCTTATCATACCTTTTTAGATGTTTTTTCCAAGGTCAAAGCTGATAAACTCCCTCCTCATCGCGCTTACAACCATCATATCAAACTGGAAGGCCCTATGCCTCCAGTTGGGCCTATCTACTCCCTTAGTCACCATGAGAAGGAGGCCCTACAAGCCTATATAGCGGAAAATATAGAGAAAGGTTTTATTTGCCCCAGCACTTCCAGCACTGGAGCACCTGTCCTCTTTGCAAGAAAAAAGATGGTGGTTTGCAATTGTGTGTTGACTATTGCAAACTCAACGCTGTGACTCAAAAGAACCGGTATCCCATTCCTCCCATAACTCACTTATTAACAGTCTTTTCTGGTTCTACCATTTTTTCCAAAATTGACCTCAGGGGTGCTTATAATCTCCTTTGAATTAAGGAAGGGGATGAACATCTTACAGCATTCAGAACTCAGTTTGGGAGTTTTGAATTTTTGGTAATGCCTTTTGGACTCACCAATGCCCCTGCCTCTTTCCAATGTCTTGTTAATGACATTTTTGCAGACCTTCTGACCATCTGTGTGGTGGTATACCTCGACAACATTCTTACTTTTTCCAAGAACTTAACAGAACATACAGCTCATGTGTGTGAAGTCTTGAACAGACTTCGGAAGAACAACTTATATGCAAAAGCTTCTAAGTGTGAATTTCATGCCTCCTCAGTGGACTATCTAGGATATGTCATTTCCAGAAATGGCATTGAAATGGAAAACTCCAAGGTCCAGAAGATCTTGGACTGGCCACCACCAACAAACAAAAAGGCCTTGCAACAGTTTTTGGGTTTTTCTAATTTTTATCGCAGGTTTATCATTAACTATTCCAGAAAGGTGCACCTCCTCACTGCTCTAACTGGAGCAGACCCCATCTTTCCTTTATCCCCAGGGGCTCTGCAGCAGTTTTAGGACCTCAAGGTAGCCTTTACTAAAGCTCTGGTACTCAGACATTTTGATTTTTCCTTACAAACCTTTTTGGAGACTGATGCCAGTGACTATGCCCTAGGGGCTGTCCTCACCCAAGTCTATCTTGATGGATCCAAACACCCAATTGCTTTTGACAGCAGGAAATTGGGTAGTGTTGAACTGAACTATGAAATCCACAATAAGGAACTCCTGGCCATTGTATGGGCCATCAAGATCTGGAGAGCTTACCTCCTCAGTCTTTCTTCTCCCTTTGAAGTTCTCACTGATCACTTATCTCTTAAATATTTCATGACCTCCAAAGTCTTGACTTGTCGCCAAGCCTGTTGGGCTGAGTTTCTGTCTGAATTTGACTTCACTATAATCTATAGACCCGGAAAGCAATCAATAGTGCCTGATGTCTTGTCATGTCAAGACAACGTTTATCCCAAGGGGGGGATGCCCTATGCAGAAAAGAATCCAGCAAATGTCAAACAACTCTTGAAACAGACTGACTTTGAACCTTCTAGAATTTTCTTTATCTCTGCAAAACAGGTTGAAAAACAATTGGAAACCTTAATTCATTCCCAGATCTCCAACAAATCAACCCAGAAGATTATTCAGAAACTACATAAAAAGTAACAAGTAAAGAGTTACCTCATAGACCCAGACACTGGACTCCTTATTTTCAAAAACATAATAGCAATCCCCAAGGAGGATGAACAACTCCAACTTGAAATACTTTGACAAAGACATGACTCTCCCCTCTCTGGCCACCCTGGAAAAGACAAAACAGCTGATCTAGTCAAAAGAGATTTCCATTGGGAAAATATGACTTCCTTTATCAAAGATTATGTTTCTTCTTGTTACCTTTGCAGCAGAAACAAAGCCAGTCACCACAAAAATTTTGGACTCCTCCAACCCTTACCAATTCCAGATTCTCCCTGGACTTCACTCTCTATGGACTTCATCTCACAACTGCCACTATCCAATGGATTTGATTCAATCCTTGTGGTAGTTGATTGTTTTTCAAAAATGTCACTCTTTATTAAAACCAGAACTGATATCTCCTCTGTGGAGTTGGCTAACCTACTAATTTCTCATGTTTTTACTAAACATGTCCTCCCAACTGACATTGTCAGTGACAGAGGATCTTTATTTGTTTCTTCCTTCTGGAAAATTGTATGTGAAAAATTACAGATAAAAAGAAATCTTTCCACAGCTTATCACCCTGAAACAGATGGACAGACGGAACAAGTAAATCAGATCCTAGAACAATTTCTTAGGATGTATGTCAGTTATCACCAAGACAACTGGGATACCTGGATCCCCCTTGCTGAATTTGCTTACAATAATTCCACTCACACTTCTACTAAGCAATCTCCTTTTTTCACCATCTATGGACAACATCCCAACTTTGACAGTCTCCATGTAGTAGATGATCAACCTGCCAGCCACTACATAACCCAGATTCACCAGAATCAAAAGTTATTGGGTATTGAACTAGAAAAGGCAATTAAAACCTACAAAAGATATGCTGACCTTAAAAGAAGTGACTTTCCTGCCTCATTTGCTGTTGGAAACAAAGTTTGGCTCTCTTCTAAAAATATCAAAACTAATTGTCCAACTCATAAACTCTCAGAGCAATGGTTAGCTCCCTTTTTGATTACAGAACAGATTGGAAAAAGTTCATTCAAGCTTCAACTCCCTCAACCATGGTCCACCATTCACCCTGTATTACACTCCTCCTTACTCAAGCCATATCAGGACAACTCACTATCCTCTAGGCACCAACCACCAACTGAGCCAGTCAAAATTGATGGTGAAGAAGAATGGGAAGTGTCTCAGATATTGGATTCCAAACTTAAGAGGGGGAAATTATTTTACTTAGTTGAATGGAAAGGCTTCCAGAATGACAAGGATCGCATTACTTGGGAGCCTCACTCTAATCTTACCAACTGCCCTACTTTACTTCAAGACTTCCATACACTCTATCCCTCAAAACCAAAGTCATCCTTAAAAAAAAACAATACAAACCTTACTCTCCTTTTCAAAATATATATATATATATATATATATCAATAACATGATAAAAAAAATGAAGATTCCTTCTCCTTTTTCCCTTTCTTCAAACTTAAAAAAAAAAAAAAAAAAAAAAAAAAAAAAAAAAAAAAAAAAAAAAAAAAAAGAAAAGATCAATTAACTCCCCTCTAATAAAATATAAATAAAAAAAAATAATAATAAAATAAAACAAATTTTATATGAACAACTTTTTAGATAGCTTCACACATCAATTCTTCCAACTCTTTTACTCTAGAAATCCAAGTATTTACTAATTTTAACTTGGCAACTTGATAAGAATTTGGCCCCCTTATAGTAGTCCCTACTTCAAAAGTATGCCCAGCTAAAGCCAAAATATCAGCTAGTCTTTTCTTTATCTCTAAAACTTTTTTCTTTCTAGCTTCTAAAAAACCATACTTCTCTTTTCTTATCTCACTACCCCAACCCTTCTTTAAACCTTCCTGAAAATTTGAATTTAAAGTCCTAGAATTCCTACTATAAATCTCCAAAGAATGATTAACTTGATCTTCATTTAAAACAGAATCTTCTCTGAATCTTCTTCCTTCCATCATCTCCAATAACCTTTCCCCACTTTCCAATTCCTCCAACCAGACCTCAGTTTCACCTCTTCTTTCAATTCCTTTCCTTCTATTCCTTCTGTCTTCCACCACCTTCATCTTCACCTCCAAATCCTTCATCTTTTTCCTCAAATCTTCTAACTCCAAAGAGTAATCTGATCTGCCCCCTTCTTTGACGATGATCTCCCTTCCTTTTCCTTTACCTATCTCTTTTGTGGTTCCTCTATCTTCATCCATATCACTTAATTCCATCTCCAAACTCCCTTTGGCGTCTTCATCATCATCTCCTCTTTGACAATACGCTTTGACGCTTTGACGGTTAGCTTCGACGCTTTGACGGTGGGCTTTGAAGCTTTGACGCTTCAACGTTTGACGCTTCGACGGTGGGCTTCAATGCTTTGACAATTTGCTTCGACGCTTCAACAATGGGCTTTGACGCTTCGACGATTTCCTTTGACGGGTTTGACAGACTCCAAAATATCCTTGTTTCGTACCCTTTTTGGGGGGACCTCGACCACCTCCTCGTCCAAATCTACGTGAGGGGTTCCCCATTGTATAAATGCCTCACCGCACTCCTCCTGCGGACGCCTCGACGTACCATCTATGGCCAAATTACCGGTTCGACGCAGTGCCTCTTTTTTTTCTTGCGTTTTCTTCAATCTCTCCTGCATCAAACGGACTATTGCAAACCTTTATCAGCACTCCAGCACCTCCAATACTAAATCCAGAAGCACTTACCTGAAGATTCATCAAGTCTGGATGAGTAACCCAAGGTCATGGCATCATCATCTGGAGCCTCTTTCACTTCAAAAGGTTGACTCTTCTCCAGGACCCATAAGGTTGTCCCCAAGGCCTTTCTGCCTTGCTTATCCATATCACACATTCTTCCATACTGCCTACAAATTTCACATTTGGCAGAATTGTGCTTGACACTGGTGGTGCAGATTCTTCCAAGCTTGATGCACCTATCACAACTTGGGTAGTATTGCTGGACTGGATGATAATTGTTGGTCTTCTCCATTGGATAGGTTGGTGTAGGTGATCTGGTGTAAGGAGATAAAGGTGGTAATGGGGTGGATGGTGGTGATGGTTGTGGGTAAGGGGAAGGAAAACTCAATTTAGACATGGCTGAAGGACAACCTGGATGGCCTCTTCAACCTCTCCTTTTATGGTCATCAGGAGATGCCCTCTTCTTCACCAGGGGGTACTGTCATACTGACACCAAACTCAGTCTAACCTCAGTCTAACCCTCAGGCCTGATCTACTTTCTTAGGAACTTCAACCTCAGGGCTCAGGAGACTTACATCAATATGTCTCCAGTAACTATATAACTCAGGATCTTCATGCAGTACATATCTACATATAGTCTAACCTCATACTATACACAGATAGACTCCATAGGCTTGCACATACTCAATCTCCCAGGCTCTACTCTACCTCTCTGTCTAACCCATACCATTTTTGGTTACCTCTCTGTCTAACCCATACCTCCTCTGTGTGGTTTATCCTTTGGGAATCGTTATGTACATCCTCCTGCAGATTGTATTACATACTCTCTCTACTTAGTACATAGTGTCATGACTCCCATGTACACTGTACATCCTTCAACTGTACTCTCCCAACTTAGACAGCTCAGACCTGGAACCTTGTCCCAATTTAGAAGCAGCCTAACCTACTGTAGTAGCATCCCTGATCAGCCCTCTCTGTTACTTAGATTGTTCCCATGACATCAAGTGTGTAGTCTGAGCCCAAATCACTTGTACCTCTGTTGTAGTTACAACCTCTTGTCTATTTAATAAGCCTCCTCTTTCCTCTTCCTGATGCTTCCCCCAAGAAATCAGTTTACTACTTCTTACTAGGAGATCTTTCCCAGCAAGTGTCATTCTTCACCATTCAACCCAATCCTCCTCTGCTCCTGTTAGCCTCCTTCAGTAACCTTGCCCCCAAGTCTACTGTGGGTAGAGACCCCTCTGTGCCAAGCCCTGCTTGCATGTCAGCAGCCCTTGTGACACTGAAATGGATGGTAAAGGTGTTATAGACACTCTATTGGAAATTCTCCAGGGATCCCAGTGGTTTTCCAGGTCCAAATTTGAGGGAGAGGGTCACTTAGAGGCCTTATTCTTGGCTCATCCTGATTCTCTAAAACTATTCAAAAGAATTCCATCACCTTGCTTTCTTGGATTTTACTTACAAAACAAATAGGTACAACATCCCTCTATTGCATGTTGTAGGAATGACTAGTAAGAAAAAGACTTTTACCAAGGCTTTTTTTATAACAAAAGAAACGTATGTTTTTTATAGTTGGGAATTGAGTGAATTAAAGGAGTTTGCTTATGATCCCAAGAGGCTTCCAAAATTCTTTGCGACGGACTGTGAAAAGGCTCTGGTTTGTGCTATTAAACACAGTTTTTACAAGTCATTCCAGACAGGGTTTTACATGGCACTTGTCTATAAAAATAAAAGCAAACTTTAAAGTGCACTTCAGTAATGAAAATGAATGTTGGAAAAATTTTATGACTCTTTGGGACAAGTCTGAGGCCTCTAAAACCAAGAAGGAGGCAGAAGCAATTCATTCTGAACTCATAGTATTTCAATTTAGTGACTATTGATATCTGTTGGGAGTGAACTTGCTTTGAAACTTGTATACAGTGTTTCTTGAAAGACAATAAGGATGTACTTGAGTATGTTTAAAAGAATATTTTTCCTATCAAAGAGATGTTTGTAATGGCTTGGACTTGTGCCTACCCAGACTTTGGAAATAAAACTCCATCTTGGGTAGAAGGGGCCCATTCCACTTCCAAAAAGTTACTAGTGGGATCTTTGGGGAACATTTTGGATGTGTGGAAACACCTTTAAGGAGCTATTGAAATTCAAATACAATTGGTCCATGCAGCACTTAGAGAATCTCACGGAACAGGTCTGCCAATAGAGCTATTACCTTTGGGTTACAAATTGTCAATTGAGGCAATGAAACTCATTAAGGAACAATTTGAGAGGCTAAAGAACAACAATGATGGCAATGTTTGCTCAGATTTATTTTCAAAAACAATGGGCTTTCCTTTTTCACAAATTTTATGTGAAATACTAGCATCAAGAGGATCTGTTGTGCCTGAGGATTTTCATCCTCAGTGTAAGTTAGGCTATGACCCTTCCAATGATGTAAGTAGGGTTCTTTGAAGGGTAAAAATTATTGGATTGAACAATTAATTATTGGATTAAGAGATTAATTATTGGATTAAAAGATTAATTATTGGATTGAAAAATGAATTATTGGATTGAAAGATTAATTATTGGATTGAAAAATTGATAATTATTTTGGTTTTGACATTTTGAGCAGATCCAAGGCTTGATTAAGAATCTCAAATGTTGAAAAAGTGGAATGCAATGTATAGGGAAAAACCTAAAGAAGTTAGGTTGGATATTCTAAGGTCAATGCTCAAGAATACAGCCCCTTTGACTGCAAAGCCAAGGGTGTTAAATTCAAGCCGTGGTCAACCAAAAATGAAAGCAAACCATTGTGAACTTTCAAAATTTGAGCACGTGAAAAGATAAATTAAGAGTGAAAAAAGGGTTAAAAGGGGACCCAAAAGAACAAAGAAATTAAGTCTTTCATTTTGAGAAATCTTCATTTTTATGGTTTAATGAACTGATGGGATATTGATTTCTGTAGCACAAGGAGGGCTCTTCATCTGAATATCATAGTTCAGAGGACAAGACTGAAAAGAGGATTAAAATGGGATCAAAAAGACCAAAGAAAGTAATTCTTTTATTTTTAGAATTGTTCATTGGTATTGGCTAACTGATGGGAAATGATGATTATATTACTAGTCTTTAGGCTCAGAATCCAAACTTCATAGGTAAGTCAAAGAAACTGAAAGTTCATTGGGGGTTGGTGGTGTTGGAATCAGATTCCTTTTTGGATGATGAATAAGAAGAAATTTAGGATTCAAACAGAAGCTCATCTTTGGTGAGTGTTGATTCCTTTAATGAGATTAGAATTATGGCTAAATACATTTTGTTTTTAGTAAGTGAATTACCTCAATCAAAAACCTGAGGACTTACATAATTCTTTGGGTGAGGTTTGAGATCCAGTTGGTGATGAAAATTTTAGATTTAGAGTCATTGCTAGATCACTTGGGTATGAAAATAATGGATGGTTTAATTTAAAAAAAGAATTGCTTGAAAAATTGAGGAAAAGTAAGGGGTGCTATTCTAAGATCCTTGGGGGAATTAAAGAGGTTGAAAAGGTAGAAAAAAGACTTGATGTTGTTGAAATCAATGAAAAGATTCCATCATCAAAATGGCTTTAAAAGTTAGAAATGGGTCAAATAATATAAGATACTTATGGAAGACCAATATGTTTCATTTCATTGGAGTCATGTTTTACTTATACACCTATGAAAATGGGTTTAAAAGAAAAATCAGATCCTATGTTCATTTGCTTTGTTAACAGTAACCATTGAATCCAGCTTGTACTTAAGGGAGATGTGATTCAAATGCCACCCATAGTTTCCAAACCAGGTTCCATGATTTCTAAAAAAGCAGCTTGTTGGGTTGATCACCTCAAAGATCAACTTGAGATGTATTCTAACTTATAGATTAATTTCATCATTTGTGTTTGGTCTAAAATGGTGATATTTTAATTCTATGAATATAAATTTTTATCACATTTAAAACATTATTATGTTGAGTATTTTTAGTTAGCATCATTATGATGAGTGTTTTGAATTAGATTTTAATTGTAAGTCATTTCAACTTGCGTTGGGCTGATCCCATCATAAGGAGTATTTTTACTTCTTGTGATGGGATCAGCTTAACAAAATTTGAACTTGTTTTTTTTGGTGTTTTTACTTTAGGGCTGGTCAAGAAAATTGTTATTTTTTGGCACTTTTACTTTAGGGCTAGTCACAAGTTGAACTTGTATTTTTTGGCCCTTTTACTTTAGGGCTAGTCAAGTTTAACTTGTATTTTTTGGGACTTTCAATTTAGGGCTAGGCAAGTTGAACTTACTTGTATTTTTTCAGGGACTAGTCAAGTTGAACTTTTATATTTTCAGGCCTTTTTTCTTTTTGTTTCTTTTTTGGTACTCATATTTTTTCTTTTTTTTTTCTTCTTTTTTGGTGTTTTTTTTTTTTTATAAATGAAAGGACAACCTAAATGAAAATATTTCTTTCTTTGCATTTTGTTTATTTACTTTTATTTATCTTTATTTAATTTTATTTAATTTCATTTAATTTTATTTAATTTTATTTATTTTAATTCATGTTTATTTATTTTTATCTATTTTCATTTAGTTTCATTCATGTTTATTGGTTTTTATTTATTTTTATTCATTTTTATTTTTGATTATTTTGTGTTTGATTTTGTTATTTTTTTTGTATTTTACTTTCATTTTTTATTTTTTGTGAAAAGATAGTGAAGGGCCTTTTGAAACCCTTTGGGATTGCAAAAGGCCGTTCACAACATTGAATAAATTTGTGAGCAGCTGCTCACGACTGCATAAGGTGGCAAGCGGCCTTTTGCAACCCAAAATTGGTTGCAAGTTGCGCCAGGCGACCCCTTTTAGGTATTAAATTGTGGTTTTGAAGTTGAAAATTTAACATTGGCCACTATTTTTAACTATTTACTCATTGTACCAGACAATTTCTTCTGTCAAGTTCAGTATGAAATACTTATTACAATTTTTTTATCATTTTTTCCCAGTGGATCTAAACACCAACAGAGAATTGATTATTTATTATTTGAGTATTCTTAAAAAAAAGAAAAGGAGAAAATAACTGTGATATTGTGCCTAATTATTGATATTCTTTTACTCCTGAACAACAGCAAGAAATGAATCTTTACCACAGGAAATAAGCAATAAAGGAGAAAGAATCTGAGCTAGAAAGGCTTAATTTTAATCCTTTACTAAGGAAAAATAAAGAGTGAAAAAAATGCAGAAATCATCTCTTTTTCAGTAATAAAAGCCAATAAATTGAGATTTGAAAATTTCTTTTTCATGAAAATTTATAAAAACACAAAAAAAAAAAAAAAAAAAACACACACACACACACACAAATAGTTTATTTTTTTACTTTTTATTTCCCTTAGTGGAAGATAACTTAATTTTTGGTGATTTATTTGAGAATGATTAGCTTGAGGACACCCAAAACCTTGAATATTTGTATTTATCTCAAGATTTAATTGGTAATCATCAGGACCCCCCTGGAATACCCCCAAAAGATTCTTTGAACCCCAATTCGGCCTTAGCACCCCCCAAATTAAACTGAAGTCAGTTTATAGCCCATGAAAAAATATAAAAAAAAATATAATAAACCCCATAAACATTTCATTATTTTTTTCATTTCTTTTTTGGAAGTTTTGACAAAACTTACCCTTATTTTCACACCATATTCAAAAAAGGCACAACACCCAATGCAGCGGTAGAGCCCCTTCCTATGGATATATGCCTTGAGGAATGCATGCCTGCAAGGAAGCAAGTCAAAAGTGCAATGAAGGGGCTCATACCCCCAACCCAAGTTTTTCCCAAGCCAAAAACAAAGGAAGCTGCGTGCACCAACTCAACCAACACACCATTGGAGAGCAGTTCCTTGCGACATAACTCATCCCCGGTGTGTATAGCTCTAATTATGCCACCCTTGCTGGACCCAGCCAAGGAGGAGAAAACAAAGAAGTTAGTGGTAGAGAATAAAAGCCATGGGAGCAATTCAAAGCAGTGCAGTCTCAATGCAACATGCAAGCTATGAGGAAGGCTATAGCCTAAGAAAAGACATCCCGGATAGCTCTTTGAAAATTGATCCCAAAAAAAATTAGACAATTAAGTAAAGAGCTGTAATCCTTGGGATCATCTAGTTAATTTAAAGGGAAAGAAACCCCAAAAGAAAAGGTCCTCAACCCACCAGAACCACAGGAATCCCAAAGATTGGGACAAGATAATCTCTCTAGCTCAGAATTGGAAGAAATTATACCACAACTAGATGCCTCAAGCTCCAACTATTTCACTCTTGATGTAGCTCATAATTTTAAATTTGTAAGCAGCAATCTTTATAATATTTATGATCAACTATAAAATTCAAACTTGAACATATCCAAAGAACTTTAATGCCAGGAAGTGCAAGCCAGAACCAAAGACATGTAAATACAACATTTAAAAGAAACTATGAGTATGAGTAAGTCAAACCTAATCAGAAACATTGACACCACCTATTCTTCTATCCAAGAAGAACTCCTCCTCTCAATGGATCATTTTAAAGAAGAGGTTAAAACAGGCACTAAAGCCCCTTCTACCCATTTAATTAAAAAAATTGATCTGTTGAGTAAAAAATTGAAATTACAATTTGGAATGATCAAGAATGATCTGAGAGATCTTAAATTCAGTAGAAATAAATCCAAAGGTAATTTAGAAGAATCAAAACCAACCAGGTTCTTCTCCACTACTAACATGAATCCTAGACAAAGTATGTTCATATTTGAATCTCATTTACCTAGTCCCACCCCAGAAGTTGAACAAGCTCTAAAGCTACTACCACCTTCAACTGAATGGCCCAAGTTTTCAGGAGAAGGAGAGTATGACCAAATAAAGGTTATTAAATTCATATATTACACCCTAGTTTCTTATGAGCTCCCTGAAATCATTTATGTAGTAAAATACCCAGGTTATTTTAAGGAGTAGCTCTTGATTGGTTTATCAAAAAAAAAGAAGAATTATAATCCTTATCTTGGGATACCTGGAAGAATCTTATCAAAGAACAGTTTGGAACCAGAATGTGGAAAATGAAGATTATTAAGTCTTTTGAAACATTCCAGTTTGATCCTTCCAAAGACAAACCTCATAAATGGTGTTTAGAAAAGAAAAGGAGGTTACATTGCTTTGATCCAGAAGCTTATAAAGAAGAGGTTAATGAAAGAATTCTCAACTTAGGTCCTGGAAATCTTAAAAATAGTGTAAGGTGTAAAATGCACATGGACTCTGACATTTATACCTTGATTGGTGTACTAGAAGAAACCATAGATATGAATTTTCTTGATAGAAATTTTAAAAATCCCAGAGACCAGAATACAAGAAACAGAGAATAATTTTAACAAAAGGTTAAAGATTCTTCTACTCCAAATACTACTAACCCTGAAGTCAAGAAGACCTCAGAAACCAAAGGAAAGGTATGCTGGAACTGCAACAGGACAGGAAATATCAGAAATGATTTTCCCCAACCTAGGAGAATGATTAATCCTATGGAAGGAGAAGAGTATGATAATAAACCTGATCCTCAATACGATAACAATGATGGATCAATTTCAGAATGTGAATTGATATTCACTAACCCCATCCATGTTATAGAAGTTAACATAGAATCTTCCTCAGATATAAATCTTATAAATGAAGACTTCAACCTGCACCAATAATCAAACCCCAGTATGAAAATCCAAAATGTTCCGGAGGCCAAGACTCTAAATTTTAAGCCCTCTTCTGGTAAAGTTTATACTCCTGGTAAGACCTGTTGTGCTAATGTTCTGATCCAAGATTCCCCAGTAAAACTACTCATGGAAATTGGAGCTTTCTGCTCTTGTGTTGTATTGTCTTACCTAGAAAAACAGATTCCAAATTGGAAGGAGAATCCACTACAAGTACCCCAAGCTAAGTTGAGAAGCTTTAATTCATCCTCAAACGCTATAGGATTATAGTCCACAGATCTCATACTCCCCCATACCAAAGTTTCAATCAAGCTGAAAATTGAGTCTGTAGTACTACAGAATGGATTATGTGATTACTTCATACTAGTAAATGAATCCATCTGCCTGTATGGAATAGATGTATTCCAAAGCAAGGAAGGTATTTTACCCTAGGAGGTGACTGGAATAAGAAGTTCCAGATATTTCACATCAGTACTCAGAGTTCTTAATCTAATTATGAAAAAAACTTGGAAACCTTCAACCAAGATTATTTCTCCCAAGCATCTTTAAACTCCAAGCTCATTGAAGCCCAGAAAAGGGTTATCATTAAAGTCTTATTTGAAAAACAGAATTCCTTCTGTACCAAAGATCATCCAATTGGTAACATCAAAGGGCATGACATGATTTTAACTCTAACCCTCAAACCTCCTTACCCCCATAACCATAGGAGACCTGCTTACCCATCTAGTCAAACATCTAGGGATGCTCTAGAAGCTCACATCCAAGAACTGATTCACCTAAAAGTTTTAAGGAAAGTAGGACACAATGAACAAGTTGATGTTACCACACCAGTGATCATAGCTTTGCAAAATGATAAGTCAAGAATGGTGGTAGAATTTAGGATGATTAATACCTATACTCAAGCTGACTATAATCCTATCCCAAGGATTGACCATGCTCTCCATAACCTTCCAAAACATAATTTTATCACCACCATTGACATGCTAAAAGGATTCCATCAGATCCCTATTAGCCCTGATATCAAGAAATTTTTCAGGACCATATGCCACTTGGGGATATATGAACATCTAATAATGCCCTTGTGGATCAAAAATGCCCCTTCCCACTTCCAAAGGATGATGGATACAGTACTAGGCCATTTTATCAGACAAGGTTGAATGATTGTATATATTGATGATGTCATCATTTACTCTGATTAATTGAATACTCATAAGGAAAAAGTACTGCTAGTCCTCAAAAATATCTCTGCTGGAGGTCTAAAAGTATCCATGAAGAATTGGAATTTTGGATATGGATAACTTAAGGCTTTAGGACACATAGTCTCTGGTATAATTCTTACAGCTGACCAAAGCAAGATAGCTGCTGTCATGAACAGACCAATTCCCAAGAACAATACTGAAATCTTGTCTTTAATTAGCTTCTTCAGTTACTACCTGAAGTACTTACCTAAGTCTTCCCTACTAACCAAGTGTTTTTATAAAATCTGAAACAACAAAACTCTGTTTGAAATTACTCATGAAAGATTGAAGAACTATGAGGAAATCAAAATGGCTATGACTGGTTCACCAGCGTTGATTCAACCAGATTACAACATTCCCTTCAAGCTATACATAGATGCTAGTATGGAGGGTCTAGGAGCTGCTTTGCACCAGGAAGTAATAGAAGATGAAAAACCAGTGGAGAAACCAACACTCACCATATCCAGACAAGTTAAGGGTACAGAAAAGAGATATGGTGCCAGCCAAATTGAATGTCTTGCTCTAGTCTGGGAATTAGAAAAGCACGGTTAATACCTAGAAGGTACTAAATTTGTGGTAATAACTGAATTTAATGCTTTTAAGACTCTTATAAACATGAAGACCCCCAGCAGACACATGTTAGGATGACAGATTGCTATCAAACAATACAGAAGACAAATGACCATAGTCTACCAAGCAGGAAATAAACATCAGACTGCTGAAAGCCTGAGTAGGAATCAGTTACCTAATGAATCTAGCAATCCTGTTCATGATCCAGAACATCATGATATCTTTCACATACGCAACATAGGTATGGTTGATCTCGAAGCTCCAATCATGGGATACATATTTGTGAATTGGAAAAATCACTGTTTAATTCTATCAGGGAAACTTACAAACCTGACATGAAAACACTATTTTCTATCATGGAAAGTACTAATCCTCCTGCTGAATTGAAAAAAAGCTTACCTGAAACATTTCTAAAAGCTTATAAAGCTGGAAGATTGACCTTATGGGATGGTTTATTATACTACAGACATCAACAATCTAGTTTGCCAGTCTTAACTAATGAGGAATGCATCAAACATGTCCTAGATTAATGTCATGATAACTGCTCCTCTGGTCACTTTTCTTCTGACAGGACTCTTGAAAAGCTTACAAAAATCATGGTGGGTTAACTGGAGATAATTGACCATCAAATAGGTTTCTAGCTGTGAAACTGGCAAAAATTCTAACATTACAACTGGTAAACTTTTTGGACTTCTACAAAATCTTGCTGAGCCCAGAAATAGATGTTGAATAATTAACATGGAATTTGTGACAGGATTTCCTCCTGATGAAGCTTACTCTTAAAACTCAGTCCTAGTCATAGTAGACAGGTTTACCAAGAAAGCCAAATTCTTGCCTAACCATAAAGGGGATACAGCTATGGAAGTAGCACTGATTTTATGGAACAGACTCATTGCAAATGTAGGACTCCCAAATATTATTAGAAGTGAAAGGGACCCCAAGTTCACTTCTGAATTCTGGAGAAACATCCATGAATGCTAGGAACTACCTTAGCCTTCTCCACAGCTTATAATCCTCAAACTGATGAGTTAGCTGAAAGAATGATCCAGAATCTAGAAGACATGCTCAGGAGATTCTGCTGCTTTGTAATAGAATATAAAAATACAGATGGATACAGCCATGACTGGGTCAGCCTCTTACCTACCTTAGAAATGGCTTACAACAGTAGTAAAAATTCTACCACAAAAGAATTTCCCTATTTCCTAGAGAGAGGATGGATACCTAATTTACCCAAAGAAAACCTTAAAAAGAACCTGGCCAACATAAATCTTATATCAGTGGATTTCAAGAAAATGATAGACATGGCCAATAAAAATGCTGCTAAATGTGTTCAAGATGCTTTTGAGTACAACAAAAAGAGATGGAACAAGACTCATCAAGGACCTGAATTCAAAATTAGAGAACAAGGCTTGATCTCAACAAGTAATTTCAACAACTTATCATGTAACAGAGAGCTGAGACCTGCCTTTGTGGGTCCATTCACCATCAAAGGGATTCATAAAACAAATGCTGTAGGAGTGCTTCTAAGAGATGAAATTTTGAGGAAACATACAGTATTCCCAGTATGATTGATCAAACACTTCCACCTCAGAGGAGGAGAGAAAATCCCTTCAACAGAAATACTGGTAGAATCTGACCCTGACAAAGGAAAAGGAAAAGTCAGCAAGATCTTTAAAGACAGGAAAGAAAGGATTTATGGAAATGATATTAGACTTTACCTATTCAGGTATAAAGGAGAGTCATCTGACAAAGTTGAATGGCTACCAGAGAATAAAATTCCAGATGGACCTATACACCTGTGAAATTACAGATCCAATAAAAGACACTAGTCCAAAATATCTTTTTTGAGATATAGACATATCTTGGAGCGTGGGAATGTCAGCTTGCTACTTGTACAGAGTAACCTTTCAAATTAGAATAAAAAACAAAATCAATTATAAAATACAAGGAGGAGTGAGGCATCCCAGAACATTATTAAAGATGTGGAGTCCTTAAATAAAATAAGGTATTGGTAACTCACTGAACCCACCCTTGAATTTCAAATGCTTATATTTTCAAATAAATTAACAAGAAAATGAACCAGAAAAATGAACCAGAAATACAACACCACTACATTGCTTTTTTGGCCATTGTAATGCTCCACGTGTTTTTTCATGTGTAGATTTCACACCTAAAATTCACTCAGAATTTGAGTGTTGTGTGTAGTTTAGGAGTTATGGATGGATTTTTGTTCTTTCACAATTCCCCAATGCAGCCCTGCATTCATGGTTCCAGCTACATGTTTCAAAAACCTCAAAAATCTGACACTTGACAGGAAAACCCCATGAAATGTACACCTGTCAACTCCCTGCATGAAAATTAAGAATCCTGCCTGCAGTTGTCAAGCAAGCACATGTCAAACCACCTGTGGAAACTCTTGAAAAAAAGGTACAGCTCACAACAGCTACAAATAGTATTCATGCAACATGCATTTGTAATTGTGTAACAGAAGGATAAGGTATGATTTGAAAACTCTAAAAATTGAATAAAACATATAAAAATTAAATTAAAAATTAGAAAAATCAGAGAAAACAACAATCAAGGTTTTCACAAAAACAAAATTATCAAATCTTTATGAACAAATAAAAATAACAAAGATTTCCCTTAAAAATTATCAAAAATTATCAAAATGATCAAAAGGTCAGTGAGAATCTACAAAAGCCTGCCTCTGACCACTTTACTAAAAATAATATAATACAAAAATAGGAAATATGTCAGAAACACAGAAATAAAAAATGGCCAATGTTAAATTTGCAACCCTGGGGTTGCAAAGGGGGTGCAAAATACTTTTTGCAACCCATCTCAGTCACAAATAGATATATATATATATATATATTAAACATTTTTTTTTAATTTTTGTTATCTTGTTTATTTTATTTTAATAAAAAGTATAAAATAAATGAATGAATAAAAAATAAATGAATCCATTAAATTAAAAATATGAATATAAAAAAAATGAAACAAATAAATGAATAAAAATTAAATTAATTAATTAAATCAAAAATATATAAAAAAAATATAAATAAATAAATTTTAATAAAATTAAATAAATAAATAAATATATCAAAAATGAATTAATTAATCCAATTAAATTAAAAATAAAAAGATATAAATAAAATATATATAAATAAAATATATATAAATAAAAAATATATAAATAAAATATATATAAATAAAATATATATAAATAAAATATATATAAATAAAATATATATAAATAAAATATATATAAATAAAATATATATAAATAAAATATATATAAATAAAATATATATAAATAAAATATATATAAATAATATATATATAAATAAAATATATATAAATAAAATATATATAAATAAAATATATATAAATAAAATATATATAAATAAAATATATATAAATAAAATATATATAAATAAAATATATATAAATAAAATATATATAAATAAAATATATATAAATAAAATATATATAAATAAAATATATATAAATAAAATATATATAAATAAAATATATATAAATAAAATATATATAAATAAAATATATATAAATAAAATATATATAAATAAAATATATATAAATAAAATGAAATAAATAATTCAAGTCATTATTTTTCCATTCAATACCCAAAATGGGTTGCGTGCATGGTTTGCAACACAGAAAGGGTCGCCAACAGCCATTCACAAACCACCTGATTCGGGAATTGTGCCACACGACCCATTTTTAGTAGTGAATGGGGGTCCTGAGGTTGCAAATTTAACATTGCCTTAAAAAATCAACATTTAAACAATTTCTGACAATTATTTCACTACAAATATGACACAAAAAGGTGGAGCTGAGTGACAGAACTAAGAATGTTTGCCAAAAAAGCCCTTGAAAGCCTTCTGGACTTATCCCTCAAGCAAAACCATCTCTACTTTCCCTGAGAAGGCCCCTTCACCCCAAAAATGTATATATACAGTACCGTTTGGTTATTTCAAACCCCAGTAATTTTTGATATCAATCCAGACCCCATTTCCATCCGTGATAAATTTTTTATAAAAGATACAAAATTTATATATGGCCTCAGTATGATATTAGAATTATTAATTCAAAACAATTATTGATTACATTAAAGAAAATCAGCAAAAAAACCCAACATTTGATCTGAGACCCTTTTTAACGTGTGTTCCTGCTGTAACCTTGTGAGAAAATTGATTCAAATTAAGTTGGTTTCTCTCTACCCAAGTCTTTGTTCTGTTAAGCCAAGAAAAACCTTCACTCCCTTGGGTTTTACCCCTTTGAACTAATTCTGAAGGAACCCATTTCCCCCCGGTTTTATACTGCCCAAAGTGGCCCCCTGAAGAGAGGTTTTTTAACTTTAAAGAACTCCAGTTTTATATAAGCTGTGGCCCCTCTTAAATCATATTAAAAACCTTATAACCAAAACAAATAAAAACTTGCACTAGCTTTCATCAGTATTAAAATTTGGAGCACTTATCATTTTTATGTTTGTAAATATTATTATTCCATTGATACATCACTTTTTGTAGCTAAAGGTCAGAAATTTTACGGTAACCAGGAAGCTGAAAGTGTTGTACTTATTTGTTTTATAAGTAAAATCCAAAAAAGCAATATGATGGAATTTTTTCAGAATCTTTATAGACTCACCATGATCCAGGAACAGGGCCTCTAAGTGATCCTCTACAGTGGATATTGACCTGGAAACCCAATGAGAATCTTGGAGCTTTTCAAATAGAATTTACATTAAAATTTTCCCCATGAGTTTTCTGCCTTTACCTTTTGCTTATTGTTATAGAATGTTCTATTGTCAAAATATTCTCCAACATAAATCTTTCTCAATTTCCTTGTGAGTTAAATTGTATTGAACCAATCTTGCATGCCTTCCTTAATTTGATCTAAGGACACACTAGAGATTCAACTCAGTTGAGGATTCACTGGGGTTTTGATGGTTGATGATTACTTTTTTCAGCCTACCAGATGCCAAGGACCTAGCTCCTTTTAGCTACTAGAGGTGATTATAAGTTTAGAGTAAAAATATTAAAAAATTGCAGAGATATATTTTGGCTGAAATGGTTAAATTCATTTATATATTTATAAAAATAAACTTAAAATGAGGGAACAAGACCTTAATGAGGTTCTGGAACCCTCTGCAACACAGGTATATGCCCGTTAAGGACAATATAGGTGCAATTGTGGTGCCTGTGGGGTTTACAAGGACTCCTTTCAAGAAGGGTGTGTGTAATTTCCTTAGGGTTTGGGTTATGCAGAACCTACAAAAATATTATAATTCAGCAGGATCACTTACTAATTCTAGATCCTGAATTATGCTTGATATATGTACCAATATGCAGGGATTCAGGGTGTTGGAAGCTGGTGTTGAGGCAGGCTGAATGGTTGGATATTGATTTTGGCCAAAAATTAAGGATTCAAGAGTTTTGTCTATAATTTTATCAGAAAGTGGTCCAAGATCACACACTTATTTCTTATAAGGGTTTGAAGGCATGAGGACAAAAATATCTGAAGGAATAATGACTATATGACTTGATGAATGAGTTAGAAATGTCTGGGGGAAGAGCCTTTATTTATATTTTTTGGGTCCTCTCATGGTACAGCCCTTTTACCAGCCAAAGGAGGTTGACCAAGGCTAGTGCTGAGGCCAGGGAGCCATCAGTGTGTTTGTTTAGACCTTCTCTGGTCACTAAAGAGATACAGGAAGCCCTATATCATCATGCTTGGGGCTTAATACATGTTTCTGTACCCTTAATGACCTCATTGTATCTACAAAAGAAGTAGTATTCAATTAATATTTTTAAATATAAGTCATGGTTTCCTGAAGCCAGAGGCTTGAGCACATGCTCTGGGGACCCCATTTGGCAAGACTATTTTGATTCTGAGGCTCCTTTGTCCATATTGGGATGTTTTACAGTCACTTAATTCAACAGTACACTCCTAGTAATGTTTAGTTACATAAAGTTTTAGTTACAAGGGACACAAGGGGGGTGTTATATGGGTGCTTGGTACCTTGTGAGCCTTCTAGCACGAAGCTAGACCTCTTTTCATCCTTAGTACACACCCTCAGGGTGTTGAAGTAACTAAAATGTACCCTTTTGGGTCCAAACCTACTGTTCAGGCCCTGACAACCTTTGATATAGTTTTAAAAAGGGTGCAGGGCCCATTTTTCTGGATTTTTTGTTGTTTTATCTGTTTTCATACTATTCCCCACCACATGGTGGCACTCTTTGGTCCCCATGTGGTGTGGAACAGGGCTGTAGGGTGTATAGGTAGTACCCTACAGCCCATTTCCATTTTGGGAGAGGGGGGGGCTGTCCAGTGAGCCGGCTGGTTGCCTTGCGCAATGGTCCGGCCGGTTGCTAGGAGCCCATGCAAGGTAGTTGGTTGACTACCTGCGGGGCTGGCAACAGGTAGCAAATGTTGTGCGCGGTAGTTGCTTGACTACCCATGGGAGTTGGTGGCGGCTGCCACGTGCCATAGTCACTGACTAGAAACTACTCCAGGCTTGCGCAAGGTAGTCGCTTGACTTCTCACAGGGCCAGCGCCTGCGCTAGCTTCTTTGCGTGGTTGTGGAGGGTATGCAGCTGGCCAAGGCGTGATTTAGCTTCTTTCTGCAGTTGCCAAGGGTACACAGGTGAACCATGGTTCTACCTGAAGGAGTAACCTTTTGGGGGTGGTGCCAGTGGGTGACCCTACCTAAATTGGGACCACAAATCCATTTCTTTTATAATATTTTTAGATTTATTACAGGTTAAGGTTTTTTTTTCTTAATTTTTGTTTTAATTTTTAATTGATTATTTCATTATTTTATTTTTGGGGGCTTTGGTCAGTTGGTTCTGAATAGTAGCCAGCTGAAAATTTTGGTTTTTTGAAATGAAGATCTACCACATGGGATCTGCTACTCTGAAAATTGCACCAATCATGAATCTTCAACCCAAATTCCTTGTGTGAGTTTTCCTTTGAAAATTGGTTAGAAACTGCCCTGATTATATTCCATTTCTGTTGCATGCTAGTTCCATGTTTTTGTCTCTCTTTGACTTGAATGTTGTCAAAGCATAGACATGCATGGATGTCCATTTTGGGAAAAATTAACTTGATTCTTGTCTAAAAGAAAAGGCTCTCACAGGAAGAGGCTCAAGGGCTTTTGGAACCTCAGAGTTACATTATTTTAAATCAAATCCAATAAATCAAATTGCACATTAAATGCTGTGCACCAACACCATTAAATTCCATTTGTGAAAAAACTTGTTCCTCAATGGTAACCCTAGGTGATGAGGCAATTTTTGGGATGATTGACCACAATTTCCCCACCTATTAATTTTCTTATTACTGCTACCGCTGCAAACGCTCCAATTAAAAATCTTTCACTCCTCAACCAATCCCACTCCCTCTGCGCTTTTCTCTTAATTCCTATCATCTCCTGATCCCTTCCATAATCATCTCCTGATCCCTTCAATCACCATCTAATCATCCCATCCATCTATCATCATCTCCTCATCCAATCCATCATCATCTCCTCAGATTCCTACCCTGCTCTTGCTTCCATAACCTTCTCAAATTCCATCTCACATTCCATCCATCAACCTACCCCAATTCTGCTTCCATTGAATTTGTAATAACTAATCCCTCCTAGAACACCTCCCTACCACTCAACCTTGACTCAATCATCCTCAGTAAATCATCCTTGAGATTTACAGCAGTAAGATCCTCATCTACACTGTCATCAACCAACAGTTACCTTAAAACTCACACTCTCAATTCTCCCAGAGCCTCATAATCAATTCAATGTTCCTCATTCATTCATTCCAATCTTCCTTAGCTTTTCTCCTTGAGCCTCCTTAATTATTTGGGTAAGAATCCTCCTTCAAAAGATCTCCATTCCCTATTTCATCATCTAAGGTGGTTTTTTCATTAGTCTTTCTGGTCTCAATTTGAAATGCAGTTACTTCACTCTTCATGCTTAAAAGCCAAAATTGTAAATAGACTGAAAACAACATGAGCACTACTGGACCAGTGGACACAAAGTCCTCTCTACTCAAAATACTCACTGACTCAATTCCCAATCTAAACAAATCCAACTTCTCACTCTGGAGATCCAAGATCCTCACCATCTTCTTTCTCAAAGGAATTTACCAATGGCTTACATCCTCAGAGCCAGAGAAATGTCCATTCAATGTAAAACTTGAAATAGTAGGCTAAATCATAGCTAAATTGGACAAGAAAATGTATTTCAACTGCTTCAAAGAACACCAACTATCCAACGGCATTGAGCTCTGGAGAGCCATCAACAAGTTCTTCCTATTTTTGCAAACTTCCAATTGATCTCAAATTTCCTTCAACATCCTCAATGTTCAGTTTGAAACCAGAAAAATCAAGAAATTGATCACCAAATTTGGGGCCTGCTTGATGCAAATTGCTGAAATAGGTATCAAAATGGACAAAGACATCATTGCTTACCTCCTCCTATACAAACTCACACCGCAAATCAACCATCTGAAAACCACAATCACCCACTGTCTTGGAAACAAAAAGATTGATGGAAACCTGGTATTTCAACACCTAAACCAAGTGAAACATGAATTTGCATTGGGATCCCAAGCATTGGCAATGCTAATGCAACAAGATGTGCTCCAATGCAAATTGAATTGGCATAATCCAAAGGCCAACCATACCAAGGAAAAATGCTACTGGCTATTCCCACATCTCAGGCCAAATCACTCTTTGTCACCTGCCACTCCGTCCAAAGGCAATCCCACAAACAATACCTCAGACCACCTTTCATTCACCTTTGCCATGACTCACTGCACCCACCTCAACCAAATTAAAATAATCCTGGAATCCAGGGCATCCCAAAGTATGTTCAACTTTCCTCAATTCTTTGAAAACATCTGCCACAAAAACAACATTATCCAGACAGGGAAATCTGGAGCCTCCATCTCTTCCACTGGAACTGGCATTCCCTCCATAACCACTTCCAAATCCAATCTCCAATTGAAGAACTCACTCCTGGTCCCTGAAATTGCCATAAACCTGGTTTCACTTGGACAGCTGATCCTTGGAGGTTGTTCTTTTCAACTGACTTCCACCAATAAGTTCCGCATAACACTCAAGGAAAATATTGTTCTAGAAGGTCAAATTGAAAACAATCTTCTCTTCATCAAAAAGTACCCTTCCTCATTTCCTTCTCAATCTCTTGCCTTTATTTCCCTCTCTCACCTCCACAAACAATTTGGTCACATAAGCTCAGACACTACAAAGGTCCTATACCAACACTTCCCAAGGCTGCTCTGTGATAACCTTGATTGCTCTTCCTGTGGCCTTGGAAAAATACGCCATGTCCCCTTTAAAGGCTTGGTCCGCAAGAGTGAAGAAAGATTCAATGAAATCCATGCAGACCTATGTGGACCTATCTTTCCTCCTTCCAAAATTGGCAATAAGTATTTCCTTTTCCTTACCAACAACCACTCCCCCTTCAAAACTTGCATTCATCTCAAATTCAAATCAGACGCGACCAAAGAAATAATCAAGTTCATCCAACTATACACCAATCAATTCCAAAAGATGCTTAAGAAATTCCACTCCAACAAAGGCGGAGAATTCTCCCACAGAAGACTAACAACCTTCTTTTCTGAGAAAGGAATCCTGCATTAAACTTCCAAGCCCTACACTCCACAGCACAACCCCATAGCTGAACGTGCTTATCAAACTCTTGTCAAAGCTGCTAGAACAGCCATGATTGATATGTCCATTCCTCTCAAAATCTGGGAAGAAATCATCTCCAGCTGCTGCCAAGTCCTCAATCTTGTTCCCTCAAAGTCTTGCAAAATATCTCCCTTCAAGCTTTGGTATTCAAACCCATCAAAACTCTCTCTAATCAGGACTCTTGGATCCAAAACCTTCATCCTCAAACAAAACAATCTTGGGTCAAAATTCAACAAGAAAGGACTTGAAGGAATCCTGGTAGGGTTAAACTTAAATCTTGACTCTCACTGGGTATTCTTTCCAGAAAATAGAACTGTTGTTTGATCCAAAAATGTTAAAATCCTAGAAAAAACTCCTCTTTATCCTAAAACTTCCTTTCCTTCTGACTCTCCCTTTCAACCTCTCCTTTCCCTTGCAAAAACCATTACTGATATATTAAATTAATCAAATTGTACTCCTACCTCATCCTGCATTGCTCCTTCCTCCCTTCCTGATCATTCATTGGACAACTCATCACTCCCCACAATTGCTCCTACTGAATTTCCTTGAAAATTCCCAAATGACCCCACATTTTCTAACAATCAATCCATCTCCGCTCCCAATGAATCATACTGCAAGTCTACCCAGGACTCTACCGCACCTAGACCTCTTCAAGATTGATCCCTTCTCAAACCTCCAACTTGCTATGGTTTCCTCCCTTGCACCATTTCCAAAAACTATGAAGAATGTTGAGCTTATTGTCCATACGCCTGCGCTGGTGCGGGATTCTTGTAGATGCTGATACTCAACTTCTGGAGTATCTGGATCACCTTGTCAGATACATGAACTAGGAGGACATGGAACCAGATCAAGAACAACTGAACCATCATCAACTCTAAACTCAACCAACTCAATCCCCATCTTCACTTCTATTTCATTCCTTTCCACATACTCAGAACTCCTCAAGATTAACATTCCCCAACAAGCCCTGGTTGTGTTCTCAGTGAGATATCTACTCAACTTTGTCCTCTCAATCCTCATTATCTGTGACCTGTTATTCCAGCTTGTGCTCTACATCTCATTTTCTCTCCTCAGTCTCAACTCTCCTACTCACATTGTTGCCCAATTTCATCATCATCCTCAAGGCCTGATGTTAGTATTGTACCTCATCTCTTGTCTTCTTAAATCTCCTGTTGATCTTGCCTGTTGTCTTTAGTTCCCAGTTTTTCAGCAATATCAATCTCAAATCTTTTCACGGTTAAAAGCCAAAAGGACTCACCTTATCAATCAGCTTGAATCACAACCAAACTGGGAAATGGCGGCAAACTTGATTGCCAAAGGATTCAGGAAAGCAATGCTTAAGGATTCTCTGGAAACTATTCTGAGTCTAAGTGAGGAAAACAATGGCGTCGGGAAAGATAGGATGGACGCTATAATGGACATCAGAGGATGGGCAGCGGCTATATGTGATGATTCATCTATGATGGAAAAAAACATGAACAACAAGATTAAATTGGCTATCATATAAAGACTAGAGAACTTGACACACAACAAAATTGTGACCTCTCACAATTAAAACTCTGCCAAAATACTCTGGAAGGCCATTATCAACAAGTATGCTTCATCTCAAGCCCCCAACAGGGCTCAAATATTCAACAACTTACTTTAATTTTGTTTCACATTAGGCAAGAGTGAAGACTTTGTCACAAGATCAAAGGTGTCCATGAAGAAAATGCTTGAAGTTGGAAAAATTCTGCCTAATTACATCCTAGCCTACCTCTTGTTGTTCAAATTTCCTGAAACCATGAAGGACTTCAAACGGCAAATCATGCACACAAATAAGCAACTCACTTTAAAATATGTCCTCAATCATCTTACTCAGCTCAACAATGAAGCCAAGGCACAAGGCTCTTTAGAAAATCAGATTACTTGCACCAAAGTGGCCTTGAAAAAAACAAAGACAACGGCTGCTTCACACTCTTGTGGCAATCCTGGAGAGAAACAACAATGCTCTGAAGGTTGGCAAAATCTTAAACAAGACAGACTACACTCAGCAGATGATTGCTGGCAGCTGCATCCCAATTTGGCACCTGATTGGTGGAGAGAAGATCAAGAAAAGTGGAAAGCTTTCAAAAAAAACAAAACTAGTCCTTCATCCCATTACCTTGCGCTACTCTTGATGTGGATTAACTACAGTGATCCCAAATCCAAATTTATCCTGGACAGTGGAGCTTTGATTCACATGATTAATGAAAGGAGATAATTCAAAGAAATGTCACCCGGTGAAGAGGAACACATTAAAACCGGGAAGGAGGGAGACAAACTGCCAATAAGAGGAAAGGGGACAGCCTTTTTGATCTTGAATGACTTCACCTTGGAACTGTTGAATTCATTTTATGTACCTAGTTTGACCATCAACCTACTGAGTGCAGGAGTGCTAAACCAGGCCGGATTCAATCTACGGGCTACAAAGGACAGTTTAAAATCTCAAAAGACATTTGCAAAATCTTTATTGGGACAATTGTAAACAATCTCTGCACAATGGAAACTCCCAGGTCCACGCGCCCTGGTTCAAGTGGTCATTTAGTAAATCTAGCGTACTCTCCCAAGGAAGACCTCATGGAAATTCATTGTAATCATGGAAACGCCTCAATCAATTGCCTATAACAACTCACAAAGCAAATTAACCCATCAGTTAAAAGAGACTTTGAGTGCATCCACTGCTTTAAGAGAAAAATAACCAAATCACCATTTAAGGAAACCTCCACACTGGCCAAAAAAGTCTTTGAGCAAATCCATCTGGATCTCATGGGACCCCTTAAACCTCAATCATGGGGAGTTCATTTTTTCATTTTAACCCTGGTATACAGCTCATCTGGTTACATTGGGGCCTTCCCAATGAGCTCAAAAGATGAAACTCTGGGAATAATCATTGAACTGATTGAAAAGGAACAAAGACGTCAAGGGTACTTTCCCTTGGAAGTGTGTTCCAACGGAGGGGCTTAATTTGTCAATCAAAAATTTTGGTCCTTCTATGATGAACACCATATCCGCCAAGTAATTTCAGAGTAATATCATCCGGAACATAACGGAAACGCAGAGAAAGCAAACAGGACAATTGTTGAATCAACCAGGACAATTCTAAAAGATGCTCAACTCCCATCAAATCTCTGGAACAAAGTTATCAAAGCAAGTTCACTCATGCTCAACCAAATCTGCAGAGGTGATGATTCAGAATCTCCATGGGTCAAGGTACACAAATATGCCTTACAAGCGACTTATCTGAAACCAGTGGGGAACCCGTGCATTTACCTTGTTTCTTGAAAAGAGAAGAGACAAAAGTCCAAGGAAAAGGGGGATGAAGGGATAATAGTAGGCTACAATCCTTTGCTTTGTTCTTATTGCATTCTAACCAAACATAATTCTATCTTTCATAAAAAGCACGTAAAATTCCTCAAGATGTCTCCTCCTCAAAATTCAAGTTTGACCTTCCCAAACAACAACTTGTGGGATTTGTGGAAGGATAGAAATAATTCAGACTCTAATCAGGGAGTGAATCCCCCCAAAAAATCTTCTCAACCTAACGTTCCAGCCTTCACAAAGTACAGGGAAGCAGCCGAGGACCTGATGTCCTCAGATTTGGATGAGAGCTTGGCCTTGGACCCTGGCTTGTCAGAAGAGGAGATTCCAGACTCTCACGCATGTTATCAAATTAAAATGCTCTCAACTGGAACATCACTGCCAGTCTGACCACCACCGCCAGCGACTGCACCAACAAGGGGTCTCCAAGAGCAATAAATGATCAAACCGCCTCAAAGATACGGCTTTTTTCATTATTACAAACCAAGAAGCTATGAAGATGCACTGGCTTGTGAGGAATTTTTCAAATGTATTTCAGCCATTAATACAGAACTATTGTTGATTGAGGCTTTAAACGTGTGGGAAGGGTACAACAGACCTGAATTTCTGAACCCTGTTTGGATGGTCTGGATCTTTAAGCTTAAGGAGTACTGTCATGGTGATCCTTTCAAGTATAAGGCACGCATTTTTGTGAAAGGTTTTATTCAGATAGAGGGAATCAACTACTTTGAAACATTCTCTCCCACCGGCAAACCTTCTACGCTTTGACTACTGCTCCTGTATGCTCTCAAGATATCTCAGAAGGTGCAGCAATTTGACGTCAAAAGTGCCTTCCTTCACTCACCAATAGAAGAAGAAGTTATTATTTGAACTCCTAATGGCTCCAAGCAGGTTTCAAAGTTTCTCAAGCTGAACAAATTGTTTTACAGATTAAATCAATCTCCCAAAAATTGGTACAAAACCCTCACTGCGTGGTTAAAGGAGATAGGATTTTGAGAATCTGCGTGTGACCCCTGTTTTTACTTTTCTGGTGATAGCAATTCTTTTTTTTTCTTCCATGTTGATGACCTAATCTTGGTTGGAGGTGGAAAGGACTTTGAACAAAAGTTCCTAAAAAAATTCAAAGGATCCATGTGCCAAGACCCAAACACTATCCTTTGGATTAAAGTTGAAGTAAGTCCCATCAAAATACTCCTAAGCCAGCCAAATCATATCCAGCATGGTCTAGAGGAAGTAGGCCTAACCAAATGTAAAGGATCAATCACTCCTCTCACTTGCAACCTTTAGCTCAAGCCTGCCTCTTACAATGAGCATGAGGCCTTCGAATCTCTCAATACCAATTACCGGTTGGTAATAGGTACGCTGAATCACATAGCCTGCTACACCAGGCCAGACTTTAGCTTTGTGGTTTCCAGTTTGGCTTGGTTCTCCGCAAAGCCTTGAATCACTCACTGGAACAAATTGAAGAAGACCTGGAAGTATTTAAAACGGACTCAAAACTACTGCCTCAAGCTAGCTTGCAAGTCAGGATTGGACCCAATGCAAGTATTCTTGGATGCATCTTGGGCCAATGATCCAGACACTTGCAAGTCACAAACTGGCTATGTGTGCATTGTTTTTTGAAGCCTGGCTTCCTGGAACATCTGCAAGCAGTGCAATATCACCTGGTCCCCAACGGATGCTGAATTAAAGGCATTGGTTGATTTGTTTGATGAGGCCACCTGGATCAAGTCACTAATGAATGAGATATTCTCAGGGAAAATCAAAGCCATTCCTCTGAACATTGATAAAAGTGGGATAGAAGACAAAATTTGGCGTTTTGGTTCTAACTCCAAGACAAGGCATTTAAATTTAAAAACTATGGGAATGAGTGAAAAGCTCACTGCGGATAGAATTCAAATAAATCTTGAAAAATTGTCTCACAAGGTAGCTGATTATTTAACTAAGGCCTCCTCTACTCAAAGAATCTCTCTCCTTTCTCCATTATTCTCTTGTGATATTTCATTGGGCATGGAGGGGTGTTAAGCTTATTGTCCATATGCCTGTGCTGGCGCGGGATTCTCATAGACGCTGATACTCCAATTCTGGATTATCTGGATCAAATTTTCAGATACATGAACTAGGAGGACACAAACCCAGCCCAAGAACAACTGAACCATCATCAACTCCAAACTCAACCAACTCAATCCCCATCTTCACTCCTATTTCATTCCTTTCCACATACTCAGAACTCCTCAAGATTAACATTCCCCAACAAGCCCTGGTTGTGTGCCTGGTGAGATATCTACTCAGAAGCCATCCTCTCAATCCTCATTATCTGTGACCTGTTATTCCAGCTTGTGCTCTACGTCTCATTTGTTCTCTTCAGTCTTAAATCTCCTACTCACATTGTTGTCCAATTTCATCATGATCCTCAAGGCCTGATGCTAGTATTGTACCTCGTCTCTTGTCTTCTTAAATCTCCTGTTGATCATGCCTGTTTTCTTTAGTTCCCAGTTTTTCAGAAATATCAATCTTGAATATTTTCAAAGAAGTCTCAAATTCCCCTGATAAGCCTCACTGTCTTAGCTCAATGAAAACAAAAACTGATGGCATCAAGAAATTTGGAGTCTGGGAGGGCTGCAACTCCATGCCCTGGGGGAAACAGGCTTTCTCAACAACCTGGTTTTTTCAAATCAAAGACAATCCCAACCAGGCCGACATCATCTACAAGTCTCAATTCTGCGTCCAAGGATTCAAACAACTTGAATTCCTTGACTGCAACAAAACTTATGCTCTGACCAGCCAAATCACTACTCTACATACCCTGTTGGTGTATGCCATCCACCACGGCATGGAAATAGTCCAAATGGAGATCAAATCTGCCTTCCTTCATGCACCCCTCAAAGAAGAGACCTACATCAAATTGCCCAAAGGCTATCAATCCAACTTTTCTTATCTCAAGAAGGCCCTCTACAGCTTTAAAGAAGCTCCCAAGAGCTGGTTCCACACTCTTGAATCCTGGCTTTTTTCCCTAAACTTCAAATCATCAAATTCAAAACCTTGCTTATACATTCAGCAAACCTCAAACATCTGATTTTTTGTTTACATCAACAATCTCCTCCAAATTCTGGTCCAAACTCAAGTAAGGTTTCAATTTTTCACATGCAGGCCCCTTAACAAAAATCCTAGGTAACCATTTCCTCTCAAAGGGGGGAAGATTATCTCTCCACCAACCACAAAACATTGAAACTGACCTAAATGAAATGGGTTTGGAGGAGTCCAGTCCAATCTCCAAATTTCAAGCTTGCGCCAGCCACAAAAAAAGAAAACAACAAATTTGTTAACTTAGGAATCAACTTTTTCTCCATCACAGGCTATCTTAACTTCATAGCCAGTCAAACTCAACCCAACCTCTCCTACGCCATATTCAGTCTCTCCTGCTTCAATAAACATCTGGGCATCACCCACTGGGACCAAGCAAAACATGCATGGAGGTATGTAAATGCCACCAAACATCTATTTCTCAACCTCTTGCCATCCAACTTCAAATATGACATTGAGTGCTATAGCAACTCTGACAGCAGAGACAATCCCATAAACAGAAGAAGTCACTCCAGCTTCATTATCCTACTATATGGCTTCCCATTTGCGTGGCACAGAAAGCTCCCACCATCCATCTCTCTCTTGTCCACCAAAGGGGAACTGAAGGCACTTGTACTGGCCGCATGATAAAATATCTGGCTATTGCACCTCCTTGCCAATCTTGACCCAAATCTCAAACTCACTCACTGCTTGTTCATCAACAACAAACTGCTTCACAATTTTGTGAACATGCAATCTCATCACAATGCCTCAAAGCAAATTGAAATTCAAATAAAATGTCTAGGAGAACAGAAGGCCTTCTGCAATCTACTCACCACCCTCATCACCTCCAGCAACATGATTACCAATTTTCTCACCAAACCCACCATCAGGCTGTCAGTTTTCAACCTTTCCTCCAAAATCTTCCCATCTCACTACTAGACATGGCGGCATGATGGGATGATTGACCGCAAGGTCCCTGCGCATTAACTTCCCCATCACTGCTACCTCTTCCACCGCTCTAATTCCAAATCTTTTTCACCTCAACCAATACCACTCCATCTGCACTTGTCACTTAATTCCTATTTTCTGCTGATTGCTTCCATCATCATCTCCTCATCCCATCTATCATCATCTCCTCAGATTCCTACCCCACTCATGCTTCCATCAACTTCTCACATTCCATCTCACATTCCATCCATCAACCTACCACACTTCTGCTTCCATTGACATTTTCATAAATACTCCCCACTAGAATACCTCCCTACCATTCAACCTTGACTCAATCATCCTTGAGCTTTCTAACAGTAAGATCCTTTTCTCCACTGTCATCAACCAACAGTTACCTTCAAACTCAAACTCTCATTTCTCCCATAAACTCATAATCAATTCACTGTTCCTCATTCATTCATTCCAATCTTCCTTACCTTGTCTCCTTGCGCCTCCTTAACTCTTTGGTTAAGAATCCTCCTTCAAAATATCTCCATTCCCTGTTTCATCATCTAAGGTTTTTTTTTCATTAGTCTTTCTGGTCTAAATTTGAAATACAGTTAATTCACTCTTCAGCAATTGGAGCTTCCAATTTTTTATTTCCCAATTCCCCAGCTTCTGAAACATATTTTGTAATGGCACTATGAATCAAGTCCTTCAATGCAGCCATGTTGAAACCAGGGGAACTTGGGCTTGCCACTGTTCCCATAATCCAAAAAATCCAAATACACTTCTGAATTCAATCCAACTGTCAATTCAACAGATTCAAATTTTTCTCACTTTTGGTTTGAGAAAAACAAAACTATTCAACAGCCAACTATTGTGTATGGTTTGGGACAAGTGTTTTCACCCTTTGCCAATAAGCAGAATGTTTGATTTTCAAAGAGTTTGTGGAAAATTTTAAAAGTTCTTTTTGTGATCCAATATTCCCACAATGTATGCAGAATCCCCAAATTCAGGTTTAAGGCACTCAAATGTGGTCCAGGGGTCCCTAGGTACCCCTAATTACCCCCTATAATGGCCCATTTGTGCTATTTTTCCCCAAATGGGCCAAAAGTGGCGATAAAAACACACATAAACCCCCAGGGGTCCTGCATGTTGTGAATGGTTTTTTTCAAAACCATGGTTTGTGAATTCATTGCTTCCCATAATTGTTTCATGTCTTTGGGTTCAAAATTTTATTTCTTTATTTCTTGGAAAAAAGGTTTTTTTTGTGTGAAATCAGTCAAAAAGCATGATCTTGGCAAACAGGAAAATTCTTAAATCTTGAGAAGTTTTTTGAGAAATGTTTGATTTCAGTCACTTTGAGTTTTTGAATGAAGCCAAGGCCCAGAGTCTTCAATTATTTGGGAAAATAGAACTCTGGAAAAACTTTTAAGAATAAAGCTAAAATGAAAAATGAAATCAAAAACAAAGTCTTACTATTATATAAAAGGTATTTCAATAGATCATATTTATTTTGATATATTTTAAATAACATTGAAGCAGTGAAAATATATGCTAAAAAGCAAAAAAAAACCTATCATTTTAAGAAAGTAATCAAAAGCTAACATTTTACTCTTCAAATAAATTTCACAAAGAGTGGTTGAATTTTATTGTTAGGATGATATTTAACGTTTTTGATTAATTGAGTTTGGACTTAAATTTATTTCCAAAAAAATATCTGATTTAAATTTTGAATTAATTATCTTTTTGGAAATAAAAGGGTATCCAAAATAAATCAAAAGCATTGAATAATTCCAAAATAAATAAATAATTTTTGTTACTCACATTCTCCTGAAGTTTTCCTGCCTCATTTTTTTTGTCCAAGAATAAATATTCCTCATATAAATGAAAATGTTTCCAACAATTTGATATAGTAAATTAATTTAAAACTCAGCATAAATTAAAATTAAATTCTTGTATAATTTTCTTCATGGAAGAACAGAAGCAAGAAAAAAGCCAAAAAACAGGATTACACAAATAATAATTAAGCTCTGTAGATTTATTAAATCACAGCTAAATCTTTTCCAAATCAATATTATGCGTTCATAAGGAGGACTTGTGTTGTTTGAAGAAGAGATTTCAGCCTCATTTATTTGAGAAAGTACTATATTTGGTCTGTTTTCAAAATCCATTCCAGAATAAATGTTTGGACCCAAAGGGTTTGTGACATCTGTCACAGAAGTTGTTTTTGGTATATGGCCTACTGGATAGTCTTCAATCAAGTATTTAGTTTTACATAATCCACAGAAATCTCCACTTTTCATCCATATTTGAACACATGGCTGGCATGAAATGTGTTTACAAGACAATGCCATGTGTAAATTGTGATCTTTAAGGTATTTCAAGAACTCATCTTTCTTTTTTGTATTTTTTTGATTCATTTGCATTTTTTCTGGAACAAGAGATTCAACATCATATTCTCCAGTTTTAATAAATTCACTGTAGTGATTTAAATTAGGTAATCTTTGCAAACAAATGTAGCATTGGTCTATTTCATTTCTTTTTATTTTTGAATCATGATTTTCTTCCTCAGAGTCCTATTTGGAAAAATCAAAGAGATTTTTTAAAAGAAGTTAAAAGTAAGTTCAGGTATAAATTTAAAAAATTTAAATCTAATTTATTACACTTTCTTCAAAATTCATTTTGTTAATTACCTGAATATTTAAAGTGCTAAAGCCTTGTACTGGATTTGAAACCTGCTCAAAATTTGAATGTGGCTCTGTCACTTGACTTTCAAGATTATGAAATTCAGCTGTGTATAAGTTTCATTTTTTTAATCAGAGTTGTGGAGCAAGATTATTCAGTTTATTGAAAATTTGATAGATTGATCATAATATCTCAACTTTTTTCAAGAAATAGTATGAACCTACACCCATTTGCATTCATCTGAGTTGCTTCTTCATAATCAATATCTAAATGGGGTACAATATGTGTAAATATTCCATTCCGGAACAGAAGCTTTAAATTTTCAGCAATCAAGTTTCCAATTCATCAAAAATTTTGTAAAAACATCATTTTTGTCTTTGGAGAAAGACCGATATTGAGAAGCACGCAACGATTAACTTTGGACCCCATTGGCCCAATATGACTGAAAACTTCATTTCTTAGACTCAAATGGTCGGCATTGAAAAGTAGGAAATTTTGTAAGAAAAGTGTATTTTGCTGGTCATCGGAATCTCGAGCACTTACCAAAATTACTTCAAGGGTTCAGATCAATAATAGACTCTGTTTCTCTACTCAGTAAATCAGTTTGGCTTTTTCGATATAGATTATTTGAAAACCCAGCGTTTGTGCCGAGGAGACAGTGTCTTCTGCGATGGCAATCGCAGTTTCTCTTGGTCAAGTGATCGTTCCGAAAGTAAGGGTAAAGCTGGGACTCGGACAGTGCATTGGTTGATGCGAAATGTGCAAGGTCACACGGATAAGTAACGCGCTTTTTGTAAGTAGTATGTGTGGCCATTGATTGAGGTTTGAACCCGAGCGGGTATGCATTCCACATCCAATTTCTTTACTTTAAGTGCATCTATGCATTGATATGTTTGCGTACAATGCCTGGGGAGCATCCAGAACATTCCAGTACAGGTTGTGGTTTCAGGTCTCGAGTCACGAGGTCAACGTCACGAACATGTATATGAGAAGCTAGAGACCCACAGCGAAATTTGAGTGAGGTGAAGCTCCAGTACGGGGCGCAGTCGCAGCTGTCCTAGCTTGAATTGACTTCGGATTTTCATTTATAAAGGACAGCTTGGAATCTAATGCGCAAAATACCAAAATTCATCGGTGAGTATCGTCGCATAACGCATCTAGGGGTACAGCCGTCCCCCGTTCCCTTGACCATTCACTTAGAATTTTATTCTATTCAGAACAAGCTGGACGAGTGACAGTGAGGCTGCAGTCGCTGCGACCTGAGAGGAACGTTAGTTTCAGATGAGATAAACAACGAGCTCTACCGGTGCAACTTCCAGAAAATTCCTCAGCGCTCGCATCCTCTCTGTTAACACACACTCACCCCCTTTTTTCCAAGAAATACTGGAATCTTCTTCCCCCGCTCACTCCAACAAACTCTTAGACGAGATAACGTAAAACTCCATGGGTTTATTCCTCCACAGTGTGAGTGGTCCAAGTGATATTTGCATGCTTATGGAATTCTCGGGATATTATATGCAGGTTTTGCCTCATATATTCATATCCAACATTCAAATTCTAATTATTTTTTTTCCCCGTTGTATGGCCGATTTGGGGGACATCCTGATTGAGCAAATTAAAGTTGGATTGACCCAAAAGATATTTGTGCCTTTCAATTTAATAGATTCATGCATTTCTTTGAAAAAAGGCACAATTTTGAACATTCTTCTTCCAAATTCAAGCCTTAATAAAAAATAAGGCATCAATATAGCCAAAGAATTTCTAAAATAACACCCTTTGACCTATTTTCCCACTCCAGGAAGGCATGAAAAACTTGAAAATTTGTGCCAATGTAGAACCATTTGTGCAAGTATAGATAAAGGTGTGAATATAGAAATCAAATGCTTCAAGAGCTTCCTGATGGGGGGGTGAATTTCAAGGGCAAGTGCAGGCATTTTAAGTTTGAAGGTGCTTCCTGGGGTGGGTAAACACCTCTTAATGTTCCAAGAAGCACTTGGGGAGAGAAAACACACCTTTTGAGGAGGTTTTAGGCATATGGGGGTGTGTAAACATTAATTCAGTCATTGGGGGGCTAAAATATAGACCAGGCAATGTTAAATTTGCAATCCCACGCAAACTTTTCACAACTTGAAACCAGTTGTGTGGTGTGGTTTGCAACCCATCTGAGCTGCAAATGGCTGTTGGCAACCTGCAGAGTTGTGAATGGCTGTTCAAAACTCCGGGGTTGTGAGCATTGTGAGCAAAAAAATAAAAATAAAATAAAATAATTAAAATGAATAAAAATAAATGAAGAATTGAACAAAAAATAAAACAAAAACAAAAACACCAAAAAAAGTTAAAAAAAAAACAAGAAAATTGAAAAAAAAATTTAAAAAAAATTAAAAATTGAAAAAAAAATTAAAAAAAATGTTGAAATTTCCCAATTCCAGGGCCATGGATGTCCATTCATGGCCTTATGAATAAAAATAAATTAAAAATTAAGAATTCTAAAAAATCAAAAACTGTGCCAAAAAAAATATAAAAAAAATGCAAAAATAAAAATGGGTAAATAAGAATTAAAATGCACAATGTACATACAATACAGCCCTAAAGTAATATAAATTTTTAATAAAATAAAATAAAGACACATCAATGGACTAGCCCCCAACTAAAAACACCAAAAAAACAAGTTAAACTTGTGTTAAGCTGATCCCATTGTAAGAAGTAGCAAGACTTCTTATGATGGGATCATCCCAACACAAGTTGAAATTATTTCATTAGACTAGGACAAACCTAAATCAACCCCCCCAAAACATATGGCTAGTCCATTGAGGTGGAATTGATACAATTCCACCTCAATGGATTAGCCCTAAATTAAAAACACCAAAAAAAAGTTTCAACTTGTGTTAAGCTAATCACATCATAAGAAGTTTTAAACCGCCTCAATGGACAAGCCCTCAATTAAAAATTCCAAAAGAAAATAACAAGTTCAACTTATTTTAAGCTGATCCCATCACAAGAAGTAAAAATACTCCTTGTGATGGTATCATCCCAACACAAGTTGAACTGACTTACCAATAAAATGTCATTCAAGAAACTAAACATAATGATGTTAACTCAAAAAAACCAACATACTGATGTTCACAATTTGATAACACTTTATATTAATAGAATTAAAAGATCAGAATCAGAAGTAAATGTTATACCAGATCCAAATGAGGGAATAAAAAACCAAATGATGAAATTACATGATGATTATCAATTATAATACAGACCTAGTTGATCTTTGAGATGATCAACCCAATAATATGCTTTGTCTGATACCAAATAAGATGGTTTTGATACAATCGGAGGGATTGGTCTCATATCTCCCTCAAGTATCAAATTAACCCAGTGGTTATTGTTAACAAATAACATGAACATGGAAGCTGGGGTTTCTTTTAAACCCATTTGCATATGAGTCAAAGTACAAAATGAAGCCAAGGATATGAAAAAAATTGATCTCCAATAAGTTTCTGCTATTATTTGTCCCATATCTAGCTTTGAATGTAATTTTGAAGAGGGAATCTTTTCATTGATGTCTTTAAAATCAAGTATTTTTTCAATATTTTTGACCTCTTGGATACCACCAAGTATCTTAGCATAGCATGCCTTATGTTTCCTCAATGTTCCAATAATTTCTCTTTTCACTTTAAACCATCCCTTTTCATTGTAATGAAGTGATTTGGAAATAAATTTATATCCCCAATTCCCATTGCCAACTGAATCCCAAACCTCACCAAAGAAACTATGTAATTTCTCAGGTATTCGATTGAGGTATTTAATTTTTGGTTCCTATTGTCAAAATCTAATTAGCCGAAATTCTAACCACATTAAAAAAATCAAGGCACACCAAAGATGATCTTCTGGTTGAATTCTAAAATTCTTCTTTTTCCTCAAAAGAGGATTCTGTTTTGAAATAAGGGGAGGCTAATTCACTTTCAGTCTCTTCCTCTGAACTATAAAATTCATATTCTGACACTAAGGAATTTTAATATAATCATCATTTCCCATTGTCTCATTAAAAAAAAACTTAATAAAAGACTTACTATCTTTGGCCTTTTTGTTTCCCTTTCAAACCATTTTTCTCTCTTAAGTTACCTTTTGAGTGCTTAAATATTGAACTTTCACAATGGGTGTCTTCCAATTTGGTTAAAATGTGGATGGCACATAAGACCTTTGGCTAAAGCCTTGGCTTAGCATTCTTAGCAACAAAAGCGGTTGTGTACTTGACCATAGACCTTAAAATCTTCACTCTAACTTCTTCAGGTTTTCTCATAACAATTGAACTGAGCTTTTAAAAAAATTGAGATGAGTCAAGCACTGGATCAGTTTCAAGATTTCAAAAAGAAAAACCATCATGCATTAGTAAAAACATTAGGGAATCATCAATCAAATAGGAATCATAAGGCAAAAAGCAATTCAAAAAACAAATAATCCAACAGTCAAAATTACTGAACTGGAAGGTTTATAGTCTAACCTCCACTGAGGATAAACATCCTCAGGCACAATGGATCTTCCAGATGAGGTTGTCTCATAAAAATTGAACTGGAATTTTCAAAAAAATGAGATTAGTCAAGAAATGGATCAGTTTCAAGCTTTCAAAAATCAAAACCATCACACACTAGTAAAACCATTCAGAAATAATCAATCAAATAGGAATCATAGATGAAAAATAAATTAAAAAAAATAAAACAATCCAACTTACTGAACTGGAAGGTTTCTATTCTAAACTCCACTGAGGATGAACATCCTCAGGCACAACAGATCATCTAGATGAGGTTGCCTCATAACAATTGAACTGATCTTTTCAAAAAATTGAGATGAGTCAAGCACTAGATCAGTTTCAAGCTTTCAAAAAGCAAAAGCATCGCCCATTGGTGAACCCAATTAGGAATTATGAATCAAATAGGAATTATAAATAAAGAAGAATTCATCAAAAAGCAATTCAAACAATCAAACAATCCAACTTACCAAACCAGAAGGGCTATAGTGTAACCACCACTGAGGATGAACATCCTCAGGCACAACAGATCCTCTAGATGCTAGTATTTCTGATAAGATGTGGGAACAGGGAAGTCCCATTTTCTTGGAATATGAATTTGGTCACACCTCAACATCATGGTTGCGCTTTCCTTTCATGCATTGATCCCTTATAGGTTTAATTTACTCAATTGAAAATATGTCATTCACCGGTAAAGTTCCCTTGGAATAACGGTTCCTAAATTTATTCAAGAGATGTTAAGCAATGCATTCACTGATTTGATTTGGCTATCAATGGTTCCTTCAAGGTGTTCCCAAAAATCCAAAATGTTCCCCAAAGATCCCACAAGTAATGTTTTGAAAATAGCATGGGCCCCTTCTACCCAAGACATTGTTTTGTTTCAAAATTCATGGTTTACACAAGTCCACACCATTAAAATTTTCTCTTGGATAGGGAAACTTTTCTTTTACATATACTGGAGCACATCCTCATGGCCTTCTAATAAACACTGTATACAAGGTTCACCATAGGAAATTCCAGCAGAGATGAACAGAAAAAGCAATAAATTGGCCTTTTTTGAGTTCTGAATCATTGAATTCTTCCTCCCACTTGGGTTTAGAGGCCCCATACTTTGCCCACAGAAACATTAAAATTTGCCATCCTTCATTTTAGTATCACTTTAGAAAATTTTCAATTTTCTTGAATTTCTTTACACAATTTCCAAGAGAGCAACTTTCTCGATGATTCATGGAAACTATGTTCAATTTCAAAAATAAGATCTTATTCATGGTCTTTAACAAATACTTTTGGAAGCCTCTCTGGATCACAATCAAACTAATTTAGTGCATTTGACTCCCAACTGTAGAACTAAAAATTTTTTTTTTTTTTTCATAAAAACAAAAGCCTTATTAAGAGTTTTATTTTTGACTTTTATTCCTAAAACATACAATAGAGAAATATTTTACCAATTTTGTTTATGGGTGCAATCCAACAAAGCAATATGATGGCATTTTTTGAAAATTTTTAGAGAATCAGGATGAGCCAATAAAATTGCCTCTAAGTGAACCTCTCCCCTGAATTGTGACCTTGAGACCCTCTGATATTCTTGGAGCATTTTGAATAGAAAATCCATAAAACTGTTCCCCTTGAGTTCAGCTTCCCTAAATTTGCGCTTAATGTTATAGATTTTTCTATTTTCAATGTATTCAACCAAATAAAAAAAGCTCAATTTCCTTTAAGTTGAGCTGTATTGAGCCCATTTTTCATGCCTTCCTTGAGTTGATCCAAGGCCATAGCAGAGATTCTCCTCAGTTGAGGATGCGCTGAGCGGTTTTGAGATGGTTCATGATTGTGTTGGTCATTTTTAATGGAGAGTCACCACGTGCAATATTCTAATGTGCAAATTGCATGGATCATGAATTCACATCCAACCTTCCCTGTGTGATTCTGCCGCTGCTTTTTGGTGAGGATTATCCCTTCATACAATCAATGTTTTTCAAAGGATAGGTAAAAATATTTATCTTTCTTTGAATTGAATGCTATAAATGTGTAGCCATGCATGGCTTCCCATTTTTGACAATAGAAATCAGCTTATTTCCTTCTTCGAGAGGCTCTCACAGAAGGAGGCTCAAGGGGTTCTGGCACCTCATAGGTACATATTTACATATTTACTCCTGCCATGGTTACATTGGTATTCATGAAGCCAAATCAGTCTAAGTCAAATGGAATGTGAAATATGACCCAACAGCTTGAGTTAATTCCAGATTTTAAACATCTTGTTCCTTGATTGTGCCCCTAGATGAGGATGCAATTGGCGCTTCCAATGTTTTATTTTCCAAATCCCTAGATTTTGCCAAAGATTTCTCTGCTCTTAGTTTTGTGTTAACCTTGTCCATTGTTCTTTAAATAATATTTGTTTTTTCCTGATGAAATAAATCTCTTAGTTTTCTTTACCAATCATATTTTGAACAGATAAACCACAAATAAATACCAATTAAATTTCTCATTTAATCCAATTTTTTTAAAAACCTCAAAGTCTGCTTACTTTGGGGTTGAAAAAAGTAAACTTATCTGACAAGAAAGTGATGTTTAAGGTTTGTGTATCTGAAAAGCAAGTGATGTGTACCGTTTGTGACGGGTCTTTTGTTTGCCAGTATGCAGAATGTGATACCAATTTATTTTTGTGTTCCAATAATATCTGGTCCAGGGCTGCCTACATACCACTAATTCCCCCCTGAAATGACGCATTTTGGGCTATTTTGCCTCAAATGGGGCAGGAAGATACATGCAATCCTGTTTTTTCTCGCAGCTTGTTGACTTTTGAACTTTTTTTCAAAACTCATATGGGTCTCAGACGGTGTTTCATACCCATTTGCAACCCAGGGCCATGAATCTAACACACCCCATATAGCCCCCAAACCCCCTGTGGAGTCTTTCTGGGTTAGAATCCCTGAGATAATTTAATGAGAGACATCTTTTGAAATAATGTAACATGAAAAAATGAAATAAATATTAGTTTCTTGCAATCAATTTGAATATGAGCACAGATTAAAAAAAAACATCATCAAATGTACAAAAAATAACAAAAATGATGAAAAGCAAATTTACTTTTACAAAATGGAAAGTTTTTGGTTGAATCTACTACCTTTGTAACAAAAATTAAAAATAATAGAAAATAGTTTATATTTTTATTTAATGTGGAAAATTGAAATGTGTCAAAATTTCTCAGCACAAACTTCATTAATCACAAAGAAAACTAAATATATTGGGAAAAAATAAAAAATACAAAAAAAAATTAATGTATACCTATTCTAGAGTGAGAGATAAAATATTTTAAATTATTCCACCAGTAACTTCATTAAGATAATAAATGAAAAGTTTATATAACAAAAACTTGATTATTTGAAAATTTTTTAAAATTTTGGATGAAATTTTACTAAATTTTCAAAAACCATAAAAAACCATAAAAAAATAAAAAAATGCTACATAGAACTATTTCAAAAGAAAAATTCAAAAATGATGAGAAAATTGCAAAGAAAATTAAATCAAGCAAAAGAATAATCAGAAAAATCAAAAAATGTTTATTTTGAATAAAAATCAATGTTCCAGGTGAAGTATACATGCCATTGGCCAAATATGGAAAGAAAATATATACAATTGGTATAAGTTCTTATTTTATTATAAGAACTAAAATACATTCAAATTATTTGAAGAAAATTCCATAAATTACAAGGATTATAAATAAAATATCAAAACTTAATTTACTTGAACAAGGTCTAATATTTGTGATGGAATTTCAATAGATTTGAGCCAAAAGCAACAATTTATTCCAAAATGATACATTTGACTTATTTCAAAGATAAATTGAAATATTATCAAAAATTCTATCATAAAATTCATCACACAACCAAATGATGAAAAAAATAAATAAGAAAAATGATTTGTTTTAGGGTGATGTTATATTCATGGCTATACAGCTACACCTGAGCTGTGGAGATCCCACACAATTTGAGTGTGGTTGGGCTATACTCCACATGGCACCGGACCACTGTGTGGGGGCCACACGGCCAGCCCAAGCACATTCCAGTTGTGTGGGGCTCTACAAGGCTCCAATGTAGTTGTGTAGCCGTGCCACATAGCTTATAGTCTGATGGTCAAAAAAAATTAAAAAAAAAATATAAAAGAAAACAAAGTAAACTAAATAAAAATACAAAAAAAACAGAAATCAAGCAAAAGATTAAAAAAAGTTGATTTTTTGGTTAAAAAATAACAAATAAAATAAATAAAATACAAATAAAAATAAAAATAGAAGTAGAAATAAAAATAGAAATAGAAATAAAAATAAAAATAAAAATAAAAATAAAAATAAAAATAAAAATAAAAATAAAAATAAAAATAAAAATAAAAATAAAAATAAAAATAAAAATAAAAATAAAAATAAAAATAAAAATAGAAATAAAAATAAAAATGAAAATGAAAATAAAAATGAAAATAAAAATAAAAATAAAAATAAAAATAAAAATAAAAATAAAAATAAAAATAAAAATAAAAATAAAAATAAAAATAAAAATAAAAATAAAAATAAAAATAAAAATGAAAATAAAAATAAAAATAAAAATAAAAATAAAAATAAAAATAAAAATAAAAATAAAAATGAAAATAAAAATAAAAATAAAAATAAAAATAAAAATAAAAATAAAAATAAAAATAAAAATAAAAATAAAAATAAAAATAAAAATAAAAATAAAAATAAAAATAAAAATAAAAATAAAAATAAAAATAAAAATAAAAATAAAAATAAAAATAAAAATAAAAATAAAAATAAAAATAAAAATAAAAATAAAAATAAAAATAAAAATAAAAATAAAAATAAAAATAAAAATAAAAATAAAAATAAAAATTAAAATAAAAATAAAAATAAAAACAAAAATAAAAATAAAAATAAAAATAAAAATAAAAATAAAAATAAAAATAAAAATAAAAATAAAAATAAAAACAAAAATAAAAATAAAAATAAAAATAAAAATAAAAATAAAAATAAAAATAAAAATAAAAATAAAAATAAAAATAAAAGTAAAAATAAAAATAAAAATAAAAATAAAAATAAAAATAAAAATAAAAATAAAAATAAAAATAAAAATAAAAATAAAAATAAAAATAAAAATAAAAATAAAAATAAAAATAAAAATAAAAATAAAAATAAAAATAAAAATAAAAATAAAAATAAAAATAAAAATAAAAATAAAAATAAAAATAAAAATAAAAATAAAAATAAAAATAAAAATAAAAATAAAAATAAAAATAAAAATAAAAATAAAAATAAAAATAAAAATAAAAATAAAAATAAAAATAAAAATAAAAATAAAAATAAAAATAAAAATAAAAATAAAAATAAAAATAAAAATAAAAATAAAAATAAAAATAAAAATAAAAATAGAAATAAAAATAAAAATAAAAATAAAAATAAAAATAAAAATAAAAATAAAAATAAAAATAAAAATAAAAATAAAAATAAAAATAAAAATAAAAATAAAAATAAAAATAAAAATAAAAATAAAAATAAAAATAAAAATGAAAATGAAAATAAAAATAAAAATAAAAATAAAAATAAAAATAAAAATAAAAATAAAAATAAAAATAAAAATGAAAATAAAAATAAAAATAAAAATAAAAATAAAAATAAAAATAAAAATAAAAATAAAAATAAAAATAAAAATAAAAATAAAAATAAAAATAAAAATAAAAATAAAAATAAAAATAAAAATAAAAATAAAAATAAAAATAAAAATAAAAATAAAAATAAAAATAAAAATAAAAATAAAAATAAAAATAAAAATAAAAATAAAAATAAAAATAAAAATAAAAATAAAAATAAAAATAAAAATAAAAATAAAAATAAAAATAAAAATAAAAATAAAAATAAAAATAAAAATAAAAATAAAAATAAAAATAAAAATAAAAATAAAAATAAAAATAAAAATAAAAATAAAAATAAAAATAAAAATAAAAATAAAAATAAAAATAAAAATAAAAATAAAAATGAAAATAAAAATAAAAATAAAAATAAAAATAAAAATAAAAATAAAAATAAAAATAAAAATAAAAATAAAAATAAAAATAAAAATAAAAATAAAAATAAAAATAAAAATAAAAATAAAAATAAAAATAAAAATAAAAATAAAAATAAAAATAAAAATAAAAATAAAAATAAAAATAAAAATAAAAATAAAAATAAAAATAAAAATAAAAATAAAAATAAAAATAAAAATAAGTAAAAATAAACAAGTAAAAATAAACAAATAAAAATAAAAGCAATGAACACTGAAGGGACAGCGTACCCCCAAACACAGCTCAAAACCGGGTTGTGTGCGGGGTGTATACAGCCCCCCTGGGGTTGGGCCTGTTTGGGACAACCCCTTGGGCATATCAAGATGCGCGTTTTTTCCTGCATGTGTTTATGGGCCCCCACGCGTTCATCGGGCTGTGTAGTGCCCTAAAAAACTCCCACAAAACTGGGAGTTGTGAATTTAATATCACCCTTTGTTTTATTCAAAAAAAAAAGTATTTTTGCTTTTTTACCCTACTCAAAATTTGCAATTCTTTTTTAAAATTATTTCAAGATCTTGTATTCAACTCATGAAATAGATATATGTATCACTGTTTAAGAGGGCATATAAAACTTAGAAAAATCATTCCCATGATGGCAGTTTTCAACCAAATTATTAAATTTCATCAATTCCATTATAAAAAGAAAAAAACACTTATTTAAAAGAAGGAGATTCAAAGTTACCTGTACACAAGCCTTTTTTTTGAAAAGTAAATTGGGTGTATCAGAGTTAAGCCAACACGCCATTTTTTAATGGCGGGTTTCAAACAAAATTCTCCATTTTTTAATGGCGGGTTTCAAACCAAATCTGCAATTTCAACCCCGCCATTAAAAATCAATAAAACCCACTTATTTCACATGAGACGTGTCAGAGTTACCTGGAAATAAGTGGGTTTTTTCAAGTAAAGTATATAAACGCTTCCACCACTTGGCCACTTCATATACCCCTGGTTTTTCACCTCCAATCTTCGAAAAATTCTACCTCCAACCTCATCAAAACAAAATTTGATTCGTTGCTCTTCCTCTCTTCATCACTTCATCACTCTCATCACCTTATTGCTTTCATCAAATCCAGCTTAACATCATTGCATCACTATCCTCATCACTTCAGTACCCTCATTGTTTTATTTCTTTCATCAAATCCTAAATCTAATTGCTTTATCCCTCTTGTCACTCCATCAGTCTCATCTCTTGCTATCCTCTTTGCTTCATCACTCTCATAATGCCCCTCAGCAATCACCCCCAAAATTCCACTAAACAATGCAATTGACAAAAGCAAACATCCCCCAGGAACTCAACATCCAACAATCCTCCCCCATCAGCTTCCAAATGCTCAAGTCAGCCTAGAGGGCTGATCACATCATCCTGGTAAACTGGCTCAAAATTCCGTCCAACTTCAATGCTTGCTTTGGATACAACAATGAAACATGTGTTGGCCAACCTCCATCCTCTAAGTTCCATGGTTATCTATTGATGGCCAATGAAATCAAGAATAAAAAAAAGGTAGGCTGGATATGTCATCAAAACAGATGAAGGAGAAATTCAAGAATTATCAAGCCAAGTACAAAAAGGCCAACTCCATGTCAATCTCCACCAGCTTTTGTATCACCAAATCTTCCAAATCCAAGGGAATCAACTCAGTGGTTGATAAGCTGGAATCCATTTTTTTTTTTTATATTCAAGTGGATGAAATCTTTGGAAAGAATTCCAAAATCACCCCTCTAGCTGCTTTTGACCCCCAAAAATCTGATTCATTTGATGCTGAGGACTTGGCTGGGGAAGCTCAGCCTAGAAATGAGGACCTTGATGAAACCTTTGCCTTTGAGTGGCCCCCATCCAATGTTGAGGAGGATATTCAAATACAATCAGCTCCAATCATGTCTACTTCCGCATTGATTGATGATTCAAACCAAACCCGGGACCCCTCACATACTTATTTTGATTTCTCTCTTCCTGGGATGGATGAATTGGAGAACTTGGCAAATGAGGAGGATTTCATCCCCATATCACCATTGCCATCAACATCTGCTCAAGTAAGGAACCAAGTTATTTTCTCTTCTGTCGGTTTAATCCTGACTGATTTAGATTCCAAATAAACAGGCTCATCCATTCCTGAATGGCCAAAACCTCAAGCCAATGGGGCCTCCCACATCAACTTCAAATGAGAAAAATGATGTTCCCACACAAAACTCCTCTGCAAAGGGAAAGCAAAAGGCCTCAAATTCCATCAACTTCAACCCCAATAGCATTTACAAGAGGAGAAACACTTCAAATTTTTTGGACTTTGAGGAGGTCATGGAGAAGCAAGATTCAAGTAAGCCAATTGTATTCTCCTTGCTTTCAAAATCAAGGTTGCTCCTATTCCCCTCTGAAAAACAGTGAAATTGAAAATTGAATCTGGAAAAATTCAGTTTGAAAAGGAGAAGTGGTAGAGTCAACTTGCTATCAATTTGCAAAAGCAGAAAGCCAAGGGTTTGGTTCATCAACAAAAATTGGATGCCAAGTGGAAGTTGAAAAAGGCTGAGCTAGAATTTCAAAAATAGGAAAAGGAGAAGGATTGACTGTAAGCACAACTGGAAATGGAGAGGGAACAACTGGCAACAGAAAAAAAGGATAAGTGGTCAATGGCTGCAGCATACATTGGTAGAAGTAGAAAAGTAGATGAATTAAAGCAGATTATTCAAATTCTGGTCTTGTAAATATATTTTATTTGATGGAAAAATTAAAAAGAAAAAAAATAATTTTTGATTAAAACAATGCTTAAGACTATTTTTAACCCCACCAAAAAAAAAATATTTTTTCTTTTTATTTATATTTTTTTTCCTGGAGTATATTTTCACAATGCCCAAGTCCCTGCGAGTGTTTCAAGTTTTTTTTTTGATTTTAATTGAAATTGCAATTGTGGTATAAGTTACAGTCTCCACAGGAGGAAAATTACAGTTCTTGTACTTATTGGCTGCAAAAACTATTTTCACTATACCTTTTTCTTGAAATCAATTTTGAAGCCAAGGTCATGAAAAACAGATTGGCCGTCTGATACTTGAAATTCATCCGTAGTTTCAATAGGTTTTCAATTTGATTTCTTGGTTGGAACTGCAAGTAAAAAGGAATAATCAGAGATTTCACCTTTTTCAATGTTAGATGAGTTGTAAAATGAGTTTGATGTGAAAGTGACATGCGGAGAGCAGTTAAAGGGAGTAGCCCAACAACCAAATTTGAGTGATGAGAAGCAGGGGATGTGTTTTTCCTCCATTATTTCACTTTTTGATTCAAAGGGAAGTCTGGCGAAATTGAAAAACATTTTTACTAAAATGTGAGAGACTTTGTCTGCCTTAAGATTGAGAAAAGCATACTCTTGAGGGTAAGATTGAATAGATGATTTCTTCACATAGCGTCTGAGTAACTTGAAGGGGTCCATCAATTTTTGCCATCCAATTTCCCACATTTTTCCACCCCAAGATCTTGAGGGACCAACAGTGGTGACAAATATTTTTGACTGGTGAAGGAAAGTTTTCACAAAGTTGATTTACTTCTTGTCTTGTCCAGAAAGTTTCTCCAACAGGAAAAATTCAATTATTGCAACAAGACCGTTTTGATCACATTTATTGAGAACAATTACTTTGCCATGGCTGATGAAATGGAATTTCTTGATTTTCTGCTTGTCATGTTTGAACTCAGTGGGTGAAGGTTTTCAATTGTTCTTTTTCTTTTCATAAGTGATGGCAGGATATGTCAGAATTTTGATCTACTAGTTGTGTTGCCTGAATCTTGAGTGCAACCAGTCCTGTAGTCCTCCATGTTGTGCGGTCTCTGATGAACTAGTATTGAATGTCTCCTATTCATTTCTATTACCTTGTCAACCACAAGTCAGCCTTAATGTACTTAGTCTATTTAAGCTGCTGGTTTCCAAGTCAATGAATCCTTATCTGTTCTGTCTTACTTTGAACCAGAGTGCCCCTCTCTTGACTCCCTAGATCCGTTCCTCTTGACGTTACAAAGACTTCATACCATCTTCTTCAACCAACTCACCGGGGCATCTAACTCAAATCTCAACAGGATACAGATCCAAAGGTTGTAGTTTCCGTCCTGACCATACAACAATTTCATGGATTCCCCCTCTGCAAGTTTGAAAGAGATTTCTTATGACCTCATTTGATCCCTCTTTTGCTTCAAAGCCCTCTGCTTGCCACCTTTCTTTATGTTTTTCACCTTATCTCCTTCAATCTTTTTCCCTCCCAGGCAAATTCTCTGCTTGGGGTGAGGATCAAGAAGGGATTCAATTTGGATTATGAAATTGTGAGTGCGGTGGGAGAAGGGATGGAATTGAAGGAAAAGGGTTCAATGAAGGGTTACAAAAAAAACCATTTCAGTCATGTGATCACCCAAAAAAAAATAAAAATAAAAATAAATAAATAAATAAAATAAAAAATTAATGGGCGTGGGCATCAGGTAATTTGGCCAAGCTTATTGCCAAAAAAAAAAAAGTTAATGTCATCACCAAAAAAAGAAATTACCAGGGTGCAAGCAAATTGGGCTGGGCTTTGGGGAAGACCTTGGGTTGCGGCAAGGCAAGAGAGGGGGGTGGCTTGTGGGGGATCAAGAGGGGCGGCGGATGAGAGAAATGCAGGGGGGACCGGAAAGCCTAGGGAGACCAAGGGGGGGGGGGTGGGGGCGGCAAGCTCTGCTGGGAGGGGGGTGCAGACCGGAGAAAGGAGGTATGGGTTTGGTGAGCCAAGGGCGGAGCAAGGGGGGGCGGGACCAGCAAGCCAAGGGCGGGAAAGACCAGAGCAAGGCGGAGAAAGGGGGGGGCGGCAAGCCAAGGGAAAGCCAAGCAAGGAGGAGCAAGGGGGGGGGGGGTGAGCCAAGCAAGGAGGAGAAAGGGGGGGCAGCAAGCCAAGGAAGCAAGAGCAAGGGTGGGGGGCGGCAAGCCAATCAAGGATGAGCAAGGGGGTTCAGCAAGCCAAGCAAGGAGGAGCAAGGGGAGGGGCCAGCAAGCCAAGAAAGGAGGAGAAGGGGGGTGCCAGGGAGCCAAGCAAGGAGGAGCAAGGGGGGGCTGGCAAGCCAAGCAAGGAGGAGTGGGGGGCAGGCAAGCCAAGGGAAAGCTAAGCAAGGAGGAGCAAGGGGGGGTGGCAAACCAAGCAAGGAGGAGCCAAGGGCAGCAGGGGGGCGGCAAGCCAAGCAAGCAAGAGCAAGGAGGCAAGCCAAGCAAAATGGGAGGGAGACCAAGGGAGGGGGGAGAGGGGGGGGGTGTTGGTGAGTGAGTGGGAGGGAGTGAGAGGGGGTGAGAGGGGGTGAGAGGGAGGGAAAAGGGTAATGAGGAGGAGGGAGGGGGGAGCTTACCTGGGGAATCAACCAAGCGGGTGGGGGGGCTGAAGGGGGATGGAGGTGGATGAATCAAAGGATGAGAATCAGATGATGGTGTGGATGAGGAGGAGGATGAGGAGGAGGATGAGGAGGAGGATGAGGAGGAGGGGGGAAGCTTAACAGGGGTTCGAACAAAAGGAGGAGGGAAGGTGGTGGGTGAGGGGAGGTGATGGGTGATTTGGAGGTGGTTGGTGAGGAGAAGGAAGGAGTGGACCGCCCGGTGGTTTGGTGAGGTGAGGTGGGTGGTTTGATTGGTGGTTTGGTGGGGTGAGGTGGGGGTTTTGGAAGTTTTGAGTCTATTTTGCCTAAGTCCACCCCACAAAATGAGAGAAAAAAACTGACTCAGCCTAGGAATCTTGGGTGAACAACCAAAATCAAAAAAATTTGATGAAGGGATTTTTTACCTATTTCAAAATCAAACATTAATCATCAAATTGAGCAAGGGTGAGAGGAACAATATTTTCTCTCAAAGAAGAAGATGAGGGACAAGATGAGACAGAGATGACTTGAGGCGGGTCAGGAATATCATCTTCAAATATTTTGTCCCATTCATCTTTGATGTCAGCCAAAAGATTGTGAAGTAGAAAAAATTGATAATCCAGTTGATGAGGAACTTCATGTCTTTGTGGTTTTGAATCTGGTTTTGCATTTCCCTTAAGCTTGCCCATCTTCCTTCCAGGACTCCTATGGCATGCTCATTAGAAACTTTTGATTGTGCAAGATGATAGTTGAAATTGTTTTTTCCTTGATATTTGGACAAAAAATTCTGGTATGCTGGAACCACATATTTCCCACCAGAATAAGCTGAATTGGCCATAATCTATTGATCTTGGTCAAAGTAGTTCTCTGATTGTTGGGTAATCTGCATCAAATTGAAAGAACATCAATCATCAAAATAACCCAGAAGGCCAGCATGGAGGGATATGAACTTCTTGTTGTTATCACAACCAAGTTTTAGTGCCACAGAGTATCTATACAAACCAATATAACGAATTTGTTCAGTGTATTATCAAAGGCTTTGGAAAGGAAATGAATAAATTTCCTTTTTTTATGATCAAAATAGTGGTTGCCATCTAGCCTGGGTTTTTGACTCAAGGGGATGGTGGTTCTATCAACAAAACCAGTGCAATAAGGAAAGCCTTCAGTCTCCATTACTTGAGATATATCCCTGCGTTCTTCTTTGTTTGGCCAAAAAAGGACTGAGCAACGGAAAGATAGGATAGCAATCATGACTCTTTTTGTGTATCAGTCAATGCTTCCATAACCAACTGAGAATAGATTTTCTAATTGAGTAATTGCTGTCCCATTTCCATTTGATCCCAATCTACAAAGATCAACAGCCAGTTGGATAGCTGGATTGCGTTGAGTATTCTGAGAATTTTTCTGGAAGATGTGGTGGTCTTCAATCATCTACAAAATTTTTATGAATGAAGGCAGTAGAGTTCTGAACAGTTTCTGGAAGCTTAAGTTGGGGAGGAGATGAAGCTTTTGCATTTCATACATAGGGTTGTGGAGAGTTTTTCTTGTTAGAACCATGTATTTCTTTTGCAATAGAGCATCCAAAGGCAACCAAGTTGATTCCAAATTGGAGTCTGAATGGCAGTCAAATAGTAACAAAAGTTCAGTCAGCTTTTTTGCATTTTCAACTTTCTGCCAGGAAGTTTGATGGGACATGTTGAGAAAGATGCTAATTTGATGTGTGTTGATGAGAAGATGATGGGATTTGTGTGAAGATGGAGATGTGAAGTGACAGAGATGTGAAGCAATGGATATGAGATTTGTCTGATGTGATATAGATGAGATTGGTATTGATTTCCTGATGTGGATGGGTGTTTTGGATGTGATGGATGGTGGATGGATGATGATGCATAAATGGCGGGTTTAATGGCAGGCTTGATGTTTGAAATCCGCCATTTTCATGAAACCCGCCATTTTGAAATACACCAGTTAGGGGGTATTTTTATTTCACAAACCTGCCATTGAAAATGGCGGGTTTGGTCAAAAAAATGGCGGGTTTCTAATGGCGGGTTCCTAATGGCGGGTTTGCTAACTCTCATATGCCCTCATATTGTATATAAATGACTTACTCTTTTTTCTGTCTCTTCTCTCTCACAAAATTCTTCTCCCCTCAAAAATTTTCCTGCCCTCATCCAAAATTTCTGAAATTTTCCTCGTCAAACTCCTGCGCCCATGCTGTCATGAAAACTAATGCAGATGAGATCCTGATGAAAACAAAGTGCTCATAATTCACTGGAAGTCAATTCCGCAAATATTTTTCCCAAAAAAAAGCAATTTCCACTCATAAAATTAAATCTTGGAAATGAAATACCAAAAATGTCCAAGCTAACTTGGATCCTCCTCCTCAATGTAATAGAAAAAACACATATGATCCAGATGGAGATATAAATCAGGGATTGCATTGATTCAATAATTGTTTGGAATTGATTCATGAAGTCCTTATTTTTAAATTGTCTGTAGATATCTTCTTTGATCTTTGATGCTCAAATTTTTCAATAAAATTTCTAAAAAAATTCCAATAATTTTTCCAAATGGATATTTTAAAATTTAGATTCTTTCTCCACTATTGTTAATTTTCAGGAAACAAAAACATTCTTAGAAAAATCTTGGAGGACAATTTACCCCAAGGATGATTAGATCAAAGCTTTTATTTCTTTCCCGCGCAATTGGTACTTTAGGTTTTAATGGAATGATTACATGTTGAATTACAAGATGACCCAAATTTTTTAGATTCTTACTTTCTAGGAACTCTTTGAATCCAAAAATTTCTATTCTAAGGCTCAGGAAATTTCCATTGGCAACATGCATTTCTTTGAAAGTATAAATTTAATTGAAATAAAAGGTAAAAAAAATTAAAATGCTTGTAAAACTCTGAAACCCCTCATTTTCTGTCCAATTATCAGAATGATTTCCATCTTTTAAATCACCACTTTTACCCTTTTTTTCATAAGAACTTTCAGTTGCCTTGAAATCATAGTTAAAATCTAATTCTTCAAATTAAAATATAAGTAAAATTTCATTGAAAGGTGGGATAGTTTATTTCTATGTACTTGAACTGTTGGCATGTATATTGGGAGCTATGAGATATTGGGCTGGTTTCAACAGGCATAAAGTGCCAGACTTCATAAATTCATACATTTATTGGTTAAATATCTTTATCCTGTTTTTACTTCTTTCAATTCCATGGTGTAAATTTTTCAGAGTTCTGACAAAACTTTCTGCATTTAGAGTTTTTTTAGCCTTCCTAGTTTGGAATCTGTACCCCTCCTTTCTTCTTCACCCAAAAAAGTGTTGTTGATCTGGTTGATCATCATTTTTGAACTTCATTCTATTCTAAAATTGATTCTATGGTTTGGTTACTTGCATAATGGCAGAAGCTTCAATGAGTTCATTGTTAATGCTGTGCCTGGTGAAGACATTGGAAAATTTCAAAGTCCCCCTTGATGTTTTATACTTTGAAATATCAGTTTCCAGCCAGAATTATAGATTTCTTTGGTTTTTTAAGACCTCAATTCTGTTTTAGAAGCTTTAATCCTTGAAAAAAAACTAAAAATTAAGGGCAATAAGCATGCATAACTTTGAAATACCCAACTGTTGTCCATTCTTGGACTTTGATTCATTTTGCTGTAAATATTTTATGAAAATTCATGTTGTTGTTCTTCCCTATTTCCAGTTCAATTAATCTTTTCTCTGAAATTCCTCCAAATTCCATTGAATTGAAATTCAAGTAAAGAAACCATGGTAGAAATCCTTAGCTAATTTTTTCCTGAAAGTGGCAGAGTATTAGATATAAGATTAACACTTGAAATATGTCTTCTTTTTACCAATTGTACACCATTGAGCTCTTGGAAATATCATTATTTTCTCCGCCTTGAGTAACCAGAACCAGAAAGCTTAATTCTTGTTCAGGATTGATCATATTCCAAAATCAAAGATAGTCTTCCAGATGGCTCTTATTATTTATTGAAAAGAGAATAAAAAAATACTCCTTGAAAAGGCAGCTTCAAAAAATTACAAGCTTGAAGTTGATATTCAATACTTTGATGAGTCAACAGGCCTAGGTTCCTTGGGACTTGGGAATGTAAATATCTGGGATGAATTCAGCGTGTCCTAGGGTGAAATTTGGAGGATGCATGAAAAATTGATTGAACTAAGGAGAAATATGAGAAATGGATTACAATGCCTATATATTTGAAAAAAAATAGTATGAAAATTTAACAATGAATGAAGCATTGTGAAGGTAAAAAGATATTAATTATGATGGAATGTAAAATTAGCAGATGAGGCGCAATGAAAAAAGATTCTTTGTAAAATCCACAGATTAAGCACAATGACCAATGATTCTGTGGAAAATCTACAGATAAGGGGCTTAGAGTGGCAGTGTGCTGAAATACCTGGTTTGAAGATGAACTTGGTTCTTTCATTAAATTTTAGGGAAGATTGAATAGTTTATTTTTAGTAATTCCACAAGAGAAAATTATAGGTGTTTGGATCAGTTTGAGATGTGGATTTTCTCTATGTTAATAGTTTGGCAATGAGAGACCATGAGGCATGACAACCTCTAGGGTAGGGTTGCTATCTTTGGAATTGAACTTGGAAGTGGCTTGGATTGGGTCAATAAATGAGATATCCTCTGAAATACGAGACCAGAAATTAGGGGTGAGTGGGGATCAGGTCATGGGACAAAAGGAAGCAATGAGATGGGAAAAATACCTGAAAGATGGGACCAGCAAGTAGGGGTGAGTGAGGCACAGGTCATGGGACTAAAGGAACTGAAAAGTTAGAAAGAATAGATGAACAAGGTATAGGCAATTAGAGGGAGAAACACCAATGAGTGTGTACTTCAGGTAGTAAGCATAGAGATGATGAAAAAACATGGGAGTAATAGAGAAGAGAATAAAGTAAAAAAAGATGACAGAAAACCTGAAAGAAGGGAACAGCAAGTAGGGGTCAGTGGGGAAAAGGTCATGGGACCAAAGGAATCAAAAAGGTTGTAAGAATACCTGAATGAAGTATAGAAAATGAGAGAGGGAAACAAAAATGAATGTGAAAAGAAAGAAGAAAGAGAAAGTACAAGGATAGGTGGTGACTGTAGGTACTAGCTCTCAAAACCTAACTATTGATAGACAGATTTTATTTTATTGAAAAAGGATTTTTGCATTGGGTTTATTGTTCAACTCCCAAAATTTTCTTCTGGTTGCCAGCTGGTCACATTTTGAGTCAAGGGATTCCAACACCCCCCCCCCTTGCATGCTAATCTGACGTAAGTCATAATATGTGGGTCTTGGCCAGCAATGTGGAGTGGAGATATGGGGACAGGATTTTGGTCACACCTTCCGCAAGGTTGACAGAGTTTTGGATGTAGTTTATGGAGAAAATTTTTATTGAAATATGATGCCTGATCCATTGGAGTTGGAAATCAATGTGGCGGGTGCAATGTTGGTAGATAGGATTTTCTAGAAGTTAAATTTTCCCTTGATTATCACAGAAGAGAGAGCGTGAGCAAAAAGTATGTTTGAAGACTTTTGATAGAATGGAAAGGAGTTGGGAGGCCCACAATAGGTCCTGACCAGACTCCAAACAGGCTCAATGTTATGCTTTTTTTGTTCACAGTGCAATCGCAGAATTTTTGGTGAATTGAAAGATAATGGGGCCATTCAGAAGGACAGAGCTTCCATTCATTGCTATAGGCATGATCTGCATTTAAGAAGGCCTTAAAGAACAAATCTGTGGAAGTGGCTCCACCTAATGTAATCCCCAGGATTTTGGTTTGGTGGAGGTAACAGAGCAGATGAAGAAATTGAAATTGATGAGTAATCAAAGGTTTTTTGATGAATTTAAAGAGGTAGCTCCAAGGCCAAGATTTGGTCTACTACACTGGACTAAGTATTTCAGAATTCCTACTCCTTGTCAATAGTTTAAAGTGGAATCCACAGAATTTTCTGATAATGGGAGTTAGGTGGGTTGTTGGGGAAGTGGTGTGGAGGCTGCCTTGAAGTTGTTCATCCTATAACTGGCTAGTAATCTTTCCATTTATCAATCCTGATTTAATTTAATGGTGTGAGATTTAAGGTTTCTGTAAACTCTCATACCCAGAATCCACTTGCATTCACCCAAGTATTCTATCTTGAATCTGAATTTCATGCTCTCCTTGAAATCCAGAAAATCTTTTATTCTTCCTCCATTGAAAAGGTTGTACACATGAATTTAATCCAGGCATAACTTGCTGGGGTCAAAGTGGATTAACAGGCATGTATCAAATTTGAAGGATTTGAAATTAAGGGAAGAAAAAAAGGAGTTAAAAGCTGTGTACCAGCAGCAGGTAATTTTCTTAAAACCATACAGGGATTTCTTCATTTGTATATCATGGACTGCAGGGACTAAAATGTTGATTTCTTCAGGTTTTTTGACCAAGATTTATTCCTCTGGTTCCCCATTCAGGAAGGAAAACTTGAAATCCATTTGATGAAGTTAGACATTGAAGGAAGAAAAAAGGTTTAGGAGATGCAAAGCAATGGCAATTGACCCATGGTAGAAATAGGTTTTTCATATTCAATACCCTCTACTTAAAAGAATCCTTGGGCAAAGAGATGGGCTTTCTTCTTTATGAAGTGAACATAAGCATCAAATTTAGCTTTGAGTACCCAGGTTGTATCTGATTCCTTCACATTTGCTGGCTTAGGGACCACTTCCCAGACTTTATTCCTGAAATATTTTCCTTTTTTGGTGTTGATGGCAATATTCCATCCTGGAAAGTCCTGAGATTTTCTTGCTTTTGAGATGATTTTTTGATTTTGATGAGTAGAAGGCATGGTGGTGATAGAAAGTGCTTGATGTTCTCTTTTGGAGGTCAGAAATGGGCCTGAAGAGATATCAGAACCAAATTCTTTTGGGGTGTTTTCATACCAGGATACGTAATCATAGTGTTTTGAGGAAAAATTAAGGGTTGAGGGGGAGCTTTTGGCTGAATTATAAGAATTTGAAGAAGGAGAATAAACCAATTCAAGGTCTTCTGCAGTTGTATCATTGACGGCATCACTTGAATGATTATTTCAGAAAATTGTGGGAGGAATAGAAGTACTTGAGGCAGAGTGGTCCTCAAGAGGGAAAAGTAGATGGTTGGGAATATCTGATTTCAGGTTCAGATCCTTGAATGGGAAGACATCATGCATAAGGATCACATGGTCTGACCAGTTAATATTATCTGAGGAGGGGATCAAAACTTTCAAGGAACAATGGTCTCAATTGAAACCAATGAGAATACCTTTTACAGCTGAGGGAAAGAATTTAGAGTTTCTCCATTTTTCTTGAAGTTCACAATTTAATTACAGCCACATATGTTCAAGTGGTCCAGGGAGGGTGTTTTACTGGCAAATTTCTCAAAAGTTGTAGTCAGATCAAGGGATGAGTTAGGCATTTTATTTTCCAGGAAGACAGCAGTGATAACAGCAACACCCCATAATTTCGAAGGTGCTCCATAGGCGAGTGGCAGGGTCCTGTTTTTCTCAATGGTGGTGTGATTTCAACATTTTGAAAGGGGATTCTTTTGTGGAGTGATATAAGGGGAAGTAGTGATATTTCATATGACTTTGCTATCAAAGAGGGTCTTGAAATTATGATTTAAAAACTCCCCACCATATTTTGAGACTATGTATTGGATTTTGAATCTGGGGAAGCATTGAGCTTGATTGAGCAATGATAGAAATTGATCATACGTGTTGGATGTGCTTCATATTTGATAAAAAAAGAAAATTTGCTATGGCCATTGATGATCTTCAGAAAATAGTGATTAAAACTTTGGAAATTGGTGAGATGGATCTGAAGAGGTCCATGTTAACGCATGAAATAAACAAATTTGGGGTTGGAAAATCGCCAGTGGAGAAGGGTTTTTCATTCTAGAAATGAGACCGTTGGCAAAATCAATTGAGTCGTTTTGCAGGTGAGGAAATATTTTTTTGATGTGTCCAAGGGACCAATGTAGATCCAAGGAAATTTGAGTAAACAGGGATTTAGTATAAGTTATTTTGAGGGCTAGGACATTATTGGGAAATTCCCCTACATTAGTTTGAGTTCATCTTTTACAAATTCAAAACTGTTTCCAATTGGCTGAATTGAATATCCTGACTAAAGATAGGGAGTAATGAAGATAAGAGAGTTAGAAAGTTCAGGAGATATTTGTGCTTGGGAAATTTCAAGAATGAATGAGGAAATTTGAATGAAATCTGTACCAAAGCCTACAAATTTAAGGGGAGTAATATTGGTGGTGTATAATTTTCAGCTTGCTACTTACACAGAGCAACCTGTCAAAGCAGAAAAAAGTAAAATAAATAAATGAAATTGAATAAAATTAAATAAATAAACAAAATGGATGGGGAAATCCACAAGTATTATTAAAGAAATGGATTTTTCACCCAAAATTAGGTAGGGTCACTCACTGAACCCACCCTTGAATTTTTAATCCATCATATTTTAAATAAATTAAAAAAAATGACCAAAATGTCACAGCACCACTATGGAAATTTTGGGCCACTTTAAAATTCCACATTTGTTTTCACATATGGGTTTCACACCTAAGATTCAGTCAAAACTAAGGTGTTGTGTATATTTTAATAGTTTCACACAGAAATGTGTTTTATAAAAATTCCCGCGCGTAGTCCTACATCCCTACACACAGCCCCTGTACCTCTGCCTTGCCATGTATGCATCAATTAGCATATTCCCGCATGAAATATCCCTGCAAGTAGCTGATCCTGTCAGTCATGCAGCATATCATGCCCAGCACGCAGCAGATATAACTGATCCCTGCATCAAAATAGGTCAACAATTAGTGAATGAAAGGTACTGCCTGTAGCAGCTAAAACCTAGAAGGATTCACCGCACATATTTTATCAAGTAATAAATCCGTGGTAGATGGTCTAAAAATCTGGTTTATCAAATAAAATTACAGAAAAATGACATTCAAAACCCAATAAGCCAACAAACCAATATTGAGGATCACCACAACAAAGACTGATTCAGATCTTTAATAATCACAAAAAATATCAAGAAATGATCATAAAATGTTTTAAAAAATTATCAAATTGATCAGGGGTTGATTCAAAATCAATAAACATCCACCAATGATCACTTTACCCAAATAAAAATAGTAGAAATCAAAGGTAAGCGCAGGATCACCAAAATAACAAAATAAGTTCTTAACAGATCCTGCAGCTAAAAAAATGCATCAATCCAGAACATCTGATATCAGCTTATTGAAAGAAGTAAGGGGAAGTGCTAATCCTCCCCTGGCTGGCTTACTAGCCTTACAAATTCAGCCTTACCCCCTATACGTGCCCCAAAAAGGATCTTTTTCACCCAAAAAGGTATTTATACAGTGCCTTCTTTGGATTATTGCCCCCCAGTTACCTAGAATTTTATTAACTATTTTCCAGACACCTTTCCATCCGTGATCAAGTGCTTAAAAGAGGTAACCAAGTGATTTATGTCCCAGTCTGATATATATTAAGTTATTTCTGGAACTATTATTGATTCATTGAAGTTTAGTCAGCAGTCAAAACCACCTTTGTCCTGAAACCCTTCATCTGAATCCCTGCAGGTACCCTGAGAGTAATTACTCAAAGAATTCAGCTATGTCCTTCCTGCCTTGGTTTTGTGCTAATTTTTGTGTCAATTTGAACCATTGAGCTTGATAAATCCTGGTTGAGTGTTTGGTTAATTTCTCCATTGATTCCAGGGTTTTATATGGTCCAAAGTGTTTCCCTGAAGAGAGGTTTCTAAAGCATTAAATATCCCCAGTAGTGTAATAATGTGTCCCCTCTTTAAAAAATATTGAAAACCCTCTAACCAAACCACTCAAACATTGTACTAGCTCTTAAAATATTTTATTATTGGAGCTTTTTAAGTGTTTATTTTTTGGAATATTATTATTCCATTATTCTATCACTCTCTTTAGCTAAAGGGCAGCAAGGTTCTTGGTATTAGGGAGCTGAAAATGATGGGTTGGACGGAGTGAAGGAGGTGAAATATTTCTGGTGTTTGAGATAGTGGCCAAATTCTCCAGTGTCAAGGATAACAATATTGGCATTGACTTGGTCAAAGCTGAGATTTTCCTTTATGTGATGAGTCTTATTTTGTATTCAACTGAGTGCAGCCAGTTGTTAATAAATGACCAATTTTTTTAATTGGTGGCATTTCTTGGGCAAGTGAGAGGTATTTGGATTGTGTACTCCAGTTTTGCAGAATTTTCTTTGATTTTTATTTTTGTTTTGAGAGGAATTGGAGGGGAAAGAGCAGCATACATTGAAAGCAGGGAATTAGGAGTTTTTGATTGTTTTGAATTTCTAGTTCCAGATCTGAAAGGAAGGTTTACAGGGGAATTTGAGCTTGCTTTCTTTTTTATTTATCAAACTGAAGTAATTGCATGAATTCAAATTAAGGGGGAATTTTTTTTGAGGATAATTATTTCCCAGAGTTTTTCAATGGTGGAGTTGTTGAGGTTTTCAAAAGAAAATTTTAGTAAAAGCCAAAATTTTTCTCCAAATTTTTTGATTGAATCTTGTAAGTTGCCATTGGAGAAAGGAATGTTTCAAAGTTGGTCCATTAGTTTTACCACATTTTTGAAAGACTTAGTTGGATCATGATTGCAGAGTGATTCCAAAAATTCCTTAGGCTTTTATTTGGTTGGATTCTCAATAAACCAGCTGAAATTTTGTTGGTTCAGGTGAAATTGGATAAATGTGTTGGCTGGCTTCTTTGTTTTTAGTCTGTGGAGTGATTTCTCCTGGTAGTTCACCAACAAAACTTTCCATATTCTTATATTGAAGGGAATTGAGTGTGTGATTTTGCAATCTGGAGAATTTCCCAGGTATGTTGAGTTTTATGCTCATGGTGCCTTTAGTGTTAGAGGAATTCGCCATGATTCCAGAAGGAGTGAATGAGGAGTGTCCTCGGTAAACTCCTAGTACTAAGTCTTTTATGGTGTCCCTGGATGATCAAATGGACTCACAGGGAGAATGGAAATATTGGCTGGAGGTGGTGAAATGTGGAGATGGGAAAGAACAAGAGATAATTGGGGGGGCAAAATTCAGGATGTATTAGATCTTTGACACATTCCTTGTCTTATTTTCCATGTGGCTGGTATTTATCTCGGATTAAAGCCTTAAACAAGGGATCCAAAAGTAGGCGTGCTTAGGGAACAGTTCATGAGAACAAAGGAACCAACAGGCCAGAAGAATAACTGAAAGAAGGAACCAGAAAATAGGGCTGAGTAGGGCACATGACATGGAACCAAAGGAAGAAAAAAATGGGAAGAATACCTGAATGAGGTACAAACAATGAGAGGTGGAAATGATAATGAGTTTTTATTTCAGGTAGCAAGCATAGAGATGAGGGGAAAAAATGGAACAAATAGAGAAGAGGGGAAAGGAAAGATGGATGACAGCAAACCTGAGTAAAGGGAACAGCAAGTAGGTCTGAGTGGGGCACATTTCATGCAACCAAAGAAAGAAATGAGTTGGGAAAAATAACTGAAAGAGGGGACCAGCAAGGGAGGTTGAGTGCAGAACAGGTCATTGGACCAAAGGAAGCAATGAAATTGGAAGAATACCTGAAGGAAGGGACAAGCAAGTAGGGTTGCCTGGGGAAGGGAACAGGTGATGGGACCAAACAAAGCAGCAAAATGGGAAGAATACCTGAACAAGTTCTAGACAAATGACAGGGGGAAACAACAAAAAGTGTGTATCTCAGAAAGAAAGAATAGAGAAGAGGGAAAAAATGGAAGAAATAGAGGAGAGAAGGAAGAAAACACAGATGAAAGCAAACCTGAATGAAGGAACCAGTGAGTAGGGGTGAGTGAGGCAGAGGTCATGGACCCAAAGGAATAAAAAAGATGGGAAGAAAACTGAATGAGGAATGGACAATGAGAGGGGGAAATGAAAATTAGTGTAAAAAGAGAGAAGAGAGGGGGAGTAAAAGTATAGGTGGTGAACATAGGTAAAAGATATAAAAGCCTAACTAGTGATAGACAGAGTTTATTTTATTGAAACCAGATTTTCACATTAGATGTAGTGGTTGAGTCCCAAACTGGTCTTCTGTTTTCCAGTTGCTCACATGTTGAGTCAAGGTATTCCTAAATCCTCAAAATTTTTATTGGGATGATGGGATTTTTAATTTTAATTATTGAGCATGACCAGAAGAGAGGATTGGGAGGAGCATGGGGATGATCTGATATCATGGAGGTAAAGGATGCTTTGGGAGGAGTAAATAGGTAGAATTCAATGTGTTGAATGACATGGAAGGGTCAATGAGATTTTTAATGTTGATTGAATGAGAGGAATTAATGCCAGGATTTATTTTTGAAGCATTGCCTTTTGAAATGAAACACTTGAGGAGTCTGTTTTTTTAAGAAAACTGCCATTTTTAATGATGTTTTTGGAAAAATAAAATAGCGGGCTGCCAATGGAAGGATTTCTGTCTGATACCTATTTCTTCATTTTTGGTAAAAATATTTCTATATTTTATCAGAAAAATGAATTTACATGCAGGAAAAGAATTTTTGGGTTCAGATATTTTTAAAAAACCAATTTGAATAAGGCATTCCAATTTTGGGGTGCACACCTCACATGCCATAAATCTTTTCACATTGGTTTTACATGCAAAATATCTTAGAATGTGTTACCATTCATAACAAGTCCAGGAACATCTTTCTTTCAAAAGGAATAGAAAAAGGGATTCAAAAATATGCACACCAAAATACATGGCATGCATACTCCCACACACCAATTGAAATTTCATTTCCAGGTTGAAATCCTAAGACTGGTCATACACCAGGAAATTTTTGGTGTGCACAATTTTTCACACCAATATCTCCTTGTATGCTTAAATTAGAACAAAGATATCTCCCAGAATGCTGCCATACTGACACCTAACTCAGTCTAAACTCAGTCTTACCCTCAGTCTAATCCACTAGCCAAGGAACTTTAACTTCAGGGCATCAGGAGACTTATCTCAGTATATCTCCAGTAACCACATACCCTCAGGATCTTCATGCATTCAAAATCTACATATAGTATAACCTCATATAGTATACAGATAGACTCCATATGCTTATACATAATTAATCTCCCTGGTTTGCATAGCCTCTAACCTTATTCACCCAGTCTATCCCATATTCAATGATGATTTATCCTTTTGGAATGCTTATGTACATCCTCCTGCAGACTGTATCACATACTCTCTCTACTTATTACATAGTGTCATGAATTCCATGTAAGCTGTACCTCCTTCAACTTTACATTCCCAACTCAGAAAGCTCAGAACTGTGGACTTGCCCCAATGTAGTATTCAGACTATCCCAATGTATTAGCATTACCTGACTATCCCTCTCTGTTACCTTGACTGCTCTTGTCATTAAATATGTTGTCTGAGCACCAGCCTTTTTTACCTCTGCTGTAGCTCAAACCCATTTTCTATTTAAACCAACCTCCTCTTCCTCCTTCCTGATTGTTCCCCAAGAAATTAGTTTACTACTTCTTACTAGAAAATAAATCCCAGCAAGTGTCATCCAAGCACTCTTATCTTAACTCAAAAAATTTCTCCGCTCCCTGTAGCATCCTTCCATAATCTTGAACCTCAAGCCTACTTTTGGTAGAGAACCCTTTTTACACGCCATTCTTGAACTTCAGAATCCCTTGTGAAACATGCATCATACAAAGAAAAAGGCATTTATTTGTGTGCATATTAAAATATGGGGAAAATTTAAATTTTTTTTTGAAGTCCAATTCCACATCAAAAAAAAGTTAATAAGTCCAATTCCACATATTTAATATAATTTTGGGCCCCAAAAAAATATTATTGACCAAAAATTTGAAATTTCACAAGAGTTTCTGCAGCCCAAAAAAAAGGGATGTTTTTTATTCCCATTTCACAGGCCTGCTCTGCACTGTTCTGTGGATTTCACACATTCATCTCTACACACATCTGTACACCACCTCAAGTGTTTTCCTCCACCCACACACCTATTTTGCCATATTGGATTAGGAACAAACCTGAAAAGTATATAAAGGCGCCACCATCCTCTCTTTACCAGCAAAAATTTCCACAAGAATATTTTTCAAATACATGAAATTCCACCATAAAAACACCTCTTCCCAAATCAAATGAAATCAAGACAGCCCTTTGTCCCACCAACCCCTGGTTTGCAAGGAGTAGATGGAACAGGAACTGATGCTCAAAAAACTCAGAATTTAGAATATTTCACTGCAATGATCAGGAATGGGGTAAGGAAGGGGTTCAATGACATAAGGTATGAAATGAATCAAGTATTAAGGCTCTGAAGGAAGCTGGTTTACTGAATCCTATAAGATTGAAAACCAAGGGGTGGTTGAGATGAGTAAAGCACGCAGGTTGAATTTCTTCTGCTGATATGATAAATATTGGATGGGAAATAACCAATAATTTTTAGTACACTAACTTTTTGGGAGAATTAGTCCAGGATGAAAGGAGAGGCCAGTATATGCTTGAATGAAAAGGAGGAATTGAGGAGTGAGTAAATGGTGCTGGTGCTTTAATCCTCATGGTATCAAATGTTGACCTATTGGGCTGGAGGAAGTGGTTGACAGACTGGGTGATGGCAATGTCAAAGAAGGTATGGCATAGAAAGAACTGAAAGTATTGGCTGACCATCCAGGGGTATGTACATATATTAAAGGAGAGGTAGAGGATGCAAAAAGCCATAAAGAGAGAGGGGGAGCCTGGGAGATTGCACAGGATCATCCAGGGATTCAGGTAGATACCTCTGTGACAATCATGGCCAAAGAATAGACTTAGTGGAAGGACAAGCAGTAATTAAAGTGGAATAAATTCTGGAAACCTTGTGTCTATAATTGCTAACAGGCTCTCACAATGGGGAAATATATAAGATGATTTATTGGATGAATTCAAATTTATGATTGAAAAACAGCATGAAGGAAACCTCCTTAAGTAAAAAATATTGGCCTCTTTTGGGGCCATGATACAACAACAGAAAAGGCAAAATTTTGGCCCCAAAAGAGCTCTACAAGATCTACAAGCCCTGTTACTTAGTTTGGCCTCAAACATCCCACTTGTAATTTAATCCTAGCCATACTTGACTTTTCCTTCCAGTCCAACTGGTTTTTATCCACTTGCAAGGGGCTGAAACAGCCCATTTTCTGTTCAATCCCTGCCTGGCTGCCACTTTGCAGAAAGGCACAACCAACCATCAGGGTTGGTTGGGATGGTTGTAGTCCATCAGCCTCCTCAAAACATCCTGTGTGCCTCTTTCACCCTGGCCTTACTCTCAAAAGCCACTGGGCTGGAACCATGCTCTCCCTGGGCCAGCCCATTCCCTTACCTAGCTACAAAAACATGCGTGGAAGGACTCCCCCCCCCCCCCCTGTTTTAGATGGATTAATGGGGGGTGATGAAATCCCCTCCAGTGACCCTGGGGATCAATTTCCCCAGGGAATCACTTCAAAAATGGACTGGGGGTGGTCAGATTCACACAAGTGTACCAGGGGGGGGGGGGGGAGATGGCCCCTGTCTGGGGGGAGGGTGACCATGTCCCCCCCTCTGCCAGTTATCTTGTTGCAACTGGCCTGGTAATTTTTTTCCCTCCCCCCCTTGAAGAAATGGGGACCTGCCCCCTACAATGTGTTGGAATATAATTCATGATTCTATTTCATCTTCCAATTGAAGTATGTATTTATATGTATTTATATATCTAACTATTGTACATTTCCCCCAAATTGGGTGACTTCCAAGTGCTAAAGCTTGACTGAAGTATATGCATGGCCTGCATCCACTTTGGGGCTAAGATTGCTGATTATGAAACTGTCTACTGAATGGATTTTGAAGGAGTTTTATTTCATTCTTTGCTGAACCTTGAAAAATCAATCTTTTTTTATTTATAGAATAGGATTATTGCCCCAAATTTGGGGAGAGGCATTTTCCCAGTGTAAAATTTTGCCCAGTGAAAAAGCTTAGGGGTGCAAGAGGTGCATCCTCAAGGTTGGAAAATGAATATAGGATGCAGGACCAAGGAAAACCACAACAATATTGATGAAGGGTTCAGGAACCAATTTTTTTAGTATATAGTAGATAAGTAGCAAGTTTTGGTGGAAGTATGTAAATAGAAATGCTATGTAACAATGCCCCCCCTCCCCCCCCCCCCCTCACAAAGCCAACACACCACATTTGTATGAAAAACATCCTGAAACAATGGCAATGAAAAGGAGAGAAAAATAATTTTCATCTTCCTGATGCCAAGAACCTTGCAGTCCTTTAGCTAAAAAAAGTCATGTTGGTGTTGGAATAATATTAATTCCAAGGAAGTATATAAAATGCTCAAAAATAATAATATGGTGAGAGATAGGGCAAGTTTTGGAGTTTATTTGGTTAAAAATGCTTTTGATTTTATTTTAAAGAGGGGCTACAGTATATAAAGAACTGCGGATCTTTGCAGCTTAAACAACTTCTCTTCAGGGCGTAGCTTTGTACCATGTAAAGACCTTGGGACAATGGGGTCCTTATGATTCAAAAAAGGGGTCAAACCAAGGGAATGGGTGTGACAGGATGCTTAAAGCACTTGATTTAAGAGGCAAGGAGGCAATCACTAACTTCCTTAAGCAGTGGCTCCAGGAATCATGCAGAAATTCATGGTTGAAAGGGTCTCACATCACTTGGTTGGGTTTTGATAGATTCTCTTCAATGGAATCAATAATGTGTTTAGAATTGATATTTATACTATCAGACTGTGGCAATATATCACTTTTTTATCTCTTATAAATGCTTGATCATGGATTGCAAGGGATTGGAACTGATACTAAAAATTACTACTGTTAAAACATCCAAAAATGTGCTGTATATAAATTTTGCAGGTGAAGGAGCCTTCTCAGGGAACATAGAGAGGGTTGTGCTTGAGACCTAAGGCTAGCAGGCTGGCACGGGCTATTCCTGCATGCATTCTTAGTGCTGTTACTCAACTGTAACTGTCTGTGTCATATTCATGCGTGAAATAATTGCCAGAATCTTTCAAATGGTAATCTGTTATTTATGCAGTTCTGGCATATTTCTAAATTTTTTATTGTATTCTTTTGAGTGAAATGATCAGAAATGGGAATTTAAAGATTCTACATAATCTTCTAATCATGTTTTTAAATCTTAATAATTTTTAAGGTGACCTTTTGATGTGTTTTTTGGTTCATAAAAATTTTATAATGTCATTTTTGTGACAGCCTTTATTAATATTTTCCTTAATATATCTGTTTTATAATTTTATTTTTTATACTTTAATTCAAATTTTGTAGGTTTCAAATCATCCTCTATCCGTTGGTTGCATTATTACATATGCATGATGCATGCATAGGGGTTTTAGAAGGTTCCTGAAGTACCTGGTTGTCAGAAGTTGTCCAGGCAGTTTTGACGCCTGCATGCTTGACAGCTGCGGATGGGAATCTGGAATCTGTGGCCAGAAGTATATTGCATGCAGTTTTCTTGACAGTTTCCTGCATTTCAAGTGTCAGGTGAGTGCAACCCTTAATGTATGGATGCAGGGCTGCGCAGGGGAATTGTGACAGAAAACAAAACCAGCTGTAACTCCTAAAATATACAAAACACTTCAATTCTGAGCAAACTTTAGGTGTGAAATCTATACATGAAAATGCATGTGAAACATTAAATTTACCAAAAAAACTTTTCAAGTGGTGTTGTGGTTTTGGGCCATTTTCTGTTAATTTTATTTAAAGATATAAGGAGTTGGAATTCAAGGGTGCAATTAGTGAGTGAACCTACTTCATTTAAGGTGAGGAATCCAAATCATTAATAATACTTTAATATTTATCACTCCTTCTATTATTTATAATTTATTTCTGTTTCTGTTATACTTTGGCAGGTTTCTCTGTACAAGTAGCAAGCTGAAATTCCCCCACTCCAAGATATTTCCATATCTGAAAGCATTTTTGGGCTCAATTTCTTTTATTGGCTCTGTAATTTCTCAGGTGTATAGGTCCATCTGGAATTTTTTTCTCTGGTAGCCATTCATCTTTATCAGCTGATTTGCCTTTATATCTTACAAGGTAAAGTCTGATATCTTTTTCATTGATCCTTTCTTTCTTGTCTTTAAGAATCTTGCTAATTTTACTTTTCCTTTACCAGGGCCAGCTTCTACAGGTATCTCTGGTGGAGGGATTTTCTCTCCTTTTCTTCGATGGAAGTGTTTTTTAAGGCTTACTGGGAATACTGGGTGTTTTGTGGAAAGTTTGTATCTTAGGATTACTTTTACAGCATCCTTTCCATGGAGCTTTTTGATGGTGAATGGTCCCACAGAGGCAGCTTGCAATTTTCTGTTCCCTGATAAGTTTTTATAATTAGAAGTTGAGATCAAGACTTGGTCCCCTATTTTGAAATCAGGTTCTTTATGAGTCTTGTACCATCTCTGTTGGTTCTATTCAAAAGATTCTTGAACATGTTTAGCAGCATGGTTATTGGCTATTTCTATCATGTTTTTGAATTCCACTGATGTAGGATTTATTTTGACAATATTCTGATTAAGGCTGTCTCTGGGTAACTTAGTTACCCATCCTCTTTCTAGAATATAGGGTATTTCTTTTGTAGTAGAGTGTTTGCTGCTGTTTTAAGCCATTTCTAGGTCAGGTAAGAGGCTGACCCAGTCATTAGCCGTAGCATAAAATGACTTTCCAGATTTATAGTTTTTTCCTGCAGAAGGTTTGAGGGTTAAAGCTCTGGCTTCTGAAACATGTTGGATTTTCATGTTGGGATTCCATTTTTGGTTCAAATTGGAGTCCTCATTGAAAAGATTTATATCCAGAAAAGTCTCTATTTTCCCTTCTATTACATTGATGGGTTTAGTAATCATTAGTTCACATTTTGAGATTGGTCCATCAGAGTAATCATATTGAGGGTCAGTTTTATCATACTCTTCTCCTTCTATTGAGTTAATCCTTCTCCTGGTCTGGTGACAATCAGGTCTAAGATTCCCAATCTGATTACATTTCCAGCATATCCTTTCCTTTTGTTTCAGTTTTTCTTCACTTCAGAAGCAGATGGATTAGGGGTAGCAGATTCCTTAGCATTAGATGGTTACTCTTCCCTGTTCCTAGTGTTTGCCTCTCTGGGCCTGTTGACCTTTCCATCAAGTCCATTGATGTCTATGATTTCTTCTAAAAAACCAATTAAAGTCAAAGATGAGAGTTTAACTTTATTCTACATCTTACACTCTGGTTGAGATTTCTGGGATATAAGTTGAGTAGTCTTTCATTTAATTCTTCTCTATCATTTTCTGGATGGAAGCAGTCTAACCTTTTTTTCTGTTCTAGACACTGTTTAGGAGGTTTTTCCTTAGAAGGGTCAAACAAGGATGTTTAAAAAGACTTGAGCATCTTCCTTCTCCCTATCCTGGTCCCAAAATTTTCTTTGTTTATTTTCTTCCAATAGTTCCAAGTTAATGAACCTACTTCTTCTCTTTTATTGATAAACCAATCAAGGGCTCCTCCTTTGAATAGCCTGGGTAGTTTTACTACAGCAATGGCTTCAGGAAGATCATAAGAAGCCAGAGTATAATCGATGAATTTAATGAATTTCATATGATCATACTCTCCATTTCCTGAGAACTTAGGACACTCCCTTCTAGGGGGAAGTAGCTTTAGAGCTTTTCCAACTTCTGGGGTGGGGCTAGGCTTGTGAGATTCAAACATCAACAGACTTGGTGTGGGATTAGTGTGAGGAGTGGAGGAGAACCTGGTTGGTTTAGGTTATTCAGATTTTTCTGAGGGATCAGCCTTACTAACTTTGAGATCTCTGAGATAATTCTTGATCATACCTAGTTCCAAGTTTAATTTGTTACTTAACATATCAATTTTATGGATTTCTCGGGCAGAAGGGGTTCTAGTTATTCTTTCCATGTCTTCCTCATAATAATTGATTGAAAGTAGCAGTTCTTATTGGATAGCAGTGTAAGTAGTGCCTATTTTTTTTATTAAGGTCAGCTTATTCATACTCATGTCTTCTTTCACACTTTCCATTTCAGGGCCTTTAGTTCTGGTTTGCACATCTTGGAACTGGATTATCTTAGAAAAATTCATTCATTTAATTGTTCATAAATATTTTCAAGGTTGCTGCTTACAACTTGAAACTTATGAGCCACATCTAGAGTAAACAAATTGGAATATAAAGCATCTAATTGTTGTAAAATTCCTTCCATTTCTTAGCTAGAGAGATTATCCTGTCCCAATCATTGGGATTTCTTTGCCTCCAATGGGTTGAGGACCTCTTCTTTTTAGAGTCTTTTCCCTTTAGGGTGGCTAGCTGATCCCAGGGATTCCAGCTTTTCACAAAATTTTCAACCTCCTTTCTGGTTATCAACTTCTGGAGACTTATTTGGGAGTTCTTTTCCAAGTAAATGGATTTACTCATGGCCGGAATGTCTCCTTGAGACTGGGCCTACTTAAAGGATCCCCAATGGCTTACATGCTCCTTGGCTAAATTCCTTATTCTCTCCTCCTTGGCTGGGTCCAGCGGGGGTGGAAAAATGGGAGGAGTACCCTCCGGGGATGAGGTGCGCAGAAAGGGAATTCCCTTCAACCGTTTTTTGGTCAAGTTGGCAGCTCCAACTGCCATTGTTGGCTTGGGGACACTTGCATTGCAGGTTCTAGCCCCTCCTTTGCCCTTGCGACTGATGTCCTTGCGGGCACGCATTCCTCTGGGCAGAGATCAATAGGACAGTGCTCTGTTGCTGGCTTGTGTTTTGCGCCTGATTTGGATCATGGATTTCAAAAATTTATAAGTTTATCAAAACTTCAAAAAAAATTAAAATAATAATTCTTTATGGTGTTGTATATACTTTTTTTATATTTTTTATGGATATTTAAACTCACTTAGGTTTAAGTTAAGATAAAATAGAGCCAAATTAGGGTTAAATGGATACTTGGCAGGTATTCCAGGGGGGTCTTGGTAGGTACCAATGAGATCTTGACTTAAATACAAAGATCAGGGGACAGATGGAATATGTTCTTTCCACTTAAGAAAATTAAAAAAACTCAATAGTAATTATTATTATTATTATTTTTTTACATATTTTTATAAATTTCTAAAAATAATCAAAGGCTGACTTTCATGCCTCTTTTTACAGAAGAAGAGGTGGTTTCTGTAATTTTTCCACTCATTGTGTTGCCTTAATGAAGAATTGAAGTTTATAAGCCTCTCAAGTTCAAGTTCTTTTTCCTTAATTTCTTCCTTTTTATGGTCCAGAAGTATTTAATTCTGTTGATCAGAAGTTAAATATTCCCAGTAGTTAGGTACAGGAAAATGTGAGTTGGCTTCCTTTTTCTGTTTAAGAAGATTGAAATAATAGATAATTAATTCCCCATTGGTATTAAAATCCACTGGAAAGTAATTAAAAAAATGATAATAATAAGTATTTTTTCTTATTTTTACATGTTACATCTGGTCCAAAGGAAATTAAATAATTAAATATTAATTATTCATGGATATCTTGAGGCCAGACCCCCAGTTTTAATATTCCTTATTCCAGGAAACTTGCAGTCCTTTAGCTACAGAAAGTGATGTTGGTGTTGGGATAATTATAATTTCAAGAAAGCATGTAAAATTTTCAAAAATAATAATATTGTAAGAGAAAGTGCAAGTGTTGGAGTTGGTTTGGTTAAAAATGTTTTCAATATTATTTTAAAGAGGGCCACATTCTATACAGAACTGAGGATATTTGCAGCCTACGCAAACTCCCTTCAAGGTGTAACTTTGTGTGGTGTAAAGGACTTGGGACAATTGGGTCCTTATTATTCACAGAAGGGTTTAATCCAAGGGAGATTACTGAATTCTTCAAGCAGAGGCTCCAGGAATCCTGCACAAATTCATGGTTGAAACTCACATCACTTGGTGGGGTTCTGAAAGATTTTCTTCAATGGAAATGATAATGGGTTTAGAGTTAATATTTATACTATCAGAATGAGTAGTTATATCACTTTTTTATCTCTTATAAACACTTTCTCAAGGATGGCAAGGGGTCTCAACTGATACTTAAAATTACTAATGTTAAAACATTGAAAAATGTGCTGTATATATACCTTTTTTGGGTGAAGAAGCCTTCTCAGGGCACTTAGAGAGGGTTTTTCTTGAGAGCTAAGGCTAGCAGCCTGTCCAGGGCTAGTTTTCCACGCATTCTTAGTGCTTTAACTCAGCTTTAAGTGTCTTTGTCATATTTATGAGTGAAATATCTACCAGAACCTGCTAAATGTTAATTTGTTACTTATGCAGGTCTGGCAGATTTCTTAATTTTATATTGTATTCTTTTGATTTTCATTTTCAGAAGTGGGTATTTGCAAATTCTCCTTAATCTTCTGATGATCATTTTAGTAATTTTCAATAATTTTTAAGCAAAAATTTTGATATGTTTAGTGGTTCATAAAGATTTGATAATATCATTCTTGTGACAACCTTTATTATTGTTTTCCCTAATATGTATGTTTTATAATTTAATTTTTTATAATTTTATTCAACTTTTTCAGGTTTCAAATCATCCTCTATCCATTGGCTGCATTATTACATATGCCTGATGAATGCATAGGGGTTGTAGCAGGTTCCTGCAGTACCTGGTTGTCAGAAGTTGTCCAGGCGGTTTTGACGGGCGCAAGCTTGAGAGCTGTGGGAGGTAATCTTGAATCTGCGGCCAGAAGTATATTGCATGCATTTTTATTGACAGGTTCCTGAATTTTGAGTGTCAGGCGTGTGCAACTCTTACTGTATGGATCCAGGGCTGCGCACGGGGATTGTGACAGAACACAAAACCAACTTTAAATCCTAAAATATACACAACACTTCAATTCTGAGAAAATTTTAGTTGTGAAACCTATACGTGAAAAAGAATGTGAAATATTAAATTATAAAAAAAAACGGTTCAAGTGGTGTTCTGTTTTTGGGCTGTTTTCTTGTCATTTTTTTCAAGAATAGAAGGAGTTGGAATTCAAGGGTGAGGTCAGTGAGTGACCCTACTTCATTTTAGGTGAGGAATCCAAATCTGTAATAATATTTTATTATTTATCATTTCTTTGATCATTTATAATTTATTTCTGTTTCTGTTCTAATTTGGCAGGTTGCTCTGTACAAGTAGCAAGCTGACAAAATTACTGGTTTTGGGAAATATTTTTTGGAAAGGATTGGGGGTGAGACTTTTGGTTAGAGTTGTGAGATGCAGTCAACAATTTTCATTTCAGAACTTATATCAACTGTTGTAGTAGTATACACTAGATACATGAATTAAAAGAAGTGATTTATAAGTGAGAGTTCGCAGACTGGTTTTAGAAGTAGATAGAACAATTGAATCAAAAAAAATTCTTTTAACTGCTTTTTACAGTCAGCTTGTGTGCTCAAGTTGGCAACTTCAGTCAGGAGTCCTTTCCAAATGAGTTTTCAGGCTGGGTGAGAATAAATACAGAAACAAGTGAGTGAATCAATGGGAAATGAACACAAGGGATGTCAAGTGATTTCTGGGGTAGACTAGAAGAATCAAAGAGTGAGTTGGGATCCTATCTGTACCTCACTGAGGCCAGTTTTAGCTCCTCCTGCAATTTGCAGCTGTGAATGAGTGGGTTGGCTGGCTTCTTGAGGGTTGGTGGTTAGGGGTTTGAAGAGTAGAGGAGATGTGATTGTTAGTAGTTAAAGGAAAGGGAAGGAAGAGGGTGAGGAATAGGGTTGAGGTATACATGGGAGAGATGAGAATTGCCAGAAGAGACAGAGGGTGTGTGTTCATTCAGGACTGGGACAGGTTTAGCCAGTAGATTCAACTACATCTGTCGTTGCATGCAGCTATTGAAATAGACTTGTGGAATATCTACTGAAAACTCCTCCTAGATTCTACTGAGGTCAAGTGAAGTTTTATTCTAGCCTGCACTGACTCAACATACCTGAGAGTTTTGGGGAGTATGTTGACAATAATTTCCTTGGATGGTGTTCATTCCATGAATATAAGTGATTTTTGAACTAGATCTCTGAAGTACTGGAATCTTATCTCAATTTGCCTAGAGTTTAGGTTGAGTTGAGCTTCCTTGCTTATGAAGTTTGAGCCTTGCTTTTTGTTTTTGATTTTAGGCTTGTTGAACTTATTCCAAAACCCAAGATGCTTGTTGAGAGCCATCTGACTTGCTTTGTACATAGTTTAATTGCCACAAACTCTGCCTGGCTGGTTGACTGAGAAACAATAGTTTATTTCTTGGTTTTACAACAAATTTCATTTCCATATAGGGTGACCACATACCTGGTTGTGGACTTCTGTGTTACCAAAGTATGACCATAATTGGCATCACACCATCCTACCTTTTGGTTCTTTTGATTGGTAAACTTGGTGAAGATTATGCCCACAAATTTGGTTTCCTTCAAGTAACAGAATAGGTGTTTTACCATTTTCCATTGAGCTTGGGTTGGTTTGTTGACATGGCAAGAGAGTAGGTGACTGGTTAAATGTATATTTGGTTGGGTTTGAATGACCAAGTGGATGAGATGACCAATTGCCCTCTGAATTTTTGTAGCATAAAATGTGGGTTACTCTTGCTTGAAAAAGTACTGGATGTTCATTGGGGCAGGGTCTTTTACCATATTCACATACTCAAAGCCCATTTCAACCAGTGCCTTTTAAAAAAATTTCCATTGGTGGAGTTTGGCCAAAATTTCACTATTCCAGTCCAGTGTGTATCCCACATGCTGATTTTGGCATACTTGAATTTTTATGTTATATTGGTCCCCCAGAAACTTCAAGAACATGACTATCTCTACATAATTTTTGCCTAAAATCATTCTATTTTCAAAATGTATGTAGAGGTGCATTATTCTTAAGGCATTCACAAAGATTGACTTCTTGCCTGTTGAAGGATTCATTCCTAGAATCAAAATTGTATTTTCAAGGTGCATTGTTGTTCCTGCTTGTTGCTGTAGAGAAATTTTTTCAGCCACCAAACCCAGGTCTCTTAATCCAGAACCTCAAAACTGGAAAATTGAGACACATGTATTACTGCATCAATTTTTCCATATAAGAACTCAGTCTCCACATCAGATTTTTAGATGCTCCATCCATGTTTAACAGTGGAAAACAGGAGAACTTGCATTGATTCTTTAAGCCCAACAGACAAGTAGGTTTCTAGTTAATGCAAAGGGTACTTCTGATTTGCTCCAAAAAATACCCAATGGGGCATGTGTTTTTTTATTTCCCCAAATTCATTCTTTGTGCATAAAAGTCATCAAATTCCTCTAATTAACTTGTTTTCTGTAGGGAAAGGGAACAGGGTGCTTGTTACTTGTGATAGGTGCGGATTTTTTTCCTCTGTAATATATTGTATCCACAAGGGTTGCTTGTGAGGGTAGGAAATTGACTTTTCAACGGAAACAACCTCACTAATCATTGCTTTGGGTTAATTTTTGTTGGGGCTGTTGCCCAGCAGTTGATTATTTCGTGACCTGGCTAAGATGGTCATGGCTTCAATGCCAGACAATATGTCTTTTGGGGCCTTTTTTTAGTACAAGACATACAGTTCTCCCTTCTTGGCGGTTTGTGTGGTTTGTGCCAATGCTTTGGTATCTGCTGGTGGTGGTGGGGGGGGGGGGGGGTAGGAGTGTGACTTCTGCATTCGGTTCAGAAGCAGTTGATACATTTATGGTTAAATCTGTGCCTTTCTCAGGCCCACTGTTTTCCATTGGAATCATGGAAGTGCTTGGCATCTTTTTGAAGTGAGGGGTGGGGGTCGATGGGGCCTGGTTAGACCCTGAGGTGTATCTGATTGGTACATATGACTGAGCAAGGATGAATCACATTTTCAGTAGTATTTTTTGATTAAGATGTTCTGCAAGTAAGTTTTTTTGAGCAGAGTTTCCTGGAACTTTCTCAAGTGATATTCCATGGGCAAAAAGGAAATTGTTTATTTTTTCTTACTTGAAGTTTCCTTAGTGATTGCATTGAATGAAGGATGGAGTCATGTCAATTTGATTTTTTACTTCATGGATAGAAATGATTATCTTCTCCAGGAAATCAGATTTGTGATTCACAATTTAGCTCTGGTTAAAGCGTGAGAAGTCATAAATTACTTCCAGGATGTAAAATTCTGATTTTTTTCAGGGTGGAGTTATTTGAAAGATTTTCATGTGCATTCTGTGAAATGGCTTTTTGTACTTGGGTATAGGATTGGTGTGGGAATGACTCTTCATTTTATACTGTGTGCAAACTTCAAATCTAGCCAAAGAAGGGAATGGAGTGGGTTCCCCAATGCTGTTCAGGGAGAGGAATTTTTTCAGGTAGAATTTGGAGGGGTGACCTAGGGTGATGCGCCAGTCAATACTTGTTTTGGAGATCTTGGGTTGGTAGATACTTGAAATTGGTTTGTTATATGCAATGTATAGTTTTCCTATCTGTGAGAATAAATAAACAATCTGATTGGTGAGCTTGACCAGTAAAGTAGAATTTTTGTTTACCACCTTCATTCCGTGATCCATGAGATGTTTGGAGGAGATGAGGTTGTGTGGGCCCTTGGGCGCAAAAAACATCAGGAAGATTGTTTTTCTGCAAATTTCTAAGTTGCCCATGTGAGTTATGTTGATTCTTCCATCCTGCTTGTTCAGCAGCTTGTTGACTGGTTTTGGGTCCTGAAGTAGAGACAAGTTGCATACATTCAACCTTGATTCACCCAATTTGTAAATCAATTCCCTCAATAATCCCCTGGATTTATCAATGTGGTAGATGACATCTTCTTGGACCAAGAAGCCTTCATTTTCTGAATTTTCCAATTGTTCTTTCAAATGGTCAGAAGTTTCCTCAACTGTTTTTTCATCCTCCTGGGAAGGTTGGCCTTTGCTCTTTTCCACCATGTTCACCCATTAAAATTATTTAATTTTCTTTAGGTCTCAATCAAGTCTTTCTATCTGTGTGGTGATTTCCGGGAAATACTGAGCTTGAGGGTTTTTTTAGTAGGTATGGCTTGTTGCGGTTTGAATGGTGTTTGATTTTTGTGAGCTTTAAAGTGCAGCTGAGGGGTTCTAGGGCAAGAAGATTAAGTTTGGTAAGAGGATTCTTCAATGTTCAATAATTTTCTGTCATTTTCTAGTTGAACTCTGATCAATACTGCTTCAAGAGTGAACAAAATTATGTTGTAAAGGGTGGAGGCTAGGCTTGAAATCAATTTGTTGAGTAAAAGACTTTTTATGAATAGATAAGCAGCAAGGCCCATAGAGAAATTCATTATTTTCTCCTTGGGGGTTTTTCCTTTGTTAATTTTGAAGAGTTTTTCATAGGCATCTTTAAATGAGGAGGTGTGCTCTTGTATAATTTTACTGGTGTTGTATGTGATGTTGAATAATCAAATTAGTGCATTTCCAACACAAACTAACAAATTTTTGTCACACTCTACGGCTAGTTCTTGATAGGCATTGGTGATCTTGGACTTTCTTGATTTGATGCAGGAGTGGAGTTCCTTTTCAACAGAGTTCCTTAGTAGGCTTAGGTCCAGTGCATTCTTCAATCTTTAGGTTTTTCCTTGATCCATTTATTTTCAAGAATCTCCATGTGACCTTCACCAATGAGTATTTCTTTGAAGGCGCTTTTCCATTTGTGCCAGTTATTTTGGTTGAGTTTGATGATTTTGGACTTGGTGAAATAGTTATATTCTTCAGAATCATTGATGTTTGGTCTGTTAATTGGTTTTCACCTGCTGTTGGCCATTTTCACAAAACCTATGTGGTACTGGTATTTACTCAAGAGTTATGATTTCTAAGATTTTGCTCTTGCTACCATGTGAGATTCATTCAAGACTCTTTATTGCAGAGCTTATATTTCCTCTTGTAGTAGTATACACTAGATGTTAGAATTTTTGTCTAATAAATTTTTGCCTCAAGCTAGAGTTCCAGCTCATTAGTTTTATCTTTATACCCTTCCACAAATTTATGCTGATGAGTTCTCATTTCTAGTGTGTTATTTATTATATAATTTTTAGTTATAGATCTAGTAACATCTTTATCTTGAGTCCTAGTGGCATCCCTTTATACTTGCTCTTGAGTTTTATTTTCTAGTGACCTCTTTGTACCTTACTAAGTAGTCACCATCCAAGTGGTTTTTTTATCTCTAATCCTAGATGCTTCTTTTTCACTGACATGTTGAGTATAGTTCAAGCAAGTGGATTTCCAGTGACATCTTTTTCTTGTCAAACATTTCATCTTGTGACTATCCTACTTGCCCTTTAGACATATTCTATTCATTTTAGTCTCTTAGCTTTTCAACCACCAGTCAGCCCTCCTTGTAGTTATTCATTTAAGCTGCCTTTTTTCAAGTGAATTAAACTATTCATTCTTCCTGAATTTTAACTGGAGTTTTCACTTTTTCTCCTAAGGATCTGCTCCTCCTGGTAAAAAAATTTTCTTTCCTCATCCTCTTTAGACAGTCTCAACCAGGAGTAATAAATTCAAATTCTCACATGGTTAAAGCTGAAAGACTCCCTTCTGCTCATTTCCTCTGTTACCAATCAAAAACTTCTTCTGACTGTGAAAAATTACTAAAATTTTTCAATAGACATGGAAGGCAAACTCAACTCTATGGATGCTCTTGAACCTTTCCTTAAAGAAGTCATACAGCCCTCTGAAAAAACTGATAAGAATAGTTCCAAACTGTTTGAGAGAGTCAACCAGAAGGCCTAAAACCTCATCCTTGACCATCTCAACAAATATAATTTGTCTTACCTAGCTGAAACCTTTCCTTCATCTGACAAACACAACAGTGAAGCTCCCTGGGACATCCTCAATTCTTCCTACATTCTCAACAAATTCATCAACAAAATGCTTGCCTTTGTAAAATTCAATGAGACCATGTTTGAATCCAAAATCTGAAAGTTTTTCTCTAGAATCTGCGCCTCAACTCAAAAGATGTCATTAGTTGGTTTAAATTTAGAAGAGGAATTAACCATAATCCTTATCTTATCAAGTTTACCCTTGGATTTCAACTAATTGATGCAATCCAATGAATGCAAAAACAAGACCATCAACTATATCTTGAAGAGACTCAAGAAGGACAAAGCCCAAGATAAGATAAATCCCCTCAATCAAATCACCACCTCAGTTCACCATTCAATGTGGTTGGTAGTCTTCTCTCACTGAAACAAGCCTGGCCATTGCATCAAGTACCCTGAGAAAGCTCCAAACCCTTGGAATCCAACAAATCCCATTTTTATTCCTTCTGATCCCCAAGTTCTGTGATTTTTGTTCTCAATATTGCTTGTATATTGCCTCTTCTGTTTTGTTGTTTTGCTCCCAAAAAGCACCAATTTTGGTAGTTCTTGTCTGTTTGACCTTATCTTTTTAATCCCAAATCAGTTCTTAAAAAATCTATATATTCTTCCTCCTATTGCTTTCTCTCTCACTGTTTCAATTTCTCAATCACCCTTGCTCAATTTTTTCAGCCTTTTGTCAACTTGTGCTTGCAATCTTGAGTGAATCTCCTTCTTACAGTGTGGAGACTTCTTTGGTATTAGGTAAAGTGTATCAAATAGCTTGCTGGAAGTCACTTGAGGGGAAATTTAGTGCTACAACTACTGATAAGATAGAGGAATACTAAAGGTGGTTTTGAATTGCCTGCCCCTGAAATTAATATAGTATTCTGACAACAATAAAAGAAAAGAGATTTTTGGCTGATTTTCAGATATATTTGCTACTATAGTAGTCTCTATCAGACCTAGGATCGATATTTTTCAAGCTTGATAAGGAGGAAGTGGTGGAACCAATGGCTTACTTATAGGATAGGAGCTGATTGAGGGAAGAATACTTTTTCTAGTCTTATCCTTTATATATTTTTATTTATTTTATTAATTACTGATGGATACTCCTTTTATGATACAGGTGATGATTGAAAAAAGGTTGAAATGGTTGAGCCTATAGTTGATAACTGATGGTGATGGAGGTGGATTATGATAGCATGGATGGTTGGTGATGACAGTATGAATGGGTGCTGGTGATAGTATGGATGAGGGTGGATGATAATTCTTAATGATGGTCAAGGTAGGTGATGATGATGATTATGGATGTTGATGGTGATGATTGATGATGGTGAAGGTAGGTGATGATGATGATGATGGATGGTGATGGTGATGATGGGTGATGATGGTGATGATTGATGATGTTCAAGGTAGGTGACAATGATGATGATGGATGATGATGATGAATGATGATGATGGATGATGATGATGGTGATGGTGATGGTATGGGATATGTACTTGGTGATGGTCACAGTCTGAGTTATGGTATATTGGTTGAGGATGGTCAAAGTATGGGATATGGATGCCTAGGAGGCATGGTGATCCCTGGAGGGGAGGATTGGGGGAACTGATGGGACCTGGATGGGGGAGAGAGGCCCTTTATTTATAGAAAATCCTGCCCTCAGGGCTGCCCCTGGGGGTCTCCCTAGTACAGTGAATACATTTCATTAGGCATTTTGGCTGGCCAGAGTAGGAGGCTTTGCAGGATCTACCTGCATGTAATCCCTTGCATGCATTGCTGTGCCGCATTGATGCAGTTGCCCCCTGCATAGATTACTTCTTTGTAGTGGTGGTTGGTCATTTGTTTGGTCCTTCATGCAGTGTCTTTCATATATTTATTCTGCATACAGCTGTTTGTTTGGTGCTGCATGCAGTTCCTTGCATATATTTCTTCTGTATACAGCAGTTTTTTTGGTGCTGCATGCAGGGTCTTGCATATATCAATTATGTATACTTCTGAAGGTTTGTTTGGTGATTTATGGTTGTAATGTATGGTTTATGTACTTGAAGGCATCCAGGGTATGTCCAGGACCTTTCACTAATCTGTGAAACCTGGTAGGGGTATGGGTAGGCCAGGGTTTATTTGAGCTGTATCTTCTAAACTATGACAGATAGAGGGGTAATTTGGCTGAGTGACTAGGGGTTATTTTTGATGTAGAATCCAATTTTGAGAATATTCATGGTGCATGCATAGATCTATGCATGCACCATGAATATTTAATAATTTTACTGATGGATAGAAGGTGATTTGAAATCTCCTCAAATTAAATAAAACATATAAAAATCAAATTGTAAAATAAAAAGATTAGGGAAAACAATAAAAAAGGTTGTCACAAAAAGAAAATTATCAAATCTTTATGAAGCACAAAGAATATCAAAGAGTTCCCTTAAAAATGATTAGAATTTAAAAAATTAATCAGAAGATGACAAAGACTCTACAAACACACCCCTCTGACCACTTTACTCAAAATAATATATAACAAAATTAGGAAATATGTCAGAATTACAGAAATAAAAAATTAATATTTAAACAAGTTCTGGAAATCATTTCACACATAAATATGACCCAGGCAGTTACAGCTGAGTTGAAGCACTAATAATGCATTCCAAACCAGCTCTTTCCAGTCTTCTAGCCTTATCCCTCAAGCACAACTCTCTCTATGTTCCCTGAGAAGGCCCCTTCACCCAAAAAAGGTATATATACAGTACCCTTTGGTTACTTTAAACCCCAGTAATTTTTAGTATCAATCCAGAACCCTTGCAACCCGTAATCAAGTGTTTATAAGAGATGAAAAATTGGTTTATGGCCTCAGTCTGATATTATAATTAGTAATTCTAAAACCATTATTAATTCCTTTGAAGAATAATTGTCAAAATACCCCACCAAGTGATCTGAGACCCTTCAACCATGAATTTCTGCAGGGTTCCTGGAGCCACTACTCAAAGCAGTAATCTATCTCCTCCCTTCCTCTAGAATCAAGTGCTTTAAACAGCCTTTTACACCCATTCCCTTGGGTCAACCCCTTTCTGTAAATCAAAAGGACCCTGTTATACCAAGGTTTTACACAGTGCAAAGTTGCCCCTTGAAGAGAGGTTTCTAAGGCTGTAAATATCCCTAGTTCTTTAAATACTGTGGCCACCCTTTAAAAAATATTGAAAACATTTTTAACCAAACCAATACAAACCTTACACTTGCTCTTATCATATTTAATTATTTTGAGCATTTTATATTTTTTTCTTGGAAATATTATTATTCCAACACCAATATCACCTTCTGTAGCTAAAGAACTGTAAGTTTCCTGGTATCAGAACAACAAAAAGCTGATTATTAATTAAATGAAAATAGGGGCCAGGGTGAATAATTTAGATATTTAACACCTCTCCTTAGCCTATTAACATAGAATCCATGCATCTGGGATGTAAGCCTTGCAGATTACAGGACCCTTTCAATTATCTATCTACTGAAGGTGATAATTTCAGAATAAATAAATTATTCAAAGTAATTCAGCAATGATCTATTGAGATATGGATAAAGAAAATGCAACGAGGTGGTTTGGTGTGTTTTAAAGGTGTGTTAATTAAAAAATAAATTATTAATTGAGTAAAAAGAGGGGCCAAAGTAAGGGACTGGCAATCTTTAACACTTTTCTTCTGGGGATTAAACTTATAATCCATGGAACTGGGACTTTGGGACCTTTTTTCAAAGGTACAAAAGGGAATATTACCCAGAAAATATGTTTTATGGCTGAGATTGGCTAGAAAACCAGTAATAGTAGAGAGGAATAACTTTCTTGGTAGATCTTTAAAGCCTGGTTACCTGAAATTACTGAAATTGAGGTTATTTAGTGGTCCAATTCTGATTCTTTGAGGGCTTAGCAGAACGCAGAATTTGAGTTATAAGGGTGGAATGTTCAATGTAAAGGAAAGACCAAACTCATTAATCACTCAAGTATCCTTAATAAGTATTTGATTTCTGTATGGTAAATTTTCTATGAGTATGATAATGAATATATTTGGGGTAAATATCCTAAAAAGGGTCTGTGTTTATCCCTTTTCAGTTTATCAGGGGTTATCATGATGTTTTTCAGTGTAAATAGAGATGAAGGAACTGTGTTCTGGGGAAATTAGGACTTTCATGCATGGCGCACAGCTTTATTCTGATTGTTTAGGCTGGATGGCCTTTTCAGGTTTCAATAAATTTCTTATTTATAATATTTATTGGATGATTCTGGAAGTTTAAATGAGTCCAAAAACCATATATACATTTTATTAAATGGTTTTATTTGCATATGTGTGAATTTTAGTGACATTCTATATGATAAAACTTGGTTTTCCAGAAGTATGATTAAACTTGGTTTTCCAGAAATTTCTATATTATTTTGGCAATTTAGGTTACATGGGTTGGGGCTTGAGAATCCTTTAAAAGTTTATTTTGGTCATTCTTGTGTTTCTGGTCAAAAATTTCAAACCCTCCTTGGGAGTTTTTTAACATGCTTTTTATGACTTGTTTTATTTTTCTGTAGTTTTTGTGCAATGGCTGAGGGATTGCCATGCATATGTAATATTAATGCCTCTCCCATGAATCTTGTAGCCCCTCTGTCAGTTTTTTTGTGATATTTTTGGCTCTGAAAGCTGGGGGCGCAGCTTTCAGTCTTGTTGATGTCTGTGGGCTAGCTTTAATCTGGCTGTGCATGGTAATTTGCGAAGACAGGGCTGCATGCATGTCTCAGCCCTTTTGGTAGATGCATGGCGGTTTATGGGAATTTTTACAAAGCAAAAATATTCTCACAACTCCCAAAATATACACAACACTCCATTCCTTACTTAATTTTGGTCATTTGGCATATACTTGAGGTATCATGTGAAATATCAAAAGGGCCAAAAAGTGCCAATCCAGTGTTGTGGATATTTTTGACCCATTTATTTCAAGGGTCAAGTAGTAGGAATTTGGAGGTTGTTCCAGTGGATTACCCTTCTTATTTTTAGGTGAGAATTCCAGTTCTGGAATAATATTTTGGGTTTTCTCAAAAAAAATTATGTGGCTTTCTATTGCTCTTGTTTTATTTATATTTTTCTAAATTTTTATGTTACTTTTTCAGCTGGCTCTGAGATGGTGGCAGGCTGAAATGGGAATTTGGTAACTAAGCAAAATGGAGGTATTACAAAAAAGATACATGGTATTTCTGAGATTGGGTGGGAAACAATCCATAGCATAGAGAAATAAATTCTTTGGTTATCTTTGTTAAAAACAGGGTACCTGCAATAGATGAAATAGGTGGTATGTTTTGAGCCTATTATGATTCTTTGAGGGCTTTCTGTGGTGCAAAAATGGAGTTATAAGGGTGGAAAGTCAATAAAAATTTCAGAATAAAGCCATACATCACTTAATTATTCTAATGATGATTTTATTCCTACTTACCTATTCTAATAATGACATGATTCCTGTATGGAATGGTATCTGAAGTTGTGATAATGAGTAGCTGGGGGATGAACAGCCTTATAAAAAGCCTTTATTTATCCTTTTTCAGCTCATCAGGGGTTCTCTTGGGATTCATCAGCAAAAATCAAGGCAAGGCAACTGTGTGATGGTGCAATGAGGGAATTAATGCATGGCCCACATTCTTCTCCTGGTGCTGTAACCCAGATGACATTGTCACATGCCATGAAATATGATATTTCTGGAATTTTTTGGGTGATAATTTCAGGGGGAATGAGTCTGGGACCTCTATGTACATCCTTTTAGCAGCTAAATCTGAACTTGTGTGGGTGGTTTTTGGGACAAATTCAATTCATTGAATATGATTTTATGGACATCTCTACATCATTCAGCCTGTGAATTTTCACTTTTTTAGGCTTGAGAAGTCTTTTAAAAAAAATTTTAGATTTTTTTTAAAATTTGGTCCATAGTTCCAAATATTTCTTTAAAGTTTTCTGCATTAATTTACTTCAACTAACCACTATTCTTGGGGGTTTTGGGACATTGTTGATGGATTTTCATTCATTTCCCACATAATTTGTAACCTTTCTTTCATGTAATTTTGTGGTTATTATTCGTCTGAAATCTTGGTGAGCAGCTTTCAGGCTCTGTAAAGACTAATTCCTTGCTTTGATGTGGCTTTTCACAGGAATTATGAGAAACAGGGGCTGCATGCATGTCTCAGGTTTGCCAATGTTTCACATGACTGTGTGCAGGAATTTGGACAAAACACAACTATGTCCATAAATCCTAAACTACACAAAACCCTCAGTTTCTGATTTTATTTTTTATTTGACTTAGATTTTATTGTTCATGTGGAATAATGAAATAGCCAAAAAGTGCAATGTTGTTTTTTTAGTATTTCTTTTACAGTTAATTGAATTTTTTAAGAGTAGGACTTTGAGGTTTGGTCCATTAAGTTAACCTGCTAAATTTTTGGTTTTAGAATCCATTTCTGTTGTAATAATTGGAAATTTTGCACTTGTTTTTTGGTTTATGATCATTTTTGTCTTAACTTTATTTATTTATTGGTGATTTTTTAATCTTGCTCTGCAATAGTAGCTGGCTGACAAATATTTTAAAATCTTTTTCTTAAGTTTTGTCCAATTTTTTCAACTATTTCTTCAACTTTTCCATTGAATTTTACATTTTTCTGCCATGAATTACATTTCCTTCTGTCTTGATTCCTCTAATTTTCCTGTAGGATCCACATGCCACAAAACAACACCCCACACCACCATTCCTCCAATTAGATGTTCCCAGAAATGGTGACCCATTTTCAAAAACCAGTAGACTTCATGAAGAGCTTCAATATGAATGAAATATCAACTCACCAGCAAGCCCAAAATTGGGCCATAGCTGCTTCAGTATGTGTAAATTTATTCTAATTATATTGTCTTTTTTTTTAGACCTGGATACTAGCTTATGTAATAATGAGCATGATGTTGTGTAGCTGTAAAAAGAACTACTGTTCAGTGGTTCCTTTGTTTGTAATTTCTTTTATTTTATTTATTTATTCTTCATCTCCATTTCTGATCATCCTTTTGATTTTTGTTTTCATTATTATTCCCAAATGTTGATTTTGGCTGAATAAACTTTGAATGTGATGGAGGTTCAATCTGTGTTGTCTCAAGCCATCCTCAACTTGACTTGCAAAAATAGAGAGAAATTCTTCCTCAAACTCTCAATATCCCTAGAATTAAATTGAAAACTAATTGTTTTCAAAATCTAACATCACTCAAATTAATCAAGAAATGGATTAAAAAGCAAGCTCAAAACAAATAAGAGATATCAGTAAACTCTTTAATAAATCCAATTATCCTCATTTCTTATCTAAAATATTGCTCAAGGAAAATAATCAAATTCCCAATTAAAAGTGCACTGGCCTTATCTGATAATCCTCTGGCTAAAATTATATCAACTATCACTAATTCTATTACTCATCCAGATACTCACCAGGCCTTTCACATGTCTTTAGATATACAATAATTAGCCCATTCCTCCATATACATTCAGAATCCTCTTTGTCAGTCATTTTATAGCTCCTATTAGTTCTCTATTTCCTCTTTTTGATTCTTTATTTTTATTTGAAAATTATTTTTAACATTTATTGAAATGAATCACAGCTTTTTCTTGGTTTCCAATTGAACTTTTCTTTCAGTTCCAACCTAGTCTCAGAAACCACCAATTTTTGAAGCCCAATGATGAAAAAAACTTGGGAACAAAGAAAAATTCAAGAACCCCACTCAACCCTCACTCCCTTAAGGCCTTTGCTGCATCTTCCCCTCCCTTTCTCAAATCCTTTGCTTTGGGGTAACCTTCTTCAAAAATTCTCCCAGATGCTCCTGAAACCTTTAGATGCCGCAGTCTTATCCAAAATCCCTGGAACTGTGTTTACTGGCTGATTGTACCCTGGGACTTTGTGAATTTTATTTAATGTTCAAGATTATGATTAAGCTATAAGTAATGTTCTTTTTTTCAAATCCTTTTTTAAATCCAATCAATTTTCACTTTTTATCTCCCCCCCCCCAAAAAAAAGCATCATTTGATTATTTCATTTTCATTTTTTTCCCCAACCTAATTAATGCTCCTTTTTTTCTTCATAAACACCTTTAATTGAATTCTTGTGAATATTTGATAATTTGTTTCTATAATTTTTCAAAGCCCCATTGGTCATTCATAATGATCTCTAATTCACATAAAGGTGGAAAATTCTATCAAAGATGTGACTGCAATGGCCTCTATTTCAAAAAATCACCACTGCTCAATCCCAGGAATCCTCATACCCCAAAATTGAATGAAACTTTAAGATCAAAGTATCAACTGCAAAATTTAATAAAAATTATGAATCTTGCATTTAATCTATCTTTTCAATCCACTCATCCCAAAATCACAACCCCTGATACCAGTATTCAGCTTACCCTTTCCAATGTATATTTGATCAACACCAATCCAAATAATTCATGATTCTGGCCAAGGTTAACATAAAACCATCCCAGCTTCTTTGTCAATTGCAGAACTCTGAAGCCAGAATTTCTTTCAACACCCAAAAAATGTAAAATGCACTTAAAAAAATCCAAAAAAGAAGATTTATCTTTCAGAAATCCAACAGAGGCACTAATTTAAATTTCCAAAATCAGTATTTAGGTCCAAAATGCTAAATTAAATGGTTCAGTAAAGCTCACTCAGATTTTTGTTTACTCATCTTGGATTGATTCACTTTCCCAATTTAAATCACCATGTCTGCCTCATTGGCTGCACTTTTATGACCAACCATTTCAAAAATCCTGTCATGTGGTGGTATATGACACCATAAAAACTGAAAATGGATTGGTCACTCAGCCAGTCTCATAGGCTTTTGGTTAGGCCTTGCCTTTTGATTTGTTTCATGATCCTGATTTATGAAAGTAGACTGTGTGACCCTTTTGGGGGTTCAATTTTCAATCAGTACTAGTTTTGGGATTGGCTTGTTCTGTGAAAACTTTTGGGTTTTGTGCTTTTCAACTGCTAGACTACTGAGTCTTGGTGGCTCCTTATGGTTTTCAGGAATTTTTCTGAATATGGCTTCATGTTTGGTTTTTGCATGGTTTAGTACCACAAGCCATACCCACTCTTGGACAAAGAACCCTTTAAACTTGGTGCAATGTCACATGGTGGTATGCAACACCATAAAACCTGAAAATGAACTGGTTTCTCAGTCAGTCCCATAGCCTTTTGTTCAGGCCTTTCCTCTTGATTTTTTGCAGGGTGCTGAGTCATGAAAACTCCCCAACTTTAATGAATCTCTCAATTTTCAAAGGAAAAATTAAATTTTCACCATTTCCTTCTGATTCATTTTGCATGAAACAAGTAATTGTACCTCTGGGCCCTTCAACATTGCATGAATTTCTGGCATAAAGATCAAACTCCCAAAGGCTTTGTGACTGAAAATGATCTTGTGCTTTGATAATGACTTGAAGAAGTAGGCCCAGGATAAAATGATTTGTTCAAAATTACTAAAATTATTCCTTTTTTAAAAAAACATTTCATTTTAGAATTTTCCTTTACTAAAATGAAACAATTTGAAGCCTCTGGAGTCATATTTGTAAACCAATTACTAAAAAAATGTCTCCTGGCATGGTTTCTCACCCTAGGAAGGCATTTCAACTTCAAAAACATGTGGCAATACAAAAAAGGCTTCCAAATATACATTCAATGTTTCCCATACCTTTTTAAGGTTTAGAAGAGTTCCCATTGTGGGATATTGGCACCCCAAAGGCCTTAAAACATTGTTTGGGTCCCGGGTGGGTTGATTTAAGGCCTCAAGACCCCCTGTGGGGGCTTCCTGGGGAAGAATCTATTGGAGAGTCCAAATATGGACACCAATGTTGTAAGTACAATGCAGAAAAATGGATTGAATCTTGATTTTCTCCAAGGAATTTGAATCTGATGTCACATTTGAAAGAAACCTGATTGAGTTTCAGAAAATAGCTTTGATAAATTCACAAACCCAGGTTGTGAATGGAGGTTCACAACTCAAAGAGTAGTGAACAGAAACATTCACAACACACACAACCCCTGGGGGGTTGCATACTACTTTTTTGCAACTCATTTGGGTAACAAATGAGGTTTCAAAAACCAAATCAGTTGAAAACTATGATTGACATTTTTGGCCCATTTGGGGAAAAATAGCCCCAAATGGGACATTTTGGGGGATAATTAGGGGTACCTAGGCACCCCTCAATCACATTTGAGTGCTGTAAGCCCAAATTTGGGGATTTTTCATACATTGTGGGACTATTTGACCAGAAAAACAACTTGGAAAATGTCCTGAAAATTCTTCCTATTGGCAAAACAGACTCTTGTCTCAATCCATACACAATAATTGCCCATTGGATAATTTTATTTTTATCAAGCCAAAAGTGAGGACACTTTGAAGTTGTTGAATTGATTTGGAATGAATACTGAATTGTCTTTGGATTTGTTTGTATTATGGGAACATTGGCAAGCCTCAGCCCCCCTGGTTTCAACATGGCTGAGTTGAAGGACTTAATTTATAGTGCAATTAACAAAACTGTGGCCAAAGCTCGGCATTTTGGAAATAAAACATTGGAATCTCCAATTTCATCCTTTTGTAGGTTTGCAATTGAGGAAAAAGATGTTTCAAAACTGAAATTTACTGGTGGTGGTGTGTAACATTTAATTTTCCACTTGATTGATTTGATTTGATGGAAGCTAATGTAACTACCGTGGATCTTAATATTAAAATATGTAACTATGAGGTGCCAGAACCCCTTGAACCTCCTCCTATGAGAGCCTTTTCTAGTACAGAAGAAGCCAAATACTATTGCCAAAAATGGGCATCCATGCATGTCTATGCTTTGGAAAAATTCAATTCAAAGAGAGAAAAATAAGTAGACCTAGCATGCAACCGACATGGAATATATTCAGGGTGGTTGCCTACCAAAAAGCAAAGGTTAACTCACATGAGGAAGGTTGGGTTTAAATTCATGATCCATGCAAGTTGCACAGTAGCAGAATCCATGTTGCACCTCTCCATTAGAAATGACCAAAATACTCATCAACCATCTTCAAACTGCTCAGTGCATCCTCAACTGAGCAGAATCTCTGGTGTGGCCTTAGATCAACTTAAGGAAGGCATGAAAGATGGGCTCAATATAATTCAACTCAAAAGGAAATTGAGAAAGGTTGATGGTGAAGGATATGTTGACAATAGAACAAATTACAACACTAAGCGCAAGGTAAAGGCAGCAGAACTCAATGTTAAACATTTTATGGATGTGCTATTTGGAAAGCTCCAAGAAAATCAAAGAAAAACAATGAGAAAAACAATGAAAAAGAAAAAGAAAAAACAAGAAGAAAAAGAAAAAAAAGAAGAAGAAGAAGGGAAAAAGAAAGGAAAAAGAAAGGGAAAAAGAAAGGAAAAAAGAAAAGAACAAATAAAGGAAAAAGAAAGGGAAAAAGAAAGGGAAAAAGAAAGGGAAAAAGAAAGGGAAAAAGAAAGGGAAAAGAAAGGGAAAAAGAAAGGAAAAAAGAAAGGAAAAAAGAAAGGAAAAAAGAAAGGAAAAAAGAAAGGAAAAAAGAAAGGAAAAAAGAAAGGAAAAAAGAAAGGAAAAAAGAAAGGAAAAAAGAAAGGAAAAAAGAAAGGAAAAAAGAAAGGAAAAAAGAAAGGAAAAAAGAAAGGAAAAAAGAAAGGAAAAAAGAAAGGAAAAAAGAAAGGAAAAAAGAAAGGAAAAAAGAAAGGAAAAAAGAAAGGAAAAAAGAAAGGAAAAAAGAAAGGAAAAAAGAAAGGAAAAAAGAAAGGAAAAAAGAAAGGAAAAAAGAAAGGAAAAAAGAAAGGAAAAAAGAAAGGAAAAAAGAAAGGAAAAAAGAAAGGAAAAAAGAAAGGAAAAAAGAAAGGAAAAAAGAAAGGAAAAAAGAAAGGAAAAAAGAAAGGAAAAAAGAAAGGAAAAAAGAAAGGAAAAAAGAAAGGAAAAAAGAAAGGAAAAAAGAAAGGAAAAAAGAAAGGAAAAAAGAAAGGAAAAAAGAAAGGAAAAAAGAAAGGAAAAAAGAAAGGAAAAAAGAAAGGAAAAAAGAAAGGAAAAAAGAAAGGAAAAAAGAAAGGAAAAAAGAAAGGAAAAAAGAAAGGAAAAAAGAAAGGAAAAAAGAAAGGAAAAAAGAAAGGAGAAAAGAAAGGAGAAAAGAAAGGAGAAAAGAAAGGAGAAAAGAAAGGAGAAAAGAAGCAAAAAAGAAGGGGGGGAAAGGAAAAAAGAAAGGAAAAAAGAAAAGAAAAAAGAAAAGGAAAAAGAAAGGAAAAAAGAAAGGAAAAAAGAAAGAAAAAAAGAAAGAAAAAAGAAAGAAAAAAGAAAGAAAAAAGAAAGAAAAAAGAAAGAACAAAGAAAGAAAAAAGAAAGAAAAAAGAAAGAAAAAAGAAAGAAAAAAGAAAGAAAAAAGAAAGAAAAAAGAAAGAAAAAAGAAAGAAAAAAGAAAGAAAAAAGAAAGAAAAAAGAAAAGAAAAAAACCCAGCAAAAATTGGATGGCACTTGCTAGCAAGTCCCATCAAGGAATCTCCAGCTGAAGAAGTTCCATGCTTTAGTTGAACTTATGTCCATTCTTCAACCAAGCTTTTGGTGCACAGCAGTTGCATGCAATGATGTCCAGGGGCTGTGAAAAAATGCACAGCAATTGTGCAAAAATGCACAGCAATTGTGCAAAAATGCACAGCAATTGTGCAAATTCAAAGTTTCTGCGCACAATGCACAATGACTGGGCACAATGATGGAGAGTAAGTTACAAATGCACAGCAACTGTGCGCCATCAGGCACAGCAACTGTGAAAAATGCACTGTCACTGCGCAAAATATACAGCAACTGTGCCAAATGTACAGTAACTGCGCAGAATAATGCACAGTACCTTTGCAAAATGCTGAGCAAGTGTGCAATAGGGCTTGGTTGCAGCTTGACCAAAGCTTGGTTAGAAGCTTATCCTGAGATTGGTGAATGGTTGGGCAAGAGCTCCTTGATAGTTGCTAGTAAGTGCCATCACATTTCTTTTGGTGATAGGTTAAACCTTATCTGTCTAACCGTATAGGCCCTTTTGTTATTGGATCTCCATAGGATTACTTATGATCATTTCATATTGTTGTTGTATTCCCATAGAGCCCAACCACTATTATTATTAAATTATTCATTATTTTCTATTTCTATTATGCCCTCTGTTGGAATCTCGAGTTGTACTTAAATATTGGTTCATTCCCTGAACCTTTGCAATTTCATGATTTGATTCTCATCGCTTGAAATCGCACGATCCTCTGAGCCAAGTCCCTGCAGCATAAAATCTCAACCTGAGAGCTCTATTCCTCTCCTTTCTTTCAATCCTTGACTCTCTGGACTGTTTTGTTCTCCAACTAAGTTTGTACCAGTTGTATTTTGTCAACAGTGCCCATTGTACAATTTGATTTGATTTTAGTTGACCGGTATGACTATTACTCCAAGAATAATGCACTGGATTGTATTATTAGTTCTTGTAAAGAAAAAGTCAGGTATTTTGTTCCGCTTTTGAAATTTTACAGATAACCAATAAGCTCAGTCAAAGAAGAGATTCTTTCGTTCAATCCAAATGGGTAGTGTTGAATATTAGTTGCGATCGGTTTTGAGATTTTGCGCTCATTATGCTTTCTATCTAGCCATGTTGAATCGATTCCGACTGATTTGGCACCGAGGAAGTCTCTACAATCGTTGTTTAAAATCAAGCATCGTTAAAAATACAGGTGACTAATGATATAAAGTGTCGGCCCTGTTCTATTCGAAAGAAGAAGCCACGAAGAGCAAAACAAAAGACCCGAGGAGATGAAGAGAAAGCCTTACTCTTCGAAATCATCACCGATGTGGAGTATACGATCAGAACGCGGGTTCAGGTCCAAGTTTGTCATAGCGAAATCCCAAATTCTTCTATCTGGCTTGGGAAACCCGATTTCCCAACTAGTAAAAACTTGAATTTGATTCGACTGATCTTCGGGTACTTGGTCCTTGGTCAATACTAAAGTTCTCAAACTTGATGGTAAGGCGTGCAAAATCCCGGGATCTGAATTGGTGATCAAACTAAAGCTGATTTTCGATCTGGTTAAAAAGTCCACGAATCCCATCGTGTCTGGGTAGTTTGAGTAAAGTTCTCCATCTTCATTATTCGAAAATTTATGATATATCAATTTCGAAAGTGCTTCTATCTCTTCGAGCTCTGGTATAGTCGTCAGCAATGCCGTCCCATCGCCGCCGCCCATGTAATACAATGAAATGAAAGACGTAGAACGTATCGAGGAAGAGGATAACAGGCGAGCAAATAGGTCTCGTCAGACCGTTTATTTTATTTCTTGATTTTTTCTTGACTTTATATTGCCAAATCGGGAGTTGTGGAAGTGATAACCCAGTCAAAAAATGTCTGGAAGATGGAGGTAGACCGAAACTCAACTAAAAGTCGACTTCTTCTCCTGAAAATGTGTAGAGTTCTTGAAAGTCTCGGCTATGACTTGGAGCCACCAATGTTTAGGAGTCATGGCCGACGGGACATCTTGTTTAAGTTTACCATAGTTGGGGAATCGTTGATTGATTTTTTTGAAAGCTAAATTTTTGGCATTTAAAAAATGTGAAACGAAAAGAAGAAAAAGGTTAATTATGTATGAAGGTCTTATCAACTTGAAGTTTCATCATCACCAGGTGACGTGGCGCCTTGAAGCAATCAACTTTACCCGATTTGAAATTTCCTTCCGTTACCCCAAAATCATCGAATCCGTTAAGAGTGGCAATCCGATTCTAGACACGTCCAGTTGTGACGCGATTTTGACGATCGGGTGATGGAATGAGTCATTATTAGATACCATTCGGTAAGTCAACGCCCACAGAGTAATAGTCTAGAACGTTGCGGAGTCAACTTGATTAAGAAGATATTAGAATAAAAGGTTTCCTACGTAGTGAAGGTAAACCGGTAACGTCGGATAGATTCAAGTACCGAATAGATCGAGGAAGATGTGAGAGTAACGCCGACTCATTGAAGGACTGGAGATCTGATGAGACAAGTTCATGATCTCTCTGAGTTTCTTTGTGATGGAACCAGCACCATGTTGGTACCCCGCGGGTCACATCAGACTTGGAATGGGGAAAATGTTTGAATTGGTGGCAGACGAAAGACTAGTCGACTAGTACATATAAAATTCGAACTTATGATTGGAGAGTTGACACTATAACCTCATAGATCAGGTATTCACAATGAAGTCAAGGTACATAACATGACTGAGCATGGTATGGAGGGATGTCTCGTGTAAATGTATATAAGAAAATAAGATTTCATTCCCCCAAGGATTCATCTTCTATTTACAAAATGTGCCGTTATTTATGAGTTTGAGTATGTATTTGTTGTTGTGTATCTATAGGGTTCCATGTCATCTTTGTGGAATGTTCTAGTACATACTTCATGTGTATGGGTTATTCTAGCTCTTCTATAATATGTATTATGCACTTATAACCTTACTCTCTTTATATTCCCCCCCACAACAACGAACTCATAAAGTAGGAACCGTGACTCGTGAACAAAAAAGACAAAATGGAGAGGATCAACGAAAAATGAAAGGAAAAAAAGATGAGGATAATAGGGACGTGACGAACAAAAAAGGAATTGTGATTCAATCCGCGTCGGTGCCAAAAAATTTGTTCGTGAAAATCGACAGTTTGTTGGCCCCTAGAGCTTTGGTAAAGGCGTCTCCAAGTTGATTGTCGCCCTTGGCCCATTGGAGTTTTGCTTGCCCTCTTCGGAGGTGTTTGTTCACAAAGTGAAACTTGCAATTAATGTGTCGCGTCTTCCTCATGCTTGATTTCTTGCCTGCTATTTTCACCGCCGCCTCGTTGTCCAATAGAATGAGGGGTACCAGTCCATGAACAAACGGTTCTATCAAGTGCTAGAGCCAAATGGAATCCATTGCCGCAAACGATAAAGCAACATATTCGGCCTGGCATGTTGAGCAGGCAACGCAAGCTTGTCGTTTGGAGTTCCATGCGATCGGAGCTCCCCACAGGGTAGCAATGTAACCATGCATCGACCTAGCGCCTTCACCACCCCAGCTTGCGTCGACAAAGGTCTTCAGGGGCAAGCCAAGATTGTGGTCAGATGGTTCAATCCGTAGAGTTCGATTGGCAGTCGCAAGGACATAGGCAACCAGTCAACGGAGGGCTCCCCAGTGGGTGTTGTCAGGCCGTAGAGAGAACCGAGCAAGGTAGTGGGTTGCAAAGCAGATGCCGCGCCTTGAGCCTTGTGTCAGATACAGCAGTATGCCAATTTGCCGCAGGTATTCAACGTCCAGGCCACGGGCTGCCAGATTGGACAAATTAGAGACAAGATCTGTATTGACAAGTGGAGAGTTTGGCGTCATTGAGGTGGTTTCGATCGTTCCGAGCTTGCAAATTAGTGCCAGCTGGTGCACCCAAAAGCCGGCACACAATTTGTAGATCTGAATACCCATAATGGAGGTGATATTGTCATCCCATTTGAGTCGGAGGCAACCGTTGAGCTGACCCTTCAGCTTCTCCAAAATCATTGTTGAGCTGGCCGTGAGTAACCCGTCATCCACGTGTACCCAAAGGTATGCTTTCCCTTCCGGACCATCCCACGAGTAGGTGCTCTGATCTTCCGCGTTTGATCTAAAGCCAAGCCGTTCCAGGGCCGCCTTAAGATGTAACCACCAGAAGCGGCCCGCCTGTTTGGTGCCATATAGAGATTTCTTGAGTCTGAGAATCTTTCCCGGCGTGAACTTCATGTTGGGCGGGTTTTTGATGTATATCTCCTTGTCAATTTTGGAATGTAGAAATGCAGTTTTCACGTCAAAAGTTGCCACCAACCAACACAGCTTGGTTGCCATAGCCAGGGCCGTCCGAAGGGATGGGAACATAGGAGTGGGAGCAAAAGTCTCCTCGTAGCTGATACCTTGGACTTGCCTGAAGCCTTGAGCAACAAGGCGGCTCTTTCAACGCAGCAAGTCACCATGTTGGTTCCGTTTTTTGACTAACACCCACTTGACACCTAACATCTTCTCCTTTGGTACCGGTAGGTCCACTTCTTCAAAAACACCCATTTGATTCAAATCCTCAACTTCTTTGACCATGGATTCTAGCCACTCCGCAGCCTCATCAGAGTTAATAGCTTTGTCGTAGGAGGGATTGTCCAGGTTGTGTGCCGCTAAGGACGCAATGTCCACCAGAAAGGCATCTTGCTTGTCCAGTTCATCACCCAACCAGAAGTCCTCGAGTCCTAATAGTTCTATTGCCAAAAGCATGTGACCCTCGTCTGGAGTTGCTGATTCTTCTAGAAAACGTGCGGAAATTGCCTTTGTGCCTTTACCCGTCTCTTCCTCCCAAAAGTACCAGCCTGCGGAGTTGTGGCAGCTGCCAATATCATCTTCCTGCTGTACGGCGCCATTTGTTTCAAATGAGTGTGGTTGTACACATAAGCCACACATCCAAAGACATGCAGCATGTCGACGTCCGGTTTGGAGCCCAGGGCTGCCTCTCATGGGGTTTTGTGTTTTCCTTTGTGGATCAATCGGTTGAAGATAAAGCTAGCATGCCTGAAGGCATAACACCACAGGGCAGCCAGCAGAGCCAAGTAATGTAGAAGCACCCTTGCCATTTCAGAGAGGGTGCAATTTGTCCTTTCAATGTGACCGTTTTGATGGTGTTCATGCGCAATTGTTTTCTTGTGAGTGATGCCAAACCGCTCAAGACAGGATAGCAATTCCCGTGACCTGGTGAATTCAAAGGCATTGTCAGTGTGGATCCGCTTTACATTGTGGCCCATTGATGTAGCAAATTGAAGGATCCAATCCATGATGTGTTTTGGCGCTTTGGACTGAAGTTTGATGGGCCAAGAGGAGACCAAACCGGAAGCCAGATCCTGTATATTCAGTACGTATTTGAATCCCTCAATGGACAAGGCAAAAGGTCCCACAATGTCCGTTACTATAACATTGCCAGGGTTATTCACCAGGTCCCTGGAGACCAAGGTAGGTACCAAGTGTCTACTCTTTGTCAGCGCGCAGATCTCACATTTGGTTTTACTACCCGGGACTGGGAGAGTATAGGATATTTTTAGACTAGACAGTTGCAGAGTGCATTCAAGCATTCTTGTAGATAGGTGGCCAAGCCTCCTATGAATGAGGGAAAAATTGTTTTGTATTGCAGAAACAGCAGCTAGTGCAGGACAGTCAAATACAAGGAAGCAGCAATAGTTGATTTCCACAGTTGAGAACCAAGTACCATTCTGAACAAAGGTGTACGTCAAGCCATCATACTCCACCAGGCTATCCAATTTACCAAATTTCCTGGTCAAAATGATTTTTCCATTGATGTGAGGGCAGAAAAGGGCATTTGAGATTTTAAGAATCCTGGTCGGCATTGGGAGGGTTAGGTCACCACAGAAGTTCACCTCAAAAGAATCTGTGGAGGCAACCATCAACTTGAGAGAGACAGGCCGCAGATTAGAGAAGAGACAGACATTGTTTGACACAGAGTTTGTGGCGCTCAAATCTGCCAGTGCAGCATTGTCCAAGCCTGGTTGATGCTGTATTGATGCTACCTGCGGGCGCAGGATGTTGGTGTTCAGGAGGGCCTTGTGGACATGCATGGATTTCTGTAAACAAGAAGCAGGATTAGTGAGCCTAGGATCAGGTTGGGGAGCCCACCCTGCTTGTTTCTCCGGGCAGTCAGCCAGACAATGACCCCACTCAAAGCAGTATAAGCAAGGTTTTGCCGGTGTTAGCCACTTCAGAGCCCACCAAACTGGTTGGCCCATGGCTGCTCAATCTTGTGAGGGAGTATTCTTCTTGGTTGAATTTTGTGGTCAGTACCCAGCTGCTTGAGGCGGTCCCAAGGACAATAGCGCAAGGATTGAATGATTTGGCTTGCCCACTGTTCCATCCACTTGGTATCAACTGAGTAATTCAAGGACGTCTTTTGAGCTGAAGCGTAGTTGGGGGTTGATGGCCAGTCTAGCATTGGGTGCATTGCTTATTTCATGAAAATAGTGGCCAGAGGTCTGATGAAGGATTAGCGCCATGATCGAGTCCAGAGATAGCAACCCTTTGCGCTTTTCAACATCCCTGAGAGCAGTTATAATAACATGATAGGCCTTTTTGGGCTTGTGGGCTGAATTCAGGGAGAACAAGTGAGTCCATTTGGAGATGATGAAGGACCAGGAGGTTTGGTCAAATTGCTCTTTGAGAATGAGGTGAGCCTCTTGTCCTGTCTCACCGCGGATCAGTGGAACAAGGTCCAGGTCAATGCTGAACTGAATAATGGTGGCCGTCAGCAGAGCCTGCTCACTGGAAGTATCCAGGGTTGGATTTTCAAAGTAGAAGTTGTGATCAAATAATGATGCCACTTCAAGGGAGAGAGCTTTGGTCCATTCCAAGAAATTTGAGCCATTTCTTTTCAGTTGAGGGTTCAGTTTTGTCCCAATCTTCTGGTAACGCAGCTTGACATCCGCCACCAAAATGACAGACTTCTCCATTGTGGTTAATTTTGCTTGGGTAAGGAAGTCCTGGACCTCCACCGCGGTGTACATGCAATTTGGGTCAAGAGTTGCGCTTAGGTTGGGGTTTGCCATTGCAATGGGCTTTTCCTGATGTACCAATTTCCAAGTGTTCAAGCCGTACCTTGTTCCTTGGTGAGTATGCCCAACTGTATCTGCTCCTGAATCCAGGGGGAAACAATGTATGGTGGTTGCTCACAAGCATGGCTAGTTGTCCCTCCGGTGTGTTTGGCAATGCACACATTAATGTAAATCAACCAATTTGTGTAGGTTGTTGCTGCTCCTGATTGGAATAAGCGTGATATTGGCCATAGTACAAACTTCAAATAGCGGAGACCAGTTGTTGTGGAAAAATCAAGTTGCCATGCAAAGGTTGGTGTGTATCTCTTTGATTTAAAAAATGTGGAAGTAAAATGTGTGGTGTGCTTAGTAAATCAAGCTCATAACCTATGGAGGTATTTCTTGTGTAAATGTATATAAGAAAAGAAGATTTCACTCCCCCAAGGATTCATCTTCTATTTACAAAATGTGTCATTATTTATAAGTTTGAGTATGTATTTGTTGTGTATCTACAGGGTTCCATTTCATCTTTGTGGAATTTTCTAGTACATACTTCATGTTTATGGGTTATTCTAGATCTTCTATAATACATATTATGCACTTATAACCTTACTATCTTTATACATGGAACACTTGTCTCATGATTGCAGTTGGCAATTTGAGGCAAGATGATACAATGCAGGTAAGCAAGGTGGCGTAATACACTTGAAAGACAAGTTTAAATTGAGATTATAGGACAAACAGGCCATAAATCAAAGGAGATTTTTGTTGGGCTCCACCTTTTTTTCTCTCAAAAAAACCAACAGCAAGTTGACAAGCCATTTGTAAGTATGTATGTATGTGCATATCCTGCAAGGAAAAATTCACAAGATGAAAAAGCTGGTTTTGGATCAGAAAAAGTATAAAATCATCTCCTCTAGGTAATTATTGAATGAAGCAGGAATTACATGTTCTAAAGGCTTTTATTCCAAAAATAAGGCATTGAAATTGCGGGTTTGTTTCAAAATTGAGGGTTGAAAGAAGACCAGTAAAAATGTTTTCAGATTTTTCTCTGATCTTGAAACTTGGGCATTACAAGTGACAAGAAGAAAAAAATTATCAACAAGGTCACAAGTTATGAAAAAATTCAAAAATCTTGATTTAATTGCTTACATCCATCATGATGAAATGAATATTTATGAACAAAGATGTACATTGATCTGGGGAAAAAATGATTCACCAAAAAACCAATGAACACCCACAATTGTTTATAGAAATTTGAGAAAACAACCAACAAATCTCATCAAGGAAAATATAATGAAGTGGTAGTTTGGGGAGATATAACTGGCCAAAGATTGATAGAGGTTGGGTGGAATTTATTTTTTCAATGAAAATTTAGGATTGACAAAAATATTCCTGAGGAATGGTCAAAATGAGGATGTATCAGAGTTAGCCAGCCTGCCATCTTTTTCATGGTAGGTTTCTGTCACACAGTAGTATGTGATGCCATAAAACCTGCAAATGGACTGCTTTTTCATCCAGTCTCATAGCCTTTTTCACCGCCCACAAGGAGGCAATGATTCAGTTTGTTTGCTGTGCAGGGGCCTGTGGTAACATTTTGCGTTTGATTTCAGTGAAAGGTTGCAATTGGGTGGCCTGAAAAAATGCATGTTGGTTCAGCCATTGGTAAAATTTTCCATGCAACAAAACATGTAAAATGTCAGCACCTTGTGCAAGGTGTTGGGGAAGGAATGCCTTTGAACTTGTTACAGGATCCAGGAGTGTGATATGAGACCAGCTAAGCATGTTTTTGGCTCAATTTGCAATCAGGGCAAGTTTTCAAAATGGGCTTGTTCTGTGACAATTTTTTGGCTTCCACCTATCAAAAGAAAGAATTGCAAGTCTTGGTGGCTCCTTAAAGCATCCAGGAGTGTGTCTGAACATGGCTCCATGTCTGGGAGGAACCTGCATTAGTGCCACCAGCCACAGAAACTTTGGGAGAAAATTCCCTAAAACCTGGGGGTGCTATCACACAGTGGTATGTATGCTACAATATAAAACCTGCAAATGGACTGGTCAATAAACCAGTCTCACAAGGTTAAGGTAGGCCTTTCAATTTTTTTCAGGGTCCAGGAGTGTGAAATTTTCAGCCAAATTGGCCATTTCAAGTCTGTCATTAATTTTTTGAAAAAAACTAACTTATTTCACACAAGATGTGTTGCAGATTTACCCACTGAATAATTAATATTCTTCAAATATAGTAGATAGAGATACTCACACCCTCAACCACACATTGGATTTCATCTTTTCACTTTCATACACATGATATTTTCCAACTTCCTTCCATCTCCAACCTCATTAGAGATATTCTCATACCCTTCCAAGCTCTCTGCTCATAACCCACTTATCTTTCATACCCAAATTTTCACTTTTTTGCTTCATTCCCCTTCATCATCAATCACCACTTCATGCTTCCTACCTAATTGCTTCATCCCCCTTCATTGCTTGCCTATTTCCAATTAAATAGCCTCAAATAAAGCCTCTCCAAAAAATTTAGCTCATAATCCCACTTCAGCCTGACATCCTTTTCGACCACTGTTAAATATTCCTGTTAAATTGAAAATGGATGATCATTTCATTCTTCTCAACAGCCACATTACTCCTGAAAATTGAAATGCTTGCTTTATTGCAAAAAACAAAACTGAAATAAATCAGCCTCTGTCTTCTATATTCAAATGTGATGTCATGATGGCCAATGATCTCAAGAAAAAACCAAAGTCATGCTTGCTTTCTCATTGAAAAAGATAAGAGATAAATTCAATAAATATTAATGAAAGTGAAAAAATCCCACTTAACTTCCATCTCAAATTGCTTTGTTATTGCAGAAACTGACAAGTCCAAGTTCATCAACTCCATTTTTGATAAATTGCAATTGGACAGCTTGCCACTCTTCCAGATTAGCTAACTCCTTATAATGATGTAAGTTTTTTTTTCAAAAAAAAAAAAAGAAAGAAAGAAGGAAAAAAAACACTGAAATTAAGTTAATGTACAATAAATCAAGCAAGGTTGAAATATATTGCATATTGCATATTTGGATCTGTGCTGCCATGTTAGGTATAGTCACTGACTTACCCTACACCCAAATTCTCACTCCTTTCTAGAATTATGAGTAATTTCAGGTAACAGTATTGAAAAGTGTTGGAATAATTGTTTAACATATATTTTTTGTAATTAAAATATGCCATAAAAAATTTCAAATATGAATTTTTGTTTCTATATTTTGGTATTTACTTCCATAAAAAATTTAGTGTTAGAATTCCTGCATACAGCTGCAGAAACAGCTATAATAGGGTGTATCAAAGTTAAGAAAACCCGCCATTAAAGAATGGCAGGTTTTGACCAAAATCTGCCATTTCAAACACCCCATTAAAAATTGAAAAAACCCACTTATTTCACATCAGACATGTCAAAGTTACCTGAAAATAAATGGGTTTTTCAAATAAAGTATTTAAAGGCTTTCACCTCCCCAAACCATCATTCCACATTATCACCCCTGGTTGCAACCTCCAACCTCATTGGAAGAATTCTAACTCCAAACTAATACAAAAATTTGATGAATTTCTCTTCATCTCTTCATCACTATCCTAATCACTTCATCAATCTCATTGCTTCATCATGCTCATCATTTCATCAATCTCATTGCTTCATCACTTTCATCACTTTCTCACACATTATTGCTTTCATCACATCCATCCTCTCATTACTTTATTGCTTCATCCCTTACTCTTTTTAAATGGCCCCTCAGAGATCCTCCCCCTGTAAGTCCACTAAACAATCCAATGGACCAAAGAAAACATCCCTCAGGAACTCAACATCCAACAATCCTCCCCCATCAGCTTCCAAAGGCTCAAGTCAGCTCAGAGATCTGATCACATGATCCTGGTAAACTGGCTCAAAATTCTGTCCAACTACAATGCTTGCTTTGGATCTGACAATGAAACAAAATTTGGCCAACCTCCTTCCTCCAAGGTTAATGGTTATCTCCTGATTGCCAATGAACTGAAGAATACAACCAAACATAGGCTTGATCTTTCATCCAAACAGATGCGGGAGCAATTCAAGAACTATCAAGCCAAGTACAAAAAAGCGCACTCAATGTCAATCTCCACCAGCTTTGGTATCACCAACTCCAACAAAGCAAAGGGAATCAACTCAGTGGTTGATAAGTTGGAATCCATTTGTACATTTCATGTTCAAATGGATGAAATCTTTGGAAAGAAGGCCAATATCACCCCTTTAGCCACTTTTGATGCCCAACAATCAGATTCAGTTGATGCTGAGGACCTGGCTGTGGATGCTCAGTCTACCAATGATGATCCCAATGAAACCTATGAGTGGCCCCAATCTGATGTGGAGGAGGATATTCCAACAGAACCAGGTCCAATCACCTCTATATCATGGTTGATCAATGATTCAAACCCTTCCTTGGACCCCTCAATTCATTCTTTGGATGGCTCTCTTCCTGGTGTGGAAGAAATTAATGAATTGGCCAGTGCGGAGCAAGTTATTCCTGTATTGCCACCACCATCAACATATTCTCAAGTAAGGAACCAAGTTCTTTTCTCTTCTGTCTGGTTAATCCTGCATTATTAAGATTGTAAAAACAGAGGCTCATCAATTCCTGAATGGCAAAATACTCAATCCAATAGGGCCTCCCACATCCCCTTCAAATGAGATAAATGAAACTCCCACACAAACCTCCTCTGAAAGGTAAAGCAAAAGCCCTCCAATTCCATCAACATCAACCCCAATAGACATCAAAAGAGGAGAAACAATTCAAATTTTTCTGGCTTTGAGGATATAATGGAGAAGCAAGATTCAAGTAAGTGCATTGGATTCTCCTGGCTTTCAAAATAAAGCTCATTCCTATTCTCCTCTGAAAAAAATAAAATCAAATATTGAATCCAAAAAACTTCAATTTGAAAAGGAGAAGTGGGATTTTCAAATGGCTATGGATTTTCAAAAGGAGAAAGCTGAGAGTTTGGCTCATAAAAAAAGTTGGATGCCAAGTGGCAAATGAAACAGGGTGAGCTGGAGTTTCAAAAAGAGGAAAAGGAGAATGATTGAGAGGAAGAATGATTCCAAAAGGAGAGGGAAAGGCTAGCCACGGAAAAGAAAAGATAGTTTATCTGTAGCCATGGAATTTATTTGTAGCAGTAGAACTGTGGATGAAATAAAGGAAATTAATCAATTGATTGGCTTGTAAAAAATTTGCTTTGATAAAAATTTTAAAAATAAAAACAAAAAATTATTTTCAAATACAACAATGTTTGGGCCTATTTTTAAACCCAAAAATGAAAAAATGTTTTTTATTTTTATTTAAATTTTTTGGTCTAGAATACATTTGACCACTTTTCAAGTCTTTTCAAGTGTTGAGGGTTGTCTTGTTAATGTGAAAAGATATAGCCATCCTAGTATGGGTGGCTGTATCCATGGCAGGAAAAGTAGAATGCTTGTACTTATTTGCTGCCCAAACCATTTTTACAATACCTTTTTCTTTGAAATGATTCCAAATCCCAATTCAGGGAAGACAAATTGGCCATTGGAAACTTGATATTTTTCCTTGTTGCCAATAATTTGTTGATTCAATTTTTTGGTTGGGACCACCAGTAAAAAGGAATAAGAGGAGACATCAACTTTACCAATATGCGGAGAGTTGTAGAAGGATTTTGAGGTGAAGTTGATGTGAGGGGGGCAAGCAAAAGGAGTGAGGCCAGATCCAAATTTCAATGAAGAGAAAGAGGGGATATTGTTGTCCAGCATGGTTTATTGGTTGGAATTGTGCACCAGTCTGGCTAATTTTCTGAACATTTGGCCTCAAATTTGTGCTAAATTTTCAGAACTAAGGTTCAAAAATTTAAACTCATTGGGAGAAGATTGAATAGCTGATTTCTTTAAATAGTTTCCAAAAAGTTCAGAAGGGTGAATCAATTTTTGCCATCCAATTGCCAAAATTTTCCCACCCCAATATCTTGAGGGACCAACTGTGTTGAAAAAGGTTTTGGATTGGTGAAGGAATGTTTTGACCAAGTTGAATTCCTTCTTTTCTTGCTGGGAGAGTTTATTCAATGGGAAAAATTTGATTATTGAAACCAGAGAGTGGCAATTGGAACAATAAACAATAGCTAATTTTCCAGAGATGAAGAAATAAAATGGTTCAATCTTCTGTTTTTCTTCTCCAAACTCTTCAGAAGTGGGATGTTGAGTTTCCTTTTCAGCAGCAATAGCAGGGTACAAATTCAATGGTTTTTGTTTTTTTCAAGACCAAACCACATTTTTGTTAAACCCATCTTCATTTACTTCCAAAGAGATTTCAGAATGTATCATTTAAGCCCTCTTTTGCCAAAGAGCCCTCTGCTTAACAACTATCTTTATTTTTTTCAAACCATCTCCTTCCATCTTGATCCCTCCCATGCACCTTCTGCACTTGGGGTGAGGATCAAGAAGAAAAAGATTGGGTTTTATAAAAGTTTGAGTGGGGTGGGAGAAGCATGGGCAGTTGAGAAAGGGGGCAGGAGTCAACAGAACAAGGGATCAAAAGGGGTTTGCATGGCATGGCATCCAAAAAAAGCAAAAAAAAGTAGAAATGATCATTATGATATAATCAAGGTAGATGATCAATAAACAACAAAAAAGAACCAAACCGGTCCAAGCTGAAACCAAGAAAAAAACAAAAAACAAAAAAAGATTCAGCTCATCTAACAACTATGAAAACACAAACAAGGAGGAGGGGTGATTAATGGAAAACCAATTGTTTGATAATTAGAAAACCAATTGTGGATCAATTTTGCAATTGATTGCAAATTTATCAAGCAATTGATTTGCAATCAATCAAGCAAAAAATTTGAAAGCAATCCAAAGGGGCAGGGAGAGGAGGAGGGAGAGGGCTCACCTGGATAGTTTGAGTAAAGGGTCCAGGAGGGACCTAAAGGTTGAATTATCAAAGTATCAGCAACTGGTGAGGGGCAGGAAGAGGAAGAGGGGGGAGGGGGCTTACCAGGGTGTCAAAACTTCCCTTGTCATGCAAGGGGCTGAAGGCACAGGCACTACTACTCATAGAACTCAAGGATGATTTTTTGGAATTGCAATGAAGAAGATTAGAGGAGGAGAACCAGTGATGAGAAGATTTAAGGATGGAATGGAGAAGTCCAGGAGGAGGTTTTTGAATAAGTGGTTGTTGAATCTTATAAGAGTAACACCAGGAAGGGACAAGGTGATATGAGTTAAGCAGGCTGGGTGAAGGTTTTCTTGTGCTGAGATGACTGACACCTACTGAAAGAGGGACTAACCAGTAAGAAGTAGTATACTAATTCCTTGGGGGGAATTAGTCCAGGAGGGAAGGAGATGCCAGTATATGTGAGGGCTGAGAAGGAGGCCTTGAGCAATGAGTGGCTGGTGTTTCAGGTTGAATTTCCCATGGTATTACATGTTTACTGATTGGGCTGGAGGCTGTAGTTGACTGATTGGGTGATGAGCCTATTCAGAAAGGTTTGACATGTACTGATCTGGAGTCCTGGGAGTATGGGATGAACAGGCAGGAGAGAGTATGTACTATGTATATAATAAGTGTAATATGTACTAACTCATATACCAATTGGTTTGAGGAGAGATGGAGGATGAACCAAGCCACTATGAGAAGGAGAGGTCCTGAGAAGTTTGACTGAATCACATGACACAGTGGTAAGGTGTACATGGACCTAGAGGTTATCCCATAGGGGGATTGGTTGAACCTGGTAGGAGAAGGTGGGGACTGAAAGATGTACAGGTGTACTATCCAGTTGATGTAAAGGTGTACTATCCAGTTGATGTACAGGTGTACTATCCAGTTGATGTACAGGTGTACTATCCAGTTGATGTACAGGTGTACTATCCAGTTGATGTACAGGTGTACTATCCAGTTGATGTACAGGTGTACTATCCAGTTGATGTACACTTGTACTATCCAGTTGATGTACAGGTGTACTATCCAGTTGATGTACAGGTGTACTATCCAGTTGAAGGTACAGGAGTAAGTGAAGTTGGACTTGAGATGTTTTTGAAGCTGATGAAGGGTTCAGTTGGTTTATTTGAATGAGTGTCAGAGCTATGGTTATGACACAGGGTTAGGAGGGTGGTGGTGGTTGGTGAGGTGGAGGTGATGGTAAGGTGGAGGTGATGGTGAGGTGGAGGTGATGGTGAGGTGGAGGTGATGGTAAGGTGGAGGTGATGGTGAGGTGGAGGTGATGGTGAGGTGGTGGTGATGAGTTTGAGGTGGTGGGTGAGCAGGAGGAGATTGACCAGTGAAGGTGGACTGGTGGTTTGGTGGGGTGAGGTGGTTTGAAAGTTTTAGTTTTTGTTTAAGTCCACCAAAAAAAAAAAAAAAAAAACAGAATTCAGCCTAGGATTCTTGGTTAAACAGCCAAAACCAAAAAATTTCTGTGATTTTATTTTTTACCTATTTAAAAACCAAATGCTACTCATCAAAGTGAGAAAGTGTAAGGGGTATAATCCGCTCTCTCATGGCCAAAGATGAGGTAGAAGGTGAGACTGGGATGACTTGAAGAGGATTGGGAATATCTTATTCAAATATTTTGTCCCATTCATCTTTGATTTTGGAAAGAAGGTTGTGAAGTATTACACAACTGATAATCCACTTGATGAGGATCTTTGTGTCCTTGGGATTCTGTAGCTGGTTTTGCATCTCCCATAAGCTGGCCCATCTTCCTTTCAAGATTACTATGGCTTGATCAATCCAAACTTGTGATGGGGAAAGATGATAGTTGAAATCAGTTTTGGCTTGATAATTGGATGAATCATTTCAGTATGCTGGAACCACATATTTCCAGTTATCATAAGCTGAATCTGCCAGAAGGTATTGATCTTGGTCAAATTATTTATTTGGTTATTGCGCAATGGGCATCCAATTGAAAACATATGAATTGTAAAAAGAACCTGGAAGGAAAGCATGGAGGGATATGAACTTCTCTTTGTTATCACAAAAAAGTTGTAGTGACACAGAGTATTTATAAAAATGGATAAAAAATATTTGGTCAGTGTATTATCAAAGGCTTTGGAAAGCAAATGAATAGGGCATATCAAATTTAGCAAAACTGCAATTAGAAACCCACCATTTTTTTGACCAAACCCGCCATTAAAAATGGCGGGTTTCTGAAATACACATACCCCCTAACTGGTGTATTTCAAAACGGCTTGTTTCATGAAAATGGCGGGTTTCAAAAATAAAACCTGAAATTTAATCAATCCACCATCCATGGCATGCAAAAAACCCATCCACACCTCCAACTAATCAAATCCATATGCATGAAACACATCTCATCTCCATTGCTTCACATCTCCATTGCTTCACATCTCCATTGCTTCACATCTCCATCACTTCACATCTCCATTGCTTCACATCTCCATCACTTCACATCTCCATTGATTCAAATATCAATTGCTTCACATCTCCATTGCTTCACATCTCCATTGCTTCACACACATCCCATCATCATCAAATCACCATCTTTCTCAACATGTCCAATCAAACTTTCCAAAAGCAAGTTGAAAATGCAAAAAAGCTGACTGAACCTTTGTTAGTATTTGACTGCCATTCAGACTCCAATTTGGAATCAACTTTGTTGGTTTTGAATTCTCTATTAAAAAAGAAATACATGGTTCCAAGAAGACACACTCTCCACAAACCTATGTATGAAAGGCAAAAGCTTCACCTATTAAGCTTGCAGCAACTGTTCCAAACTTTATTGCCTTCTTTCATGAAACCTTTGTAGATGATTGAAGACCACCACATCTTTCAAAACAATTGTTGGAATCCTCAATGCAATCCAGCTATCTAACTGGCTGTTTCTATTTTTAGATTGGGATCAAATGGAAATGGAGCAGCAATTCATTGATTAAAAAATCTATTCTTGGTCAGTTATGGATCCATTGACTTATACACAAAAAGGGTCATGATTTCTATCTTATCTTTCTGTTGCTCTGTCCTTTGTTGGCCAACCAAAGAAGACCGCAACAAGATATCTAAAGTAATGGAGAATGAAGGCTTTCCTGGTTGCATTGGTTTTGTTGATGGAACCACTATCCCCTTGAGTCAAAAACCCAAGCCAGATGGAAACCATTATTTTGATTGAAAAAAAGGCACTTGATTCATTTACTTTCCAAAGCCTTTGATGATATACTGACAAAATTTGTTATATTGGTTTTTATAGATAATCTGTGGCACTAAAACTTCTTTTTGATAACAACAAGAAGTTCATATCCCTCTATTCTGGACTTCCAGGTTCTTGTCATGATTCATATGTTTTGGATTGGATGCGGATTGATCAACAACCAGATAACTAATTTGACCAAGAACAATACCTTCTTGCCAATTTGACTTATGCCAGCAGGAAATATGTGGTTCTAGCATACCACAATTTTTCAACCAATGATCAAGCCAAAAATGATTTCAACTATCATCTTTCCCAATCACAAGTTAAGATTGAGCATGCCATAGGAATCCTGAAAGGAAGATGGGCCAGCTTACAGGAGATGCAAAACCAGCTCCAATCTTCCAAAGACATGAAGTTCCTCATCAACTGGATTATCAGTTGTGTAATACTTCACAACCTTCTTGCCAACATCAAAGATAAATTGGAGGAAATATTCAAAGAAGATATTCTTTATACTCCTCAAGTCATCCCAGCCTCATCTTCTACCTCATCTTTGGCCATGAGAGAGCAGATTCTACCTCTCAAACTTGCTCACTTTGATGATTAGCATTGGGTTTTTAAATAGGTAAAAAATAAAATCATCAAGCTTTTTTTGTTTGGGCTGTTTAACCAAGAATGCTAGGCTGACTACGGTTTTTTTTTTTTTTTTTTTTTTTTTTTTTTTTTTTTTTTTTTTGGTGTGAGATGGGGTATATTGGGAAAACCAAGGATCAAAAAAGGAACATTCAATGTTTAAGGCATGGCTTGGCCACAGCCCAATCAATCAAATACCATCATTGATTAGGAAGCACTTTGCATGGTTTCCTTAATGCACGCATTCACACAAGGCATTCAATCTCTGGAATGCTTTGGTTGAAAAAACAAAGAACCTTCTAGAGAAACAAGGAATAACTGAAGAACTGGGTCATTCACTTTTTTCAAAAGAGTAGCAGATGGATTTTTCATCTTCAAATTTAAATGGTTGAGGGGGAGAATGCTGCTAAGAGGAAAAGGGAGTAGATGCAGGCTTTTATATTAACCTCAATGGGGGACACCAGCCTGTGGGAGCATTCATCATTGACTGGCCCCTTCCCACCTGCTTTCATGATGATTCAAGGGGAAATGCTGAAATCTTGCAGCAGTCAAAGCTGTGACCACTTTGGTGTTTCAATAGCGCACCTAATTTGATTTTTTGATGACAGTAGACAGGATGGCTTGATGAAGTTGTCCGCTGAAACCAGCAAATAGAAAATGGATTTGCTCTCATGCCACCGCAACAACTGTATTTGCTGGTGACAGTGGAAAGATTCATCAAGTTGTCCTGTCCGCTTTCTCAGCAAATAGCAAACTGATTTGCTCTCACACTGCCCCAAAAACTGGATTTGCTGATGACAGCGGACAAAACCGCTCAATGAAGCTGTCTGCTGTCACAAGCAAAAAGTGAACCCCCCCTTGCTTGCTCAAAGGAGCCTGCCTCCCCCCTAGCTTGCTCAAACAAGCCTGTCCCCCCCTTGCTTGCTAGCTGATGGGGGGGGGGGGTGATGAATTCTCAACCCTGCCCAAGCCCTTCCCCCCCTTGCTTGCTAGGTGGAGGGGGATCAAATCTGCCCTTGCTACACCCTTGCTTGCTGAGAGGAAGGGGTGCCTCCCCCCATGCTTGCTCAAACAAGCCTGTCCCCCCTCTTGCTTGCTAGCTGATGGGGGGGGGGGTGATGAATTCCCCGCCTTTCCCAAGCCCTTCCCCCCCTTGTTGGCTAGGTGGGGGGTGATCAAATTGATCGCTTTTTTGTCACTTTTCCATTATTCATTGTCATCCCGGATGATCTGTAATTTTTAACGCTTCAAAAACATCTCTCCTACATCTTCAATTAAGCGCCCCTTTGCCCTCACCACCTTGGGAGCTAGGAGCCAAGCTTAGAGAGGCAGTAGTAGGATGCCCAGAGTGCTTCCTTTGCGCAAGACTCAGTGTGGTGTTGTTATATGGTCTTGGATTGGGAACTGTGCTGCGGTTGGCGCACTCATTGCGGCCTGCTCAGACATTTGAGTTGGCGCGCTCATTGCAGCCTGCTCAGAAATTGGAGTTGGCGTGCTCATCAAGGCATGCTTGGAAATGGGAGAAAAAAGAATGGAGATGGCCCAACCAGGTTTGTGGGCAGCTAGTTTGGGGAGGTAGAGCGGGGCAATTGGGGCTATAGGAGCAGGCAAAACTGCAGGGCAGCAAATCAAGCAGCGCGTCGGACGGATATGGACAACGCAGGGGGCTCCAAGTAGGGCGTGGCAGAGGGCCGCGTCATGAGAAGGACAAACCGGGTGGGTGTAACGGTAGGTGGGCTTGAGGTTGGTTGCGGTATGGGAAAGGGTTGGGGTTAGGCTAGGTTTTCTTTTCTATTTTTTGTTTTGCTTGTACTTAGGATAGGCTTGAGAGGGTGGGTATAAAGTCCATGCTCTCAACTCTGGATGTTAGGGGGAGGGATATGATTGGATACATCAATATAGATGGGTGGATTGAGGGAAAAGGATATGGAAAGGAAAGGAAATTCATATCTCTATATCTCTCTCTCTTTACTGGAGCATCCTTATCCTTACAGACGCTAGGACCATCAATCCTGAAACTCAAGGACAACTAGGAGAGTATCTCTCTCTTACTTTCTACATTTTTTTGACCAAGACTGGGGAGGAGATAAGGGAAAGAGTAGCCAAGAGGCTTTTTTTCAATTAGTGAGGTGAGCTGAGGTACAGGAAGTGGTCCTTGGGCCTCTGCCTCCCAGTCCCCCACCAGATGTAGGCCGGATGCAGACTCCCAGAAGTGTCAAGCTTGGTTGAGATAGGACAACTACTCCCATCATCATCATCCTAGGACTCAATTCCATGCTACAGTCTCATCAGGGGGGTGGGTGGACCATCATTCATGACCTCTCTCTCTCTTGAAGAAGAAAAAAGAAAATTGGAGCAATGAGAGAGAGAGAGGGGGGGACCTCATCCCATCTTTTGGGTTATGGAGGGTGTGTGGAGAGAGGTTGGGAGAGGTTAGAAGACAGCAAGTGATGAGAGAAAGAGTACCAATCCACTGTGTCTTGCCTCAAACCCACAAGCTCCTCCTGGACAGACGGAGGCCCAGATGCCTTGGAAAATGGAAATCACTCAAGTCTTGGCTGCTTTGCGCTTGGGATGGCCGGGTGCGCGCAAGGAAAACCAGGGGATGGGTCTGCAGGGGCCTGCGTGGAGGGCTTGGGGGTGGTCTGGCCCTTGGCGTGGGGACTACAGGTGACCAAGAGTGGGTGCAAGATGAAAACCTTGTGGGTATTCTGGGTCAAGACTGGGGCCCAGGCAGCAGGAATCCCACTGGTGGGGGAAGTGGCAATCTGGCAACGGTCAGTGCGCGCCAGTGATTGAGTCAAGCTTGGCTGGAGAGAGGAGAAAAAAACTGACGGGCTTGGGAGGTTGTGGGCTTGGGATTCTTGGCCATTGCTTGTTGGCCGTGCTCATGGGAGAGGCTGAGGAAGTTGAATCTATAAGATAGGGAGGGGATCTGTTAATGATGGCAGGTCTAGTTCATGGTTTTTTTTGTGGAGATTGGGACTTACAGGTTGAAAACATCATTGGGAGCCCTGAGCTTGGCCCAAGTACTGGCGCCCAAGCTGATGAAAAGCTCCTTACCACAGTTGGTGACCCGTATCAGTTCCTTGATTGCATGGATCAAATTCTTACAAGTCAAAGTTGAGGGGGAAAGGATGGGGAAGTGATGGGTGGAGAAGCTTGGGTAGACGTTTCCGTTTGTGAATGGGCTTTCAGATGGCTTTGAAGTGGATGTCTTGTTGGGGAGCATTGGAGATGGTGGAGAGGGGCATGTGAAAGGGTACTGAGAGGAGGAGTTTCAAAGGGGGGGTGATTGAGACCTTTTGTAAAAACATTTGATGGCTCTTGCAGCAAGACTTGGTTACATGGTGATTAAATTGAACTAAAGAGTATTATTTTTTGAACCTTAGGTCTGACAAGGTCTCTCAAATATTGCGCCAAATTTTGTGAAAATTAGCCAAACTTGCATTTGATTCCAACCATGAAGCTATGATAGAAAACAACATCCCTTCCTTCTCCTCATTGGAATTCAGATCTGGCCTTACTGCTTTTGACTGCTCACCTTACATCAACTTTACCTCAGACTCCTTCTACAACTTGCCCCATATTGACCAAGGTGATTTCTCTGACTATTCCTTTTTACTTGTGGTCCAAACCAAAAATTTGAATGGACAACTTATTGACAACAAGGATGAATATCAAGTATCTGATGGCCAATTTGTGTTCCCAGACTTGGGTTTTGGGATTGATTTAAAACAAAAGGGTATTGTGAAAATGGTTTGGGAAGCAAACAAGTACCAGCACTGTACTTTTCCTGCATTGGATACTGCCACACATACTAGGATGGCCATTTCCATGCAAATCAATAGAAAAACTCAAAACAATAGCAAGGACTTGGCCAGTGGCAAAATATATCTTAGGAAAAAATATAAATAAAAATAAAAAAGATTTGTTCATTGGTGGTGTAAAAATACTCTCAAACATTGTTGCAATCAAAAATATTTTTTTTGTTTTTATATTTAAAATTTTTATAAAAGGAAATATATTTATAAACCAAGCAATCAAGTAATTTCATTTATTTCATCCACAGTTCTACTGCTACCAATTCATGCAATGGCTACCAATAACCTATCTTTTTGTTCTGTGGCTAGCCTTTTCCTCTGCTTTTCAATTCAATCTTGCTCTTGATCCTTCTCATTTTCCTCTTTTTGAAGCTCCAGCTCAGCCTGTTTGATTTGCCACTTAGCATCCAACTTTTGTGGATGAGCCAAAATCTCATCCTTCCACTTTTGACAATCAATAGCTAGTTGAAAATCCCACTTCTCCTTTCCAAATTGAATTTTTTCAGATTCTATTTGTGATTTCACTGTTTTTTGGAGGGGAATAGGAATGAGCTTGATTTTCAAAGCAAGCAAAATCAATCAATGAGCTTACTTGAATCTTGCTTCTCCATGATATCCTCAAAGCTAGAAAAATTTGAAGGGTTTCTCTGCTTTTGAAGGCTATTAGGGTTGAGGTTGATGGAATTGGAGGGCCTTTTGCTTTCCCTTTGCAGAGGAGGTTTGTGTGGGAATGTCATTGCTCTCATTTGAAGGGGATGTGGGAGGCCACATTGGCTTGAGTATTTGGCCATTCAGGAATGGATGAGCCTGTTGTTTTACAACCTAAATCAGTCAGTATTAACCAGACAGAAGAGAAATGATCTTGGTTCCTTACTTGAGCAGATGATTCCAATGGTGATGATAAAGGAATAACTTGCTACTTGTTGGCCAAGTTGTTAAGTTCTTCCAACCCAGGAAGAGAGAAATCCAAAGAAGGAAGTGAGGTGTCCAAGGAAGGGTTCAAATTGTTGATCAATGCTGATGTAGACATGATTGGAGCTGATTCTATTGGAATATCCTCCTTCACATCAGATTGGGGTCACTCATAGGTTTCATTGGGATCATCATTTATGGGCTGAGCATTGCCAGTCAGGTCCTCAGCATCAACTGAATCTGATTGTTGGGCATCAAAAGCGGCTAAAGGGTTGATATTGGCCTTCTTTCCAAAGATTTCATCCATTTGAAAATAAAAAGGACAAATGGAGTCCAACTTATCAACCACTGAGTTTATTCCCTTTGCTTTATGGGAGTTGGTGATACCAAAGCTGGTGGAGATTGATATTGAGTGGGTTTTTTTGTACTTGGTTCAATAGTTCTTGAATTGCTCCCGCATCTGTTTGGATGAAAGATCCAGCCTACATTTGGTTTTATTCTTGAGTTCATTGGCCATCAGGAGATAACCATTAACCTTAGAGGATGGAGGTTGACCAACTCTTGTTTCATTGTTGGATCCAAAGCAAGCATTGTAGTTGGATGGAATTTGGAGCCAGTTTACCAGGATGATGTGATCAGCTCTCTTGAGCTGAATTGAGCCTTTGGAAGCTTATGGGGGGGGATTGTTGGACGTTTAGCTCCTGGGGGATCTTTGCTTTGGTTGAGTGGACTTGCGGGGGGAGTGTTGCTGAGGGGCCATTCAAAAAGAGTAAGTGGGATGAAGTGATGAAGCAATAAAGCAATGACTGTCAGGATGTGTGAAAGGGGGGATGAAGTGATGAAGCAATGAAGCAATGAGAGGATGGATGTGATGAAAGCAATAAAGTGATGACAGTGATAAAGCAAGGTTAGAGTGATGAAGTGATGAGGATAGCAATGAAGCAATGAGAGTGATGAAGTTATTAGGATAGCAATGAAGCAATGAGAGTGATGAAGTGATGAGGATAGCAATGAAGCAATGAGAGTGATGAAGTGATGAGGATAGCAATGAAGCAATAAGAGTGATGAAGTGATGAGAATAGCAATGAAGAAATGAGAGTGATAAAGTGATGAGGATAGCAATGAAGCAATGAGAGTGATGAAGTGATGAGGATAGCAATGAAGAAATGAGAGTGATGAAGTGATGTGGATAGCAATGAAGCAATGAGAGTGATGAGTTGATGAGGATAGCACAGTGAAGCAATGAGAGTGATGAATTGACAAGGAAAGTGATGAAGCAATGAGAGTGATGAAGTGATGAGGATACCAATGAAGCAATGAGAGTGATGATGTGATGAGGATAGCAGTGAAGCAATTAGAGTGATGAAGTATTCCAATAAGGTTGGAGGATGAAACCAGGGGTGATGATGTGTAATGATGCGTGGTTGAGCTGTTGAAGGCATTTATATACTTTGTTTGAAAAAAACCACTCATTTTCAGGTAAATTTGGCACGTCTGATATGAAATAAGTGAGGTTTTTTGATTTTTAATGGCGGGGTGCAATGGTGGGTTTGGGTTGAAACCTGCCATTCAAAAATGGAGGGTTTGCCTAACTTTGATAAACCCTAATGAATTGCCTTTTTTTCCAATCAAGCAAGGTGAGAGTGATGAAGTGATGAGGATAGCAATAAAGCAATGGGAGGATGGATGTGATGAAAGCAATAAAGTGATGACAGTGATAAAGCCAGGTGAGAGTGATGAAGTCATGAGGATAGCAATGAAGCAATGAGAGTGATGAATTGATGAGGATAGCAATGAGGCAATGAGAGTGATGGAGTGATGAGGATAGCAATGAAGCAATGAGAGTGATGAAGTGATGAGGATAGCGATGAAGCAATGAGAGTGATGAGTTGATGAGGATAGAACAATGAAGCAATGAGAGTGATGAAGTGATGAGGATAGTGATGAAGCAATGAGAGTGATGAAGTGATGAGGATAGTATTGAAGCAATGAGAGTGATGAAGTGATGAGAGTGATGAAGTGATGAGGATAGCAATGAAGCAATTAGAGTGATGAAGTGTTCCAATAAGGTTGGAGGATGAAACCAGGGGTGATGATGTGTAATGATGCGTGGTTGAGCTGTTGAAGGCCTTTATATACTTTGTTTGAAAAAACTCATTTATTTTCAGGTAACGTTGACATGTCTGATGTGAAATAAGTGAGTTTTTTTTTGATTTTTAATGGTGGTTTTGCAATGGAAGATTTGGGTTGAAACCCCCCATTAAAAAATGGCAGTTTTGCTTAACTTTGATACGCCCTAATGAATTTCCTTTTTTCCAATCAAAATGGTGGTTGCCATCTAGCTTGGGTTTTGGACTCAAGGGGATAGTGGTTCAATCAACAAAAAAAATGCACACAGGAAAGCCTTCAGTCTCCATTACTTGAGATATCTCCTTGCGTTTTTCTTTTTTTTGTCAAAAAAGAACCAAGCAACAGAAAGATAGGATAGAAATCATGTCTATTTTGGTGTATAAGTCAATGGATCAATAACTGACCAAGAATAGATTTGCTAATTGATGAATTTCTGATCCATTTCCATTTGATCCCAGTCTACAAAGAGAAAAAGCCAGTTGGATAGTTGGATTGAGTTGAGGATTCCAAGAATTGTTCTGGAAGATGTGGTGGTCTTCAATCATCTTGAAAAGTTTCATGAATGAAGGCAATAAAGTTCAGAACAGTTGCTGGAAACTTGATTTGGGGATTATGTGAAGCTTTTGCCTTTCATACATAGGGTTGTGGAGAGTGTGTCTTTGTGGAACCATGTATTTCTTTTCCAATAGAGAATTCACAGCTAACCAAGTTGATTCCAAATTAGAGTCTGAATCCAAGTCAAATAATAAAAAAACTTCAGTCAGCTTTTTTGCTTTTTGAACATGCTTCTGGGAAGTTTGATTGGAAATGTTGAGAAACATGGTGATGTGATGATGATGGGATGTGTGTGATGTGATGGAGATGTGAAGAAATGGAGATGTGAAGCAATGGAGATGTGAAGCAATGGAGATGTGAAGTGATGGAGATGTGAAGCAATGGAGATTTGGAGCCCTGGAGATGTGGAGCAATGGATATGTGAAGCAATGGATATGTGACATGATGGAGATGTGAAGCAATAGAGATGAGATGTGTGTGATGGATATGGATTTGCTGAGTTGGAGGTGTGGATGGGTGTTTTGCATGCAATGGATGGTGGATGGATGATAAATGGCAGGTTTGATGTTTGAAATCTGCCACTTTCCTGAAACCCACCATTTTGAAATACACCAGTGAGGGGGTATGTGTATTTCAGAAACCCGCCATTAAAAATGGTGGGTTGGACCAAAAAAAATGGCAGGTGTCTAATTGCAGTTTTGCTAACTTTTTGATATGCCCTCATGCTGATACAGATGTGGGCTTGAAACTCCATGCTTGTGGGAAGTTCTATAGTTTCCCAGAGGTCTGGGGTATTTGAATCTAATCTGTTTGAAACTTTCTGAACATTATAATCTGACAGAAGGATTTCAAGTTATGCCAGTCATAGCCTTAAACCAACCAGGGAATATTGGGTATATGTAATATTATAGCCTATGCTTAGCACATTCTATGTAACAATAGAAATCCCTTCAAAAAATTCCAAAAAAGTTGGGAAAACCTAAGGAAATATTATAAAGAAATTAGCATATTAAAATGAAACTGCTTGATAAAAATGATTGAAATAAATTCTTGTGTAACATTTTTACTCAAAGGGTGTTGATAAATTCACAACCCCCAGTCATTTGGGAGTTGTCAAGGGCCCTACAAGGCCCATACACAACTCCGCGCAAACCTAGGGGCCGGTTGCAACCAGGAAACCGGCGGTGGGGGGGATTTGATCAACCTCCCACCAGCCATGAACAACTAGGCCGGTTGAAGCAAGGCAACCAGCAGTGGGGGGGACCTGATCACCTCCCCACCATTGAGGGGTGCTCTCCCCCCCCCTTTACCAAGGGGGAGGAGCAATGTGGCTGAGGGGATCTGACCAACCCCTAGCCCATCTTCCAATAGTGATGCCCTGGGGGCATCCACCCCCAGGGCCCTGGTAAGGGGATTTGACCGCCCCCTCCAGGGAATTGACAGAAAGAGGGGGGGGAATGTCCACCAGTTACACCATTACCCCCTAGTTGTGTGTGGTGCCACATGACCCATTTGAGTTGTGTACACAACTCAAATGGGTTGTTTATTTCTAATTACCCTTACTCAAAAATTGATATGACATGTGGTCTAATGCCTTATAATTATAATTATAAAAATAAATGTTATTATTAATTCTCAACCAAAATTAATCATATTATGTAAGAAAAAAAAACATCTTCATTGTAGATATAGTTTATAAATCTCATCTCTGGACCTGGAAAAATTAAGAAATTTCTGTTTTTAAAGTGAAATTGGCTCCAACAAAGGAAATTTTGGTGCCTGGCCAACCAGTTTGGGCACCTTCTCAACAACAGATTGGCTTTCAGCCAAACCAGATGGGAACCTTTTCAATCTAGCTTGGTTGCTGATCAATGCTTGTAATTTTAAATCATGTTTAAATTATGATAAATTAAGAAATCCTTTCAAGAACAAGGTTTTTTTCAGCTCTAAGATGCCAGGACCCTTGCATTACTTGAGCTACAAAAATTGATAGATGTAAGGAATAATAATATTTTTGAAAGTAAGTACGGACCAATCTTCAAGAGCATAAATATGATTGGTAACAGTGAAAGGCTTAAGTGGTTTGTTAAAATGGTTTTAAATATGATAAAATAAATAATAAAAGGAGGGGCCAAAGTTTATACAGACTGTGGGTCTTTAAAACCTCCTTCTCAAGAGATTAACTTGGAATCTTGTACCCTGAAAGATGGGAAACTTTGAAATGAAAAAAAAGGAAGTATTACTCACTAAAATGGTGTTATGGACAGGCCATGGCAGCAAGCAAGCAGAAGCAGGAAAGAAATAAATTAATTCTTTGAGCAATTAATTACAGAGTATCTGCAATGGTTTACATTTGAATGTTTGCAGATAAAAGCTGGGGTGTTCAAGTATTTATCTTCAATGAAAAAAAAAACGGTGGCTTTGAATTAATACTATTATTTTTCAGACTGGGGACACAAATGAATTCCTTATACCTTTATAAGCACTTGATCACAAATGGCATGGTGTCTTGATTTTAACTGATGAATTGTTGTGGAAAATAGGCCAAAGAAGGTGTTGTATAAATAGCTTTGTGGGGTTGAAGGAGCTTCCACAGGGCACATTGAGAGGCAAGCAGCTATGTGCAGAGGCTATCAGGGCTATCAGGGCTGGTTCAGCACTTCCTATAGGTGCTGTAAACATTCAGATCCTGGATCTTTAGGATAATTACATTTTTTTAGTATCTAGATCAGTAAATTATGTTTATTTGTGGATCTAGTGACTTTGCATTCAATTATTTGTTGTACCACTTGAACTTGTACTAAATGCTTCAAAGTGAATCTAAAATTATTGCCTAGCTTCTGCAGATAATTTTGGTATTTTTATTATTATTTAATTGGTTTATTAATTGGCAAGTTCTGCAGGAATCAAAGATCCAGATCTTTTATTTTTGGGGTACACTTTATCATTTCATTTCTATTTTTTAAATAATTTTTTCTTTTTCCGCACTATTATTTGAATTAACCTAGTCTTGGATCATTTCCTATGCATTTTTCAGGTGAATAAATATGCAAGAATTATTCTACTAGGTTTTGTTGCTTAGTTTTACTTGTAGCAAATGCAGGATAAGTTGATCCATCCGGCTGCATTCAGGGATGATCTTCCTGCAGATCTAGGATTTTTCTATTCCTGCAGGATTGACCTGTGTATTTGGAGACATTTTTACAAGTTTGGAATTGATATGTTTTATGATGAATCCTTTGAAAGTAGATTTATCTATCTTATGTGTGCACAACTGGTCTGGTTTTCATGAAGTTTAGATCAGAAGCGCACAGGATGCTGCAGCAGTGGGGAATTGGGCAGTTGCAGAAGTGCAGAAGTGAGGGATTGCAGTATTTCAAGATTGCAGCTGTGAAATAACTTTTTTAACTCATAAATTCCAAGCTATACAAAATTAATTTATTCTAGGTGGATATTAAGTGTGAAACCTATACAGGAGGTACAAAAATTGTGAAAGGTGTTACTGTGATTTTTGGTCCATTATTGAGACATTAATTTAACATTTTAAGGACTAGTAAATTAAAAGGAAGGTTTGATGAGTGAAACTACCTAAATTGGGGTGGGGAATTGAAATTTGTAGTAATATTTTGGGTTTTCCTACTCCTTAGAATTTTCTCATTAATTGTGCTATTTTTTTATTTTTGATACTTTGACAGACCTCTCTGTAAATATTGGAAACTGTTTTCATTTATTTTTCATTTTCTTATTTTTGGTACTTTGACAGGTTTCTCTGTAAATATTAGAAAGCTGCTGTTTTTTTTCTAAGAAAAAAAGGGAAACAGCCTTTGGAGGTTTGTGTTTACATGGATAAAAAGTTTTTATTTATCTGTTTTCTTTTGTTTAAGAAATATTTAACCAGGGTTTCATTTCCTTATTGTTTTTATGAGAAATAAATAAAAAATGAAAATGAAGAAGTGATGGGTATATTACTGGGATTTTAGAAAAAAAAAGAAAAAAAAATTGAAATTTAAAATGAAAAGAAAAGGTAGGAGATGGGCTACATTCATTCTGGTTGGGTGAGAATTGATGATGGGGTTCCAAAATGCTTTTATGTGGTTCAAGGAAAGCTTGAGAAGGTTCTAAAAAACTATCACTGCATGAACCAACCAATTGAATTCTCTGGCAACCAACACAAGCCCTGATTAGTGCATGACAATGAGCACTGCTAGGCACCCAAATTTGTTTGATACACCATTTAAATAAAAAAAATATTCCAAAAGACTACAAAGAGGAGATAATACACTCAAATGAATGGAGAATCCCTGCATCAAAGAATTTGAAAAAAATGAATGCTTTCAAGATCCTAACAATTAAAGAACAAAAAAATAATAAATGAATAAATTAAAAATTTGCAATACAATAGGGCGTATCAAAGTTAGCAAACCCCCCATTAGAAACCCACCATTTCTTTTGACCAAGCCCGCCATTTTTGATGGCCTGTTTCTGAAATACACATACCCCCTAACTGGTGTATCTCAAAATGGCAGGTTTCATGAAAATGGCGGATTTCAAACATCAAAAACACCATTAAACCCGCCATTTATGCATCATCATCCATCCACCATCTATCACATCCAAAACACCCATCCACATCAGCAAATACATACCAATCCCATCTCCATCACATCACACACATCTCATCTCCATTGCACCACATCTCCATTGCTTCAAATCTCCATCTTCACACAAATCCCATCATCATCTCATCAACCCACATCAAATTAACTTCTTTCTCAACATGTCCCATCAAGCTTCCCAGCAGCAAGTTGAAACTGAAAAAAAGATGACTGAACTTTTGTTAGTATTTGACATCCATTCAGACTCTGATTCAGACTCCAATTTGGAATCAACTTGGTTGGCTTTGAATGCTCTATTACAAAAGAAATACATGTTTCCAAAAAGAAAAACTCTCCACAACCCTATGTATGAAAGGCAAAAGCTTCATCTCCTCCCCAACATAAGCTTCCAGAAACTGTTCCAAAATCTATTGCCTTCATTCATAAAACTTTTGGAGATGATTCAAGACCACCACATCTTCCAGAACAATTCTTGGAATACTCAACGCAATGCAGCTATCCAACTGACTGTTTCTCTTTTTAGATTGGGATCAAATGGAAATGGGGAAGCAATTCATTGATTAGAAAATCTATTCTCAGTTGGTTATGGAACCATTGACTCATAAACAAAAAGAGTAATGATTGCTATCCTATCTTTCTGTTTCTCAGTACTTTTTTGGCAAGCCAAAGAAGAACACAAGGAGATATCTCAAGTAATGGAGACTGAAGGCTTTACTGGCTTTACTGGTTGCATTGGGTTTGCTGATGGAACCACCATCCCTTTGAGTCAAAAACCCAGGCTAGATGGCAACCACTATTTTGATTGGAAAAAGAGGCAATTGATTCATTTCCTTTCCAAAGCCTTTGATAATACACTGACCAAATTTATTTTATTGGTTTGTAAAGATACTCTGTGGAACTAAAACTTGTTTGTGATAACAAAAAGAAGTTCATATCCCTCCATGCTGGCCTTCTGGGTTCTTGTCATGATTCATGTGTTTTCAATTGGATGCATATTGACAAACAACCAGAGAACTCTTTTGATCCACATCAATAACTTCTGGCCAATTCAGCTTATGCTAGTGGGAAATATGTTTTTCCAGCATACCAGAATGTTCTTTCCAACAATCAAGGCAAAACCAATTTCAACTATCATCTTGCCCAATCAAAATTTCAGATTGAGCATGCCACAGGAGTCCTGAAAGGAAGATGGGCCAGCTTAAGGGAAATGCAAAACCAGCTTCAAAACCCCAAAGACATTAAGTTCCTCATCAACAGGATTATCACTTGTGTAATACTTTGAATATTTTGTTCCATTCATCTTTGATGTCAGGCAAGAAATTGTGAAGGATTTTGTCCCATTCATCTTTGATGTAAGCCAAAAAATTGTGAAGATGATATTCCTGATCCGCCTCAAGTCATCCCTGTTTCATCTTTTCCCTCATCTTCTTCTATGGGAGAATGGATTCTTGAAGAATTATGACCAGAAACTAATTTTCATTTGTCAGAAAGAAGTATACAAAAGAAACATCAAAACAATCAAAAGAGACCTGTCCTACCCAAGGAGTGAAAATGACAGATGTTGAGGATACTTCAAATAATAAACAGTAGGATCACACGCCTCGGATAGGAATGAAATAAGAAATCTGAATGGCATGACAAATGAGCTAGAAGGAACTGAAGGAAATATGAAAAAGAAGAAATCAAAGATTGCACCAAATTACTTGAAGACTTCTTCAGTGATCTGACTTAGCTCCTTTCTTCTAGATTTTGAGGGATGAGTATACAAATCAGAAGATATAGAAAAGGTGAGAGTCGATGGAGAGGAAGGAAGTTGGCTTGCGCGTGCTGGTCGTCTATTTAACATACAACCATGAGACTACCACTACTCAGATGAATATGAATATTCATAACTTCCTTGCCCGCGCGTGCCACTTGTAGGTGAAGGATGAAACGCACACGAGTCACAAAATTAAATAAATAGAAATACTAAAAGAAGGAATAAAATAATGGAATAAAGGAAATAAGAAGTAGAAAAAGAAACATGGAAAAGACATGATTCTGCAACTTCAACAACCCCCCATAATTCAGTGCAATCTCAAATCAAAACACTTTGACGTTAGAAGTTTTAGACTGTCTTTATTGGATGCCTTTGTCAGCAAGTCCGCAATCATAGTATCAGTGGTGATGAGAGTGACGCAAATCTTGTCGTCGGAGAGTTGGTTGTGCAACCACTTCAGTTTCATATCAATGTATTTAGTCTTCGAGTTAGAGCCAAAATGCTGCAATTTATTGACTAGAGCTTTGTTGTCTACTAAAAAGTTGGCCGGACGTGTTGTAGAGTCCTTCCAAAGGTCGTTTATTAAAGACTTTATCCAAAGCAATTCCTGCGCAGCATCACTCAACGCATTCAACTCCGCTTGCGTGGAAGACAGAGCAATATTGCATTGCTTCCTGCTCTTCCACGCAATAGGTGTGGACCGCCAGAAAATTACGTACCCTGTTTGCAAACGTCAAGTATGCAGATCATCTGCCCAGGTTGAGCTGCTGTAAATATTCAGGGGATCTTTACCATGCGGTTTTAGCAGCAGAGAAAAATTGATGGTACCCACCAGATACTTCCATACGTGAAGAACCTCTTTCCAATGTGAAAGCCCTGGACTCTGATTAAATTGAGATAAGATGGAGGCCGCAGCTGAGATATCTGGTCGTGTTTGGCAGGCTAGATAGTTGAGCAGTCTGGTAAACGTCCTGTAGTTTATGCCTAGTTTTTGAAACTCGACTTGTTCGTCGTAAGCGGCCAGAACCAATTGTATACCTGGTGTTAGTGGAGTGAGAATGGGTTTTGCATTTAGCAGTTGTAACTCCTCAAGAGTCTTCAGAATGAGCTTTGATTGATTGCGAAGAACAGAATTTCCCTCTCGAGTGTATTCCATTCCTAGAATGGTATCTGGTGAATGTGCTGAAGACTGCGGAAATCTGAATAAAAATTCCTCCTCAAACCAATCTACTTCCCCCGCTACGACCAAATTGTCCACATGGAAGAAAACAGAGACTCACCGACTGGTGTGAACGTATAGACACGGATCAGCTGTTGACTGAACCAACCCAATACTCTCCAGCCACATCGTTAGGGTTTTATACCGATTCGGAGGGGCCTGTTGCAATCCGTACAAAGATTTCTTTAGCTTCAGGAACTTTGAAGAACGTGAGCTTTCTTTTGGCGTAAGGATGTAAATGTCTTCTTCAAGAGGAGCAAACAGAAAGGCAGCTTTCACATCAAATTGTCTTATTTTGAGATCATGATCCAAGCCATAGAGTAGAAGAAGGAGTAACGTGGTGAATTTTCCGGTTGGTGCATAAGTTTCACCATAATCTTTCCCTGAAGTTTGCAGATTTCCCATAATGCATAATTGAGACTTACGCCTCTCAGGCGAGAGACTTGTGGCTGGCTTGATTCTATCTACCCACATTGTTGTGAGAAAATGATTGGGTTCAGTTTTTGCATCCTCCCAAACTTCCTGTGATTCTATTTTGTCCAATTTGGCTTTTCTTTCCACCACCCATTCACTTCCTTTACTTACAAAAGAGCCATACGAATACTTTTGAGGTCTGATGGAAGAAGTTCTGACTTGGAGATTGTAATTTTCAGGCACAGAAGTATGCGTTGTTTCAACTTCAGTGGGAACTTCTGTAATGGTCTGATTCAAATTGGGTGCAACTTCTGTGTCAGTGACTACATTCTTGCCCTCAGGTTGAGGAACCCTTGTATGAAGAACATCATTGAGATTGAGATCTCGACCCAACTCAGTATTTGCAGCATTGGACCCATCCAGGTCATTGCACCAGTTTCCGACGTCGATCCCAGAGTCATTGATAGAAAGCTTTTTGATTTTGGTATTAAAGTCAAGTACGGTAATATGTTTTGTATCAATAATCTTATTTTCTGTCGTGAGGATTTTGTATGACAGCAAGTCATTGTCGTACCCAATAAGCCTTCCACAGAGACCTTGAGGTTCCAACTTTGAGAACGGTGCTTTGTCCTTATAGATGTAACTGACCTGATTGCCTATAGGATGAAGGTAATTTATGTTCAGTTTCTTTCCTTTGAATAGCTCATAAGGAGATTTTTTGATTTATGGGACGGTATTTGATTGAGTGCTAGAGCACATGATCTGATAACTATATGCCATAGATTTTTATTCAGGTTTGAATCAAGTAGAACAGTTCAAAGCGATTCCAGGATAAGTTGGTTGAAGCGTTCAGCCAGTCCATTTTGCTGCGGAGAATGACCATTTGAGAACGTTTGTCTTATGTTGTTCTCAGCGCAGTACTTTGAAACGGTTGAGTTCCAAAACTCCGTGCCTCAATCAGAGTGCAGGATCATGGGGCTATAGTTGAATCTTTTCAACTTGACATTGATGAGAAAGGGGAGAACATTTGCTACTTTGCTCTTGGTCTTGATTGGAATCACTGAAAAGAATCTTGTACAACTATCAACCACAGTTAGAAAGTACGCATCACCGTTTCTACTTAGAGGATAGATTGGTCCAACCAGATTGCAGTGTAATTCTTGGAAAGGTCTTTTGGAACAAACATGCTTGTTGTGAAAGGGCGTCTTTGAGATTTTACTGATTGCACATGCTTCACAGGTTGAGCCTTTTTTACTGGAATCCCTAGCTTCTGACGTATCCTACTGTAGCTTGCATGACCAAGCGACTTGTGAATGATTTCATTGCAAGTGAGAAAAGAGATGTCATTAACTTTTGCATTGTCAAAATGAACAAAAGGAATATTGAACTCGTAAGTGCCACTTTTACTCCAATTTCCTTTACGAATTGTAAAATCATTTTTTCTGAAATCGACATCAAAACCGTCTAGTACAAGAGTGCGCATAGACAGTAAATTGGCAGTAGATTGTGGTGAGTATAACACGTCTGGAAGAAGAATTTCTTGTCCTTCAGCGTCTAATAGCTTAATAGTTCCAACTCCGTCGTAGTGAAGAGAATCTTTTCCTGAACTTGTTGAGATGCGACCAGTTAATGATTGGTCTAAGTGAGAAAAATATTTATTGTCAGAAACTATATGTCTTGAGGATCCCGAATCCACTACAAAAGGGTTTGGAAGAAACAGAGAGCTTGTATGAAAAGAGCTAACTGAGGTAGTATCATTGGCCTTGGACGTTCCATTTTTCTTCTTTCTAGGGAATGTTGGTCTGAGATGAGGGTACAACTTCCAGCATCTGCCTTCTGGATGTGCAGCCCTTGGATTATGCCATTTTTTATTGCACGCCTTCATACTGGAGCTGAGGAAAGAAACAGAAGTTGTGTTCTCCTTGGTTTTGCTAATCTCCAATTCTCTGTTCAAGAAGCGATTGTTGTTGAAAATTCGAAGGTGATCAAGTACATGTTTGGGGTTAATCTTCTTGTCTGAGTGAGTGATTTGTTGAACTATAGTGTCCATGGACGGCGGAAGCTTTTCTAGGATTAAATATGCAATAATATCGGTCGGTAAGTCAATACCTACATCGTGCAAACGCGAAATGGAAGTTTTTGTCTCTGTAATGAAACCCGGAATATCTGAGAGAGAAAACGGAGCTCTAAGAAACTCCTTAAACACCCTGGCTCGATTAGAGGCATGATTAGAGGCGAAATACTCGTTAATATTGGCCCAGATTAGATGTGCAGCTTTCTCGTTGTCCGCGGTAATGATATTGGCTTGGATTGTAGTGTCAAGCTTGGAAGTGAGTATTGTTCTGATTCTCACATTTTCCATCTGGCTGAGTCCGATTGGAATTCTGTCGGCGTCATTGTTCTTCTTCGTGAGTTTAGCAAACAGATCCTCTTGCAAGTCCATCATATTTACAACTTGATTGCGCCATATCAAAAAATTATCAGCAGTGAGTAATGGAATTGCCTCGATTGCTGTTGTGAGTATCGTCGCATTCAACAAATTGGTCATCTTGGTTTCTGACTATACTGGTATGGAGACGTTCCAACGCTTTTGACTGTTAATTGTGAAGAATTATGACCAGAAACTAATTTTCATTTGTCAGAAAGAAGTATACAAAAGAAACATCAAAACAATCAAAAGAGACCTGTCCTACCCAAGGAGTGAAAATGACAGATGTTGAGGATACTTCAAATAATAAACAGTAGGATCACACGCCTCGGATAGGAATGAAATAAGAAATCTGAATGGCATGAAAAATGAGCTAGAAGGAACTGAAGGAAATATGAAAAAGAAGAAATCAAAGATTGCACCAAATTACTTGAAGACTTCTTCAGTGATCTGACTTAGCTCCTTTCTTCTAGATTTTGAGGGATGAGTATACAAATCAGAAGATATAGAAAAGGTGAGAGTTGATGGAGAGGAAGGAAGTTGGCTTGCGCGTGCTGATTGTCTATTTAACATACAACCATGAGACTACCACTACTCAGATGAATATGAATATGCATAACTTCCTTGCCCACGCGTGCCACTTGTAGGTGAAGGATGAAACGCGCGCGCGTCACAAAATTAAATAAATAGAAATACTAAAAGAAGGAATAAAATAATGGAATAAAGGAAATAAGAAGTAGAAAAAGAAACATGGAAAAGAAATGATTCTGCAACTTCAACAATTCTTCCTTTCAAACTTGCTCACTTTGATCAGTAATGTTTGATTTTGGATTAGGTAAAAAATCCCTTCACCAAATTTTTTTGGTTTTGGTTGTTCACCCAAGATTCCTAGGCTGAGTTTTTTTTTCTCATTTGGTGGGGTGGAATTAGCAAAAATAGAATCAACACTTCCAAAGCCCCCACCTCACCCCACCAAACCACAAGTCAAACCACCCACCTCACCCCACCAAACCACCAGGCGGTCCACTCCTTCCTCCTCCTCACCAACCACCTCCCCCTCACCCCTCACCTCTACCTCACCCACCACCTCCCCTTCTCCTTTGTTTGGAACCCCTGGTAAGCTTCCCTCCCTCTTTCTCATCCTCCTCCTCATCCTCCCCATCATCCAATGCTCATCCTTTGATTCATCCACCTCCATCCCCCTTCAGGCCCCCCACCACCTTGATTGATTCCCCAGGTATGCTCCCCCCTCCATCCTCCTCATTCCCCTTTTCCTTCCCTCTCACCCCCTCTCACTCCCTCAAACTCACTCACCAACACCCCCCCTCTCCCCCCTCCCGTCTTGTTTGGCTTGCCTCATTGCTCTCGCTTGCTTGGCTTGCCACCCCCCCACTCCCCTCTGCTCCTCCTTGCTTGGCTTGCCGCACCCCCCTTGCTCCTCCTTGCTTGGCTTGCCGCTACCCCCCTTGCTACTCCTTGCTTGGCTTGCCATCACCCCCCCCTTGCTCCTCCTCTCTTGACTTGCTGCCCCCCCCTCCCTCCTCCTTGCTTGGCTCCCCCTTGGCTTTCCAGCCCCCCCTTGCTCCTCCTTTCTTGGCTTGACAGCCCCCCCTTTCTCCTCCTTGCTTGGCTTGCCACCCTTCCCTTGCTCCTCCTTGCTTGGATTTCCCTCAGCTTGCTGCCCCCCATCCTTTCTCCAGTCTTGCAGGCCCCGCCCCCCTTGCTCTGCCCTTGGCTTGCTGTCCCCCCACCCTTGCTCTGGTCTTGCCGGCCCTGCCCCCCCTTTCTCCGGTCTTGCTGGCCCTGCCCCCCCTTTCTCTGCCCTTGGGTTGCCAGCCACGCCCCCCCTTTCTCCGGTCTTGCCAACCCCGCCCCCCCTTGCTCTGCCCTTGGCTTTCCAGACCCGTGCCCCCTTGCTCTGCCCCCCCCCTTGGTCTCCCTAGGCTTGCCCGCCCTGCCCCCTACCTTGCTCTCATCCGCTTCCCCCCTTGATCCCCTGCAAGCCACCCCCCTCCCTTGCCTTGCTGTGACCCAAGGTACACCCCAAAGCCTGGCCTGATTTGCTTGCACCCCGGTATTTTTTTTTGGTGATGATATTTTTTTGTTTTTGTTTTTGTTTTTGTTTTTGTTTTTGATAATAAGCCCGGCCCAATTAGCTCATGCCCATGCCCAAAAATTTATTATTTTTTTTTGGTGATCACGTGACTGACATGGTTTTTTTTTTTTTTTTTTTTTTTTTTTTTTTTTTTTTTTTTTTTTTTTTTTTTTTTTTTTTTTTTTTTTTTTTTTTTTTTTTTTTTTTTTTTAACCCTTTTTTGACCCCTTTTCCTTCAATTCCATCCATTCCCCCGCAGAACTCACAATTTTATACTACAAATTTAATCAAATTTTGATCCTCACCCCAACTGGAGAATTTTCCTGGAAGGGAACAAGATGGAAGGAGATGAGGTGAAAAACATAAAGAGAGGTGGCAAGCAGAGGGCTTTGAAGCAAAAGAAGGATCAAATGAGGGCATCAGAAATCTCTTTGGAAATTTCAGAGGGGGGAATCCATGAAAAGGTTGTATGGTCAGGATGGAAACTACAAACTTTGGATCTGTATCCTGCCATCACTGCCAAAGAGAAAGGAAAAATCAAAAACCTTCACCCACTGAGTTCAAACATGCCAAGCAGACAATCAAGAAATTCCAGTTCTTCAGCAATGGCAAATTAATTGTTCTCAATGAACCTGATCACAAAAGTTTTGTTGCAATAATTGAATTTGTCCCATTGGAGAAACTTTCTGACATGAACAAGAAGGAAATCAACTTTGTGACAACTTTCCTTCACCAGTCAAAAAAAAATTTCAACACTGTTGGTCCCTCAAGATCTTGGGGTGAAAAAATGTGGGAAATTGGATGGAAAAAATTGATGGACCCCTTTGAGTTACTTGGACACTATGTGAAGAAATCATCTATTCAATCTTCCCCTCAAGAGTATGCTTTTCTCAATCTTAAGGCAGAGAAATTCTCTCAAATTTTAGGACAAATTTTTTTCAATTTGGCCAGACTTCCCTTTGAAATCAACAGTAAAATAATGAAGGACAACCACATCCCCTCCTTCTCATCACTCAAATTTGGTTCTTGGCCTACTCCCATTGACTTCTCCCCGCATGTAACTTTCACATCCAACTCTGTTTACAACTCACCTCACATTGAAAAAGGTGAGATCTCTGAGTATTCCTTTTGAATTGCCGTTCCAACCAAAAAATCAAATGGACAACTTATTGAAACTACAGATGAATATGAAGTATCAGACAGCCAATTTGTTGTTCCTGAACTTGGCTTTCAAATTGATTTCAAGCAAAAAGGTATAGTGAACATGGTTTGGGCAGCCAATAAGTACCAGCACTGTACTTTTCCTCCTGTGGAGACTGGCACTCATACAAGAATGGAAATGTCAATGCAAATCAACAAAAAAAATTTAAAACAATTGCAGGGACTTGGGGAGTGGGAAAATATACTCCAGGAAAAAATATAAATAAAAAGAAAAAATATTTTTTTATTGGTGGGGTTAAAAATAGTCTTAAGCATTGTTGTAATCAAAAATGATTTTTTTTGTTTTTAAGTTTTTCATCAAAGCAAATATATCTACAAGCACTGCATTTGAGTAATCTGCTTTAATTCATCTACTATTCTACTGCTACCAATGTATGCCGCAGCCATTTACCACTTATCCTTTTTTTCTGTTTCCAGTTGTTCCCTCTCCATTTCCACTTGTGCTTTCTTTAAATCCTTCTCCTTTTTCTCTTTTTTAAATTCTAGCTCAGCCTGTTTCAACTTCCACTTGGCATCCCATTTTTGTTGATGAGCCAAACCCTTGGCTTTCTGCTTTTTCAAATTGATAGCCAGTTGACTCTCCCAATTCTCCTTCTCAAACTGAAGTTTTTCAGATTCAATTTGTGATTTCATTGTTTTTCAGAGTGGAATAAGAATTAGCTTGATTTTTAAAGCAAGGAGAATCCAATGGGCTTGCTTGAATTTTGATTCTCCATGATATCCTCAAAGACAGAAAAGTTTGAATTGTTTCTCCTCTTTTGAATGCTATTGGGGTTGATGTTGATGGAATTGGAGGCCTTTGGCTTTCCCTTTGCAGAGGAGGTTTGTGTGTGAACATAATTGCTCTCATTTGAAGGGAATGTGGGAGAGACCATTGGCTTAAATTTTTGGCCATTCAGGAATGAATGAGCCTGTTTCTTTGGAATCTAAGTCAGTCAGGATTAACCAGAAAGAAGAGAAAAAAACTTGGTTCCTTACTTGAGCAGATGTTGATGGCAATGGTGATATGGGAATGAAATTCTCATCATTGTTAAAATACATATGCACTTACGCATGTGCTACGTATAAGTGTAATCCAAATGGGATGAACATATGGGCCTCTCTGGCCCATTGGACACTCACACAGACCATTTGGGCCTATGTGGATGTCACTGATTTGGGAAACTGGCCTCAAAGCGCGTGAAACAGGCTCATTGGTACACGGGCCCTAACCGGCCCGGTGGGGTATAGGGGAAAATACAGCCAGATGGGCTTGTATGGGCATAATTGAGCCCAAGGTTTCTTTTGGACATACTTGGCCAGACGGGATGGCCTGCCAAAGTGTATTTTTCTCAGGTTTTGGGCTTGGGGCGGCCCATTGGGGCCGCTTCTATTCCTTGGTTTGGCCCACGCAGGGCTGTTGCGGCGGCCAAGGGATCCCGCACGGGCCCTGCCGGTCGCAAACAACAGCCACCGCTGCAGGAGCAAGGGCCAGTGGCCCCGGCTCCTTCCCCCTCCCCTTGCTTGCCATTGCAAGGGGGAGGGGGTGGCTGGCTGGGTTGAACCAGCCAGCAACCAACCGCAACAAGTTGGTTGGTCAGGGCAGGGGGGATTTCATCATCCCCTTGCCCAAAGGATGACAATGCCGGCTGCAAGGAGAGCGACCCGGAGTGGGGGGGATCTGATCACCCCTCCAACATCAAAGCAAAGCAGAGACCAGGGGCGCTCTCCCCCCCCCTTTACCAAGGGGGAGGAGTGACGGGGCTGAGGGGATTTGAAAACCCCCCAGCCCACTTCCATTGATGATGCTCTGGGGGTATCAACCCCCAGGGCCCCTGGTAGGGGGAATTGACCGCCCCCTCCAGGGATCTGAGAGAAAGAGGGGGGGGACAGCATGTCCGCTGGTTACACCCCCCCCATGTGAGTCTGAGACCGGACCCAGGTGTGTCCTGGGTCCCACCTGGCCATTTGTATGGCCAGGGGCTGGTTGCAAAAGGCAAACAGCCAGTGTGTGAGGCAATAGGACTGTTTGTAACAGACAACTGGCCCAGGGATTGAACAGCACAGGGGCTGGTTCAGCCCCATTGAGGTGGAAACACCAGAAACAACAAGAATAGGCTGGTTGTAAGGGTACATGGACTGATGCCATGTGGGCTGATGTAGCCCAAACCACGTAACAAGGCCTGTAGAGCCTGTAGAGCTCTTTTGGGGCGGAAAAATTGCCTTTTGGCTTGTTGTATCATGGGCTCACAAGAGTCAAATATTTTTTACTTAAGGAGCTCTTCTCCCTGCTTTTTTCCGTCCATCCATTCATCATCCAATTGAATTCATCAACTATATAATTCAACGTGTTTCCCCATTGTGAGAGCCCATCAAGCAATTATTGACACAAGGTTTCCAGCATTTCTTTTGATTTAAATACTGCTCATGTTCCTAAGCTAATTGCTGGCCATAATTATAACAATCATTGGCCAAGTTCTCCAGTTCTTCAACCCCAGGAAGAGAGAAATCAAAAGAAGTAAGTGAGGGGTCCAAGTTTGGGTTTGACTCATCAATTGATACTGAAGTAGACGTGATTGGAGCTGATTTTTTTTGAATATCCTCCTTGACATTGGATGAGGGCCACTTGAAGGCAAAGGTTTCATGAAGGTCTCATTTATAGGCAAGCTTCCCCAGCCAAGTCCTTTGCATCAACTGAATCAGATTTTTGGGTGAAAAAGCAGCCAGAGGGGTGATTTTTGCCTTCTTTCAAAATATTTCATCCATTTGAATATAAAAAGGACAAATGGAGTCCAACTTATCAACCACCCAGTGGATTCCCTTGGCTTTGTGGGAGTCAGTGATACCAAAGCTGATGGAGATTGACATGGAGTGTGCCTTTTTGTACTTGGCTCAAAAATTCTTGAATTGCTCCCTCATCTGTTTGGATAACATGTCCAGCCTAACTTTTTTTTATTCTTGAGTTCATTGGCTGTCAGGAGATAACCAAGGACCTTAGAGGATGGAGGTTGGCCAATGAGTGTTTCATTTTTGAATCCAAAGCAAGCATTGTAGTTGGATGGAATTTTGAGCCAGTTTACCAGGATGATGTTATCAGCTCTCTTAAGCTGACTTGAGACTTTGGAATCTTATGGGGGAGGATTTTTGGATGTTTTCTTTGTTCCATTGCATTGTTTAGTGGACTTGGGGGTGGGGAATTGCTGAGGGGCCATTATGAGAGTGATGAAGCAAAGAGGATAGAAAGAGATGAGAGTGATGAAGTTACAAGAGGGATAAAGCAATGAGAGTTAGGATGTGATGAAAGGAATCAAGCAATGAGGGTGAGGGAGTGATGAGGATAGTGATGCAATGAGAGTTAGATGGATTTGATGAAAGTGATAAAGGGGTGAGAGTGATGAAGGGATGAGGATATTGATGCAATGAGATTTAACTGGATGTGATGAAAGCAATCAAGTGATGAGAGTGATTAAGTGATGAGGATTGTGATGAAGAGATGAAGAGTGATGAATGAAATTTTGTTCTGATGATATTGGAGGTAAAATTTTTCTGAGGTTGGAGGTGAAAAAACAGGGGTGTATTAAGTGGACAGGTGGTGGAAGCCTTTCTATACTTTACTGGAAAAAACCCACTTATTTCCAGGTAACTCTGACACGTCCCATGTGAAATAAGTGGGTTTTTTTATTTTTAATGGCAGTTTTGAAATGGCCAATTTGGTTTGAAACATACCATTAAAAAATGGCGGGTTTGCTTAACTCTGATATTCCCTAATAACATACCAAAAGGATCATATGTTATTTTTCAAGCATTTTGTTGGAATTGTCATGCCTCCACTCTTATTTCTGTGTTATTTTTTATCTTTTATTCAAGTATTTCTTTTTTTCTTTAGCTCTCTATTTCTATCACACCTAAGCACCCATAGATGCGCGCCTCACTTATTGCGCATCTAAGTATGCATATTCAACTTGTGGCGACCCAAGCATTTCAAATAACTACTCGCAAGGCCGCACCTTTCATCCTTCTCCCCGGGCGGGACTTCTTGATCTTTACTCAAATTCTCCTCTCCTCAAGACCGTCTACAAGATACAAGACAAGGGAAGAATCTTCAAGGAACCTCTTGACCCTTACTTGCGGAGGCAATAAAATTTGGTGCAATGTCACCCTCTAATCTAACGCCTCATCATAAATCTAATCCATCTCTACCGTCCGTCTTCTCAAGTCGTGATTATTGTGGCGTACATACTGGGGCTGTTTCCTATTTTGTCATCATTATAAACTCTGGGTCATCTCATCTTATCACTGCTTGGGTATGGTTTGATTCTTCCTCTTTATGTTTTCATGAATCATTCTCCTACTTCTTGTCTAACCCATGTAATTAGTTCTTCTGTTATTCATCTATCACTTCTGTGATTTTTTTTGAGAATTTATTATATCACAATTAACAGTCAAAATTCACTTAATCAGAAGAACCAACGATGACGGACTCGCTCATGGCCACCATACTAAAAACGGCAATTGAGGCTATTCCTCTGTTAACTCAAGACAATTTTTCAATCTGGCGAAATTGTGTCGTTAATATGATGGATCTACAGGAAGATCTCTATTCAAAACTCACGAGACAGAAAAAGGACTCTAATGGTAATCCAATAGGACTCAGCCACAGCAAAAATGTTAGAATTCAAACCATATTAACTTCCAAACTCAACACAACAGTCCAAGCCAATATCATTACGCCAGAAAATGAAAAGGACGCCCATCAAATCTGGGCAGATATCAACAAGTACTTTGCTTCAAACCATGCTTCAAATCAAGCCAGAATCTTCAAGGAGTTTCTACATAATCCTTTCTCCTACTTGAATATCCCTGGTTTTATCACAGACACCAAGACTGCAATGGCAAGACTTCACAAAGTTGGGATCGATCTTCCTACTGACATCATCACGTACCTCATCTTGGAAAAGCTCCCATCCAAAATGGACACGGTCATCCAACAGATCACTCATTCTGACAAAGAAATCTCCCCGGATCAAGTTCTTGATCATCTTTGTATGTTCAACAATAATTGATTCTTGAGCAAGGAAGCACCGACCAACAAAAATGATGATAACTCAAATTTGGTTTCCTTTCTGTCATCCAATATCAAGCCGTGCAACGATAAATGGCACAATCCCAAGGCTGCTCACCCCAAAGGCAGATGCTGGAAATTATATCCTCATCTCAAGCCCTCTTTTCCCAGAAAAAAGAAAAGTGGAGCGGATTCTGCAACGGATGGCACCACTGTTAGCTCTTTTCTGACGAGATCAATCTTCCCCTCTGATTGCTTTGTGGTGGGCTCGGGGTCTTCAAGACATATAGTGTCTGCTCCGCAACTCTTCTCTCATTTAGACCAATTGTTAACTGGATTGATTTTGACAACTTCGGGAAGAAATTCCCTAGGATACGAGGGAGTGGGAGCAATGATCTAAAAGGATAGTCAGGGTCTCAAAGTTACCGTATATGACGTGCTATTTTCTCCTAAGTCAACCATCAATCTATTATTGATGCGCTCTCTCATGTTGGACGGATTCATTACTGACTTCAGAACCAAAAATTTTGTATTGCATAAAGGAAATTGGAGGATTGAGGGCTCTTATGATTGCAATGTACCTTTTGTTTGTTTGCCTGATACTAAACATAGTGACCTTGCTCTGATGTCCCAAGAAAAAATTCTTCATAAATCACTTGGACACGTAAGTTATGGGAGGATTTGACAGAAACTCAGAATTCAAGTTAAGAAACCAGGCACATGCAAGGCTTGTGCTATTAGCAAAATAAGTCGTAAATCTTTCAACAACAAGCATTCAAGGGCTGAAAGACCATTTCAAGAAGTACACTGCAATTTGGTTGGTCCTATCAGCCCAGTGAGCGCCAACGGAGATAACTACTTTCTGACTGTTGTTGACAGCTGCACTAGATACTTTAATGCTATTCCCATCAAAAACAAAGCTGAAGCTGCAAAGACGCTAATTTTCTTAATTGAAGTTGAATCAAAAAGATTCAATTATCATCCTATGATCATCCATTCAGATCGCGGAACAGAATTCTGGAACAACACCCTATCCAATTACTGCAAAGAAAAGAACATCAGACAAACCTTTTCCAACTCCTATACACCTCAGCAGAATGGCCTTGCGGAATGCTTCAATCGCCTTATTCTCGAATCCCTCAGAACGGTTCTCCATGACTCACAGATCAATAAACGACACTGGAATGTAATCATTAAGTCCTGCGCACTGGCTTTGAACCAAATTCCCGCGCATAAATCAAAAAAAATCACCTTATGAACTTTACAAAGGAAGACCACTAAGCATTGACTATTTTCATCCCGTAGGAAATCCGGTCAGCTATATTCTCAACAACAGACCTTCCTTTTCAAAACTAGAACCTCAGGGGTTGGTTGGTAGACTCTTGGGATATGATGATGAGTTACTCTCATACAAAATACTGACGACCGAGAACAAAGTGATCAATACGAAACACATAACACTCCTCAATTACGAATCAAATCTCAAGAAGGTGGATAATGATGTGGATGTTGGAAATTGGGAGTCTGAGTCTTCCAATATCATTCCGGCCGACACTGTTGGTGTGGGTGTTGATAATCCGATTGTTCTTCCAGTCGCTCCTGATCTGAACTCGCCCATTGATGTCAACTCTGAACCAGTTCCAATTGGACTGACTGAAGACGGTTCCTCCGACTCATCCAAGACTGTACGTGATCAATCCTCCCAGACATACAACCTGCGCGAACGAACTATGTCAATCAAGCCCAATAAGTACTCCTACGGAACCATTGCTAAGGCGGAAAAGATGGACTACACGCACGAAAGACAAGTTGAGATTTCAGAGATCAAAGCTCAGGAAGTTTGGGAGGATGCAGACGTTGAACCATCTCGGTTTCTTTGTACCATGTGGGTGGATAAGGTTAAACCGGCTACTGCTCTTTCACCAGAAAAACGCAAATCGCAACTCTGCATCATGGGCAACTTACAGACTCCGGGTGTGGATTTTGGGGACACGTACGCACCCACAGACAAATTTTTGACACTTCTTCTCCTTCTACTGAGCGGTCTGGATAGGGATCTTGAAATACGACAATTCAACTTTAAGGCGGCCTTCCTTTTTGCCCCGTTGGAAGAAGATATTTTTATCCTCAAACCAAAGGAAAGCAGCAGAACTTCCAAATTTCTTAAGCTGAAGAAATTGTTGTATGGTCTCCGTCAGGCTCCGTCTAATTGGTATAAGACATTGACGGGATGGTGGGAGGATATTGGCTACTGTCAATCCGATGCTGATCCCTGCCTTTATACTCACCATGATCTGCTTTTGTCCGTATTCTTCCATGTTGACAATCTCATCGTCTGTGTTGAGGTTCAATGGTTTGAAGAGAACTTTCTAAAAAAATTTCCGCGCTCGTTGGCACACAAACCCAATACAATTCTGGGGATGGAATTTTCCAAGAAGAATAACATTATCTTGCTCAATCAAACTAAACTCATTTGAAAGACGCTGGACAAGCTGAACCTTGCAAATTCAAAACCTGTGATCACTCCTCTTACACCAGAAATTCATTTATTGCCTGAGTCTCAATTGGAAATGTGCGAATTCAACAAGCTTTGAATTAACTTCAGGAAGTATACAGGATTACTAAACTACCTTGCCTGCCGCACTAGAACAGACATCGCCGCGGCTGCATCTATCCTATCTCAATTCAACTAAAGCCCTGGCATAACCCACTGGAAGGAGGTTATGCATGTGTGGAAATATCTCGCAGGGACGGTGTCTCTATCTCTGACATTGTCTCCGGATTCGACTGTTTTGAAACTTTCCAATTTTAAATTTGCATTCTCCAAGCAAAAATTTCCTTTTTTCTCAAAGAGGCTAATTTTTTTAGGATTTCAGGGCTGAAAACTTGGTCCACTTGAAAAAGCATATTATCTCCTCCCAAATTTCAAGCTATTGACTTATTTTCCAAAAGTCCATTTCCCCAAAAATTGAAGTTTTTTTTTTAAAAAAAAAATATCAAAGGGTGATGTTAAATTCACAGCTCCAGGTGTGTGGGAGCCGTGTACACGACTCCAGTTGTGTGGGAGCCATGTAGGGCCCCACACGTCCTGTGGGAGTTCTTTAGGGCCCCACACGGCCTGTGGAAGCTGTGTAGGTCCCCTCAACGCGTGGGGGCCCATAAACTACTCCATATAAGTTATAATTTATTATTTATTATTTATTATTTATTATTTATTATTTATTATTTATTATTTATTATTTATTATTTATTATTTATTATTTATTATTTATTATTTATTATTTATTATTTATTATTTATTATTTATTATTTATTATTTATTATTTATTATTTATTATTTATTATTTATTATTTATTATTTATTATTTATTATTTATTATTTATTATTTATTATTTATTATTTATTATTTATTATTTATTATTTATTATTTATTATTTATTATTTATTATTTATTATTTATTATTTATTATTTATTATTTATTATTTATTATTTATTATTTATTATTTATTATTTATTATTTATTATTTATTATTTATTATTTATTATTTATTATTTATTATTTATTATTTATTATTTATTATTTATTATTTATTATTTATTATTTATTATTTATTATTTATTATTTATTATTTATTATTTATTATTTATTATTTATTATTTATTATTTATTATTTATTATTTATTATTTATTATTTATTATTTATTATTTATTATTTATTATTTATTATTTATTATTTATTATTTATTATTTATTATTTATTATTTATTATTTATTATTTATTATTTATTATTTATTATTTATTATTTATTATTTATTATTTATTATTTATTATTTATTATTTATTATTTATTATTTATTATTTATTATTTATTATTTATTATTTATTATTTATTATTTATTATTTATTATTTATTATTTATTATTTATTATTTATTATTTATTATTTATTATTTATTATTTATTATTTATTATTTATTATTTATTATTTATTATTTATTATTTATTATTTATTATTTATTATTTATTATTTATTATTTATTATTTATTATTTATTATTTATTATTTATTATTTATTATTTATTATTTATTATTTATTATCTATTATCTATTATTTATTATTTATTATTTATTATTTATTATTTATTATTTATTATTTATTATTTATTATTTATTATTTATTATTTATTATTTATTATTTATTATTTATTATTTATTATTTATTATTTATTATTTATTATTTATTATTTATTATTTATTATTTATTATTTATTATTTATTATTTATTATTTATTATTTATTATTTATTATTTATTATTTATTATTTATTATTTATTATTTATTATTTATTATTTATTATTTATTATTTATTATTTATTATTTATTATTTATTATTTATTATTTATTATTTATTATTTATTATTTATTATTTATTATTTATTATTTATTATTTATTATTTATTATTTATTATTTATTATTTATTATTTATTATTTATTATTTATTATTTATTATTTATTATTTATTATTTATTATTTATTATTTATTATTTATTATTTATTATTTATTATTTATTATTTTTATTATTTATTATTTATTATTTATTATTTATTATTTATTATTTATTATTTATTATTTATTATTTATTATTTATTATTTATTATTTATTATTTATTATTTATTATTTATTATTTATTATTTATTATTTATTATTTATTATTTATTATTTATTATTTATTATTTATTATTTATTATTTATTATTTATTATTTATTATTTATTATTTATTATTTATTATTTATTATTTATTATTTATTATTTATTATTTATTATTTATTATTTATTATTTATTATTTATTATTTATTATTTATTATTTATTATTTATTATTTATTATTTATTATTTATTATTTATTATTTATTATTTATTATTTATTATTTATTATTTATTATTTATTATTTATTATATATAATTTATTATTCATCATTTATTATTTGGTGGAGCCTACACAACTTCATTTTAGTTTTTTAGCATGCCGTACAACTCAAATTGGACGTGTAGCATTCCACACAGCCCATTTGAGTCGTGTAGCATGCCACACGGCCTATTTGAGCTGTGTAGCATGCCACATGGCTCATTTGAGTTGTGTAGGGTTCCACATGGCCCATTGAGCCGTGTATACAACTCAAAGAGCTGTGTACAGAGTTGTGTACACGGCTCAATGAGCCGTGAATTTAACATTACCCAATATCAAATAATATATTATATATTGTGATATTTTGGCTTTTGCTTTTGAAATTTTTTCTTTTCCAAATGGAAGAGGGGAGAGAGAGAGGAAGGATGGTTAAATCTCCTATTATATTAAATCTATTCACCCTTTTCTTCATTTTCTCTCTGATTTCATTTATTTTTGTAATTTGCACACAAAAATTAGTGATGCATGAATTCCCCTTCCTTTTTCAAGCAATCTGATTGTTATAAAAAAATATCTTTCATTGGAAAAAATTCCATATCACTCAAGAACATAATTAAAAAATAGAATTCAATCCTTCCAAGTGAATTGAATTCTATTTTTTGCTTTTCTGGAAAATTCTAGACAAAAATTAATCAGTTACAACCAAATGAAAACCTCAGGCAAACTCATATGCACAAAAATATCTGGAAATTTCTATTAATGCAATTTTTTATTCTTTGATTCAAATATTAATAATTAAAAAAATTTGAAGCTATTAAAAGGCTGGCTTCCTGAACACATCATTCAGTACTGAAAATTCTCCATTTGAATAATTCAAATGCCTTGAGTTGAAAAAATTGAGGTGGAGCTACAAGAGTGGGTATTAAAAGCCTTGGATGGATAACTGTTGGTTTGACTACTAGAACCAGGACCACTGGTGATTCAGATGAAAAATTGTGAGTGAGAAAAATAAACCAACAGGAAAAATGATAAAGGAATGGAAACAATGTGGAAATTGAAGGCAAAAATCTGAGGAATATTCTAACAGGAGAACATGAGGACTTGCAAAAAGAGGAAAATTGAAAATTCTGACAGCATAGGCTATTGGGTCAATGATGATAAAAAGTTGGTAAGAAGAAATGAAGCAAAAATAACTGAAGAACCATAGAAGCCAGCAGTGATTACTGGAGCCAATGTATGTATGAGTTCATGTCTGTGTCTGTGAGGAAGTATTAGAGTTGAGTAGGTGAAGATCAAACCAGAGAGTCCTACCAGTAGAGAAAAATAATCTAGAATTCTGTTGATTTATTTACGTTTGAAGGAAAAGGTGAGTGAGATCAATGGGAATAAGGGGAATGAGTAAGAGAAAAGAAATGAGAATGAAGTTTGATGGGGTGAGATTTTTCCTAGGAAGTCTCAAAGATAAAATTTCTGAAAAAGAAAAACTGCGGTGTAGATTTTGATAATTATACTTCACACTGAAACCTAACAAAGTTGTTTTTCTTGAAATGGTGCTCTCACCAAGCTGAACCGCCTTCATCATTCAGCTTTCTTGTTTTGTAATCACATTCAAATTGTAGCGCAACCTAATTTATGTTTCTCTCAGGTTTGCATTCCTTCCTTTTAAATATCTTGTTTCTTCCATTCCAAACTAATTGTGATATCTTACTTTCTACCCTCAGTTTGGCTGTCTCCCTCTTCCCTGTAACTATCATGCTTGTCTTTCTGAGACCAAACCATTGGGTATTAAGGTCTGCAATAAATCATTCAACTTTCTTGTTTTGTCATCACATCTACATTTTTACTCAACCCAATTGCTGTTGCAATCAGGGTTTGTTATCTCCCTCTTGTCTTGTACCCATCCCATTTGTCTTTCTGAGACTTGAACCATTGGGTATTAAGGTTTGTGTCTCCCTCCTGTCTTGTACCCATCACGTTTATCTTGCTGAGACTCAACCCATTGGGTATTAAGACTGTTTTTTTAAAGGAAGGACCAGAAATTGTTTCACAATCCAGTAAATGTGATTGATGAAATTCAGATTTTTAGTGTGTATAGCCCTCATTTTTGGGTAGTTGCACATGCAGCTCCATGATCAACAGCCCTCCTTGGTTTTATGTTGATTTAGGTGGATACTTGTATAACCAGTTGTTAAATGGATGTGGAGGAAGCAGCCTTGATCAATGAATTGGCTTCCATCTCTTCCAAAAGTATGGGTTGCAGTTTGACGCAGCAATCAAAAAGGTCCTCCTGGAGTACTTTGGCTTTCAAGTCAATGTATTTTGTTTTTGAGTTTGAGAAAAATTTGAAGATTTTGTCTTATAGGCACTTTTTGTCAATTAGATAAATTTTTAGGACATTGGTATCTCCAGTCCTCCTGATTTCCTTGAGCAGGTGGGTGATCCAAAAACATTCCAGTTTTCCATTTTTCAGGGTGTCACACTCTGCCTCAGTTGACAAATACGTTACATTTTGTTGCTTACAGCCGGTTCAGTAGAGAGGAGCCCCAAAGAGTTGGAAGGAAAGACTGGTTTGTGACTTGCCCGATGCATGGTCATCCCCCCAGGTAGTATTTCTTTAACAGATTAGGTTAGGAAATTGGTTTCTCTTTGAAATCTTCAAATTCAAATTTTTGGTTGTGTTCAAATATTTTCAATTTCTTATTATCTTGTTGCAGTGTGAGATACCAGGATTTTTGGAGAAGAAAGCCAGGCTAGATATGGAAAATGATATCTTGGGTCTGCAAAGTGTGACTATGTGATTTGGTTTCCCTATGTGGGATGAAAAGTTGATTCCCAGGGCCACAAAGGCGGAGTGATCATCCTTGGAGGCAGGATTGAGTTGGATTCCTGGAGTTCAGGGAGTAGAAATGGGTTTTGCATTGTTCATGTGGAGTTCTTCAAGGCCTTTTTTGATGTGAAGAGAAAGGGAGAGAGATGTTGAGGTCAATTCTCTATCAACATTCATTCCTACAATTGTGTTTGGATCATGACTTGTTGAGTTGGGAAATTCTTTGAGGAATTTCCCTTCAAATTCTGTTTTTTTCCCTACAACTACAAGATCATCAAAATGGAAGAAAAGAGAAAATGGAAGATTATGGTGATTTTATAAACATGGTTCAGTGTCTGAAGGTTGATATCCAAGGAATTTGATACAGATGCTGAGGGTTTTGAACCATTTCTGTGGTGCTTGTTTGAGGTTATAGAATTCATTCTTGAGTTTTGGGATTGGAATTTTTCTTGAACTTCCTTTTGGACAGCATATGAAAACTTCTTAATTTAACTTGGAATTGAAGAAGGCCCCTTTGATTTCCAATCAGCAGATACAAAGATTCTTTTTGATTGCAAAAAGTAGAAGGGTAGGGGGTGAAGTAGTTTTACTTGTGGGTGAACAAGTTTTGAAATAGTAGATTCCATACTTTTGATTGAAGACTTGCACACAAAGTTGGGTTTTGAAATTGAGTGGTTCTCCATGGGTGTTATCCTTGAATCTGAAGACATGAACATAGATGAGAAAATTTGAGGGCTCTGGTATTTGATAGTCCTCCCACACTTGAAGTTCCTTGCATTTTTTGTCTTCTTTCTTGACAGAAGCCGCCAAAGATGGGTAAAAAAGAGCCTCTTCTAGAGGTTTTCTGAAACAAGGGTTAATGCAAAGCCATATCAATCAGGTTTGGAAAGTAGTAATATATTCCTCAGCACAAAAATTTAATTGGAATTTTTCAAAGTTTTGTGGATGATTTCTTTGTCATCTTCTGAATTGGAATATTTGATGATCCCAGAATCTTCTTTGGATTTGGTTTCAATGATGGGCATTTTTTCTTCCAGCTGAGGTTCATCTGAGGAAGATGTGGATGGGGTATCCTCTGGTTGGGGGTGAATCAGGCCTTGTTCTAACTCAATGTCCAGCTCTTTGGTGTGTTGAATTTCTGAAGATTCATGTGCCTTTCTGACCTTGATATGTTTTATTTGGAGAAGGCCCCCAGATTTGTTGATTATTTTGTAGGAGAGCAGTCTAGGGAAAAATCCAATAATTTTTCCAAGGATTAATTCCTCTTAAAATTTTTTGAGATTCTCCTTATCCTTCAATTTCAGTTTCATGACCGGTTGCCCCAGGGGAAGAAGATGATTATCAGCAAGATGCAATAAATTCATGATCTCCCAGGAATATGGATCACCACTTTTCCTGGGAATCTGATTGTGGGCTGTGGCACATCCTTTGGTGGTTTTGTGCCAGAGGTTCAGTGGTAGCTTGGTGGTTGAGTGTCTTTCTCAAAAAGTTTTGATATGGTCCTTTTTTACCATTCTCCTCAGCCATTGTGTTCTGGATGGGATGGTTTGGAGAAAATTCTTTTTATACAGTTGCATTCAAGAAAATTGGGGAGTGTTTGATTAAAAAATTTTCCGCATCTTTCACAGCATAATTTGCTTGGAAATTAGCCTCTTTGGATTTATTTTTTTTTTGATTATGAACATGATCACTTCCATAGTGTTGATCTTGTTTTTTGGTGGAAATAATTCTATGTAAGAAGAAAGGTTTTCCACAAGGGTTAAGGAATAGCAGTGATGTCTTTTCAACATTGGATTAATTGGTCCCATGAGGTCCACGTAGATAAATTCAAAAACCTTGAACACTGAAATGGAAGATTGAGAGGGGGTTGGATTGGTGATTTTGCTAAGATTGCACCCAAGACAGGTAAACGTTTCTTTTAATGAACTTGGAATAGTTTTTCTGTTGTATTCTTCAATTCAGTTGAGGCTGGCATGACCCAGTGTTTGGTGAAGATGCAGTCTATATGGAAGGTTGGTGGATTACAGAAATATATGAGTTGGTGAATCAAACACAAGAATATTTCTGAGAATTGTTTCTTGTAGAACAACCCTTTGGTGATAGTTAAGTTTGAATATGGTGGAATGATGAGAGTTGTCCATACTTATGTGGTAGTTTCTCTGAAGAAATTTCTCAAATGACAGTAGGTTTATAGTTGCCTCTGGTACCTGATATGCATCCACCAGCTCAAGATTAACCTGTTCAAATTTAACCAAAGCTACCCCTTTTCCAAGAATTTTTAGAAATTATCCAGGTAAGCCAGTTTTGATTTTCTTTTTGCCTTCTCCTTCTTCCCATTTTCTGAAAAAGCTTTAGGATTTTAGAAAATGGAAAGAGCAGCCAGATTTGAGGACAAAGGATGTCTTGGCAAGAGCATTTGTGGAGTTTATCCCGCAGAGGAAGGAGAAGAGATGAGAGTAACCTTCTTCTTTCTCTTTATTCTTTTCATTTTCTACCCTTTAAGATGGGATTTTTTGAGATATGGTAATTATGCCCAACACTGTTCTTGGTTTTGATTTTTCACCTTTTTGTTTTGAGTGCCATCTGTGCACTGTGGGATATTGATTCTAAGCAAACTAATGTCTGATTTGGATTTTACTTTTGTAGATGGGGTTTTGTTATTGTGTTGTATCAAGTGATTGAGCACATAACTGACAGAAATGCTTTGAACCTCATGCTTTATTTGGTATTGGATCAATTTAAGAAATGGAGGAAGCTTGAATATGAATAGATAAACCATTATTTTGGTTGGAAATTCAATCATGAGCTCCATGAGTTTGTTGAGGTGAGTTTTGATGTTGGTGAAAAACTTGTATATTTTCTGTTTATTGAACAGGAGGTAAAGAAAGTTGTTGAATACAAAAGCTTGATTAGCTGATTGGGAAGGCGAAAAATGGTTCTTTTCTTCAGTCCATATTCCATGGGAATCATCCTCATTTGCTTGAGTGATTATATTTGAGAAAGTTGCTGCTTCCAGCCTCAACAAGAGGGAAGCGGTAATTTATTGGTTTGTGTCTTTGTCCATTTTTTATAAATTTTCCTCAGAGTTCATGAAATTGAGGATTCTCCATTGCCAAAACAGATTCTGAAATTTGGATCTCCATATGGAGTAGTTTTCTTTGTTTATAAACAGGATTGACATTTAGATCCCCTTGAGTGCTAGTTTCTTTGAAAATTTGCCCCCTGGTCCCAGTGCTGGAAAAGGAATGCTGGTTGGCTGGCTGGTGAAGTTTGGCTTTTAACCATTTTGGTTTGATTACTAGAACCAGGACCAATTTTGATTCAGATGAAAATGTGAGAGTTAGAAAAAAAAATCAACAGGAAACATGAGAAAGAAACAGAACCAATATTAACCTTGAAGAAAACAACCTGGGGAATTGCTAACAGGAGAAACTGAGGACTTGAAACAAGAGAATAATTGAAAAGTCTGACAGAATAGGTTCTTGAGTAAATGATGATAAAAATTTGATAAGAAGAAATGAAGAACAAAGAACTGAACAACCATAAAAGGTAGCAGTGATGAATGGAGCCAATATATGTATGAGTTGATATCTGTGTCTGTGAGGAAGTATTAGTGGTAAGTAGCTTGAGATAAAACCAGAGAGTCATACGAGTAGAGATTAATCCTTGAAATTTCTGTTGATTTAATTTATTTGTGGTTGGTGGAAGAGGTGAGTGAGATGAACAGGAATGAAGGAAATGAGTAAGAGAAAAGAAATGAGACTGAATGTTGATGGGGTGAGACAGTTCCTAGGAGGGATCAGGAACGGTTTCACCATACAGTCAATGGGATTGATCAGATTCAGATTTTGAGTGTGCACATTCATCAGTTGGGGGTAGTTTTGTGTGCAGCTCCATGATCAACAATTCCTATTTTTTGAAAATCAAGCAGGAGAGGATCAATTTTGGAGATTAAAAGTGATTTTTTGTAGAAATTCATGAAAAATTTTATATTGTTGTTGAGGATTTAGGCTCCTAATCAAATACATTCTTTCAATACTGGTATTTAAATTTATTTAATTAGAATTGGTGAAACCAGCCTCTTGAACGTGAAATATGAGTTGATTCAGTTCAATATCCCTAGTTTTTTCTCTCAGATTGAGGTATTAAATGGATTTATCAGTGTGATTGTTTAATCCTTGGAATCAATCTTTGGTGGTTAATTAAAAGGGAAAGAAACTTATGACAGCTGCTGTCTTTGAATAACCTTGATTATCTTTTTGGATCTCCCCTATTTTTCAACATATTCATCATTATATTCAAACAATGATCACTTGTCCCCCCATAAAAACTATATTATTGTATGTTTGTTTGTTCAATTAAAACAATTTTCTACAGGGTGAATTCAAATAAATTTGATTGATTCCAAATCTAAATTGGAAATAAGCAAGATTTATTTGGCCAGGTATCAAGTCAACCTTGGCCTGGTTCAAAGGTGAATTTTATGGCATCATGTGCACATTTAAAAAAATGAAATAACTTTATGTTCCACCCAATTGGGCTCTATGCATCATACTTGTGAGCAAAATAAAGGAACAATAGTGGTAATTAATTTTGCCTTTATAAATGCTTTAATTTCTAATTATTCTTTAAATTTGAACATAGAATGGAAACATAAACTTAACCAATTTCTAATATCACTGAATCCTCCTTGCTTTAACTAACAGGTGCAAATTATTGATTATTATTTTTTTGATTCCTGAATTTTTTATGTCAACTATACAATTATTTCAAAATTTCCAAAAAAAATAAGTTGATTTTAAATTCATGGCTCCAACTGTGTTGTAGTTTTGTAGGGCCCTACACGGCTCAAATGAGCCGTGGGGGCCCCCAGAAAACTTCAATGGGCCATTTCAAACACGCGCAACCCCCAGGGGGTTTTGTAGGAGCCATGTTTGGGGGTGCACAACCCCCAGGAAGTTGTGCCAGAATTTTGGGCACCCCCTGGACCACACTTGGGTTCTGTCAACCCAAATTTGGGATTGACACATAGTTTGGGGGACTGTTGTTCCACACCGAGCAATCCCAAAGAGACATCAAAGTGAAACCCAAGTGAAATTAAAGTGAAACCTCAAATCATAAATCATACAAAAATCTGCAAAAAATTCTTTCTCAACTCAAAAGTGAGAAAATTTTGTTTGATCAATTGAAAGATGGATTGAATACTGAAGTATACAATTGCATTTTTTTGCATGGGAACAGTGGCAAGCCCTCCATCTTCTGACATGGCTGCGTGGAAGGTCTACATTGATAGTGCCATAAACAAAGCTCTGGAAAAAGAAAAAAAGGATTTGGGTAATGAAACATTGGAAGCCCCAATTGCATCCTCATCAAGGATGAAAATTGAGGAACAAAATGATTCACAAGTGGACATAACCGCTGGTGGTGAGTAGCATTTTATGTTACTGGTCTTTGCCATATTGAATTTGATTAAAAATGATGGAGTGCATGCCATCAATATAACTTTGTAACTATGGCAGATCCACTTGACCCAACTCCCTTGAGAGCTTTTCCTACTAGGGAAGAGGCACAAAACTATTTTCAAACATGGGAAATGAAGCATGGTTAGGCTTTAAAAGTTTTCAACTCAAAGCATGACCAATATGTGGATTTACCCTGTGATAGACATGGTTCCTATTCAGTAAATCTTCTTACCAAACAGTCTAGACAAACTCACACAAGGAAGGTTGGGTTCAAGTTTTTAATACATGCAAGTTGCACAAAGGCAGACCCCTTTTGGCACCTCTCCTAAAAAAAACCCCAGCATAACCATCAACCATCTGAACATCCCTCTGTGAATCCTCAACTGAGGAGAATATTGGGGGTGGCCTGAGAAAATCTAGTAGAAGGCATAAATTATGGGCTCAATACGTTACAACTGAAGAGAAAATTGATCAAGATTGATGGGGGGGAGTACGTTAACAACCAAACAGTCTATAACACCAAGCGGAAGGTAACTCTTGCAGAACTAAAGGGAAAAAGTTTTATGGAGGTACTCTATGAACAGCTGGAAGAAACAAGTTGGATTAACCAGTCAAAGTTCAGTGGAGAGGGTCACTTGGAGGCCCTGTACTTAGAACATCCAAAGGCAGTAAAGCTTTCAAAAAATTCCATCATATTGCTATTTTGGATTGTAATTATAAAACAAATAAGTAAAAAAACCCACTATTGCATGTTGTAGGAATGCCAGCCAATCGGAAAACTTTCACAAAAGATCTTGTTTTTATAACAAAAGAAACATTTGAGTTCTAAAGTTAGTCTGTAAATGCATTAAAGGAGTTGGCTTATGATCCTGAGAGACTTCCAAAAGTCTTTGTGACGGACTGTGAAAAAGCTCTGATTTGTGCAATTGAAACTAGTTTCCCAGAGTCATCAAGACAATGTTGCACTTGGAAATTTTCTAAAAACATAGAAGAAAACTGTAAAGTGCGCTTTATTAATGAAGTTGAAGGATGGAAAAGCTTTATGAATCTGTGGGCAAAGGATGGGGCCTCAATGACCAGGGAGGAGGCGGAGGTCAATGATGCAGAACTAAGAGTAGTTCCAAATTACTGCTTCTTATTCTTCCTAGTTTTGGGTTCTGACCTTTTGACTTGTATAGTGTTTCTTGAAAGACTATGAGGAATTACTTGAGTATATGGAAAATAACATTTTCCCTATCAAAGAGAGGTTTGTAACAGTGTGGACTTGTATAAACCCAGTTTTTGGAAACAAAACAACATCTTGGGTTGAAGGGGCCCATGCAACTCTCAAACAATTCCTTGAAAAATCTTTGGGAAACCTGTTGGATGTTTGGAAAAGCCTTGATGGAATAGTTTTGAATCAAATTAAATCAGTTCATGCATCACTTTATAACTCTCAAATTAAGTCAGGGACGGTTCTTCCACCTGAACTGTTACCATTGGGTTACAAATTGTCTTTAGAGGCAATCCATGTTGTTAGGGAACAATTTGAGGAGTTCAAACGTGATCATGATTTCAAAGTCTGCACAAATTCATATTTCAAGACTATGGGTTTGCCCTGTTCCCACCAAATAGGTGACCATCTGACATTCAGAGGATCTGTGGTACCCAAAGATGTTCATCCTCAGTGGAGGTTGGAATATGAACCTTGCAGTTCTTGTTCTGTAAGTTGTCTTAAGTTGGATTTTTCAAATCACTATGTGATTAATTTTTTTTGATTAATGAATCCTAATTCAATAATGGTTGATCCTTTTGAGTTTTTCCAGTGCAATGTTGATGAAATGCTAAGCATTACTCAGTTACGTCAAAAATTCCAGGCAATGATCTTGGAATCTCCAGATCATGAGCAAAGCCAAATATTGAAGTATATCATTCAGAAGATTACAAAATATCAATTGAAGCCAAGACTTGAACCTGAAGTCTGACAATCAAGTAGGGGCCGGCCAAAATTGACAGATATGCGGCAATGACCATCTCAGTTTGAGCTTGTTGAAAAACAACTCAAGGGGGAAAAACAAACTAGAAGGGCTCCAAACAAGAAAAGACAAAAGATTGTAAGTCTTTTCTTTTGGGATATGTTCATTTTTTTGGTTTAATGAGCTTAGTTACTAACTAATGATGAATTGTTAGTCAAAGTTGGAAGAATCTGAATCTAAATTCCATAGTTCAGAGGAAAAGAGTGAAATTGAATCAGAATCACTTAATTTGGAATCATAATCCTCTTCAGAGGAAGATAATTTGCAGAAAAGCTCAACCAGAAGCTCATCTTTGGTGAGTTTTAATTTCATTGATCCAATTAAAGAAATGGATACTAAGTTAGTTTTAATCATGGGAACCAAACATAAAATACCTCAATCAAATACACAATCAATTCCATAGGTTCTTGGGTGAGGTTTGGGATCCAATTGGACATGGGAATTGCGGATTTAGAGTCATTGCTAAATCTCTTGGTTATGAAGAACATGGCTGGTTTAAAGTTAGGAAGGAAATGATTGAAACATCAGAGAAACATAAAGCATGCTACATCAAGATGATTGGTGGTTCAAAGGAGGTTGAAAAGATTAAACAAAGACTTGATGTTCAAGAAATCAATGAAAAGATTCCCTCCTCATAATGGCTGGCTAAATTGGACATGGGTCAAATCATAGCAGACACATATTCCAAACCTATATGTTTTATTTCATTGGAGTCGTGTGATACTTATACTCCAATGAAAAATGGTGTTACTGATCAATCAGATCCAATTTTCATTTCCTTTGTAAACAATAACCACTGGGTTCTATTATTACTTGAGGAAGAAATGATTCCAATCCCGCCCATTGTAGGAAAACCACGTTCCTTGATTTTTAAAAAAGCCTCTGGTTGGGTTGACCATCTCAAAGATCAACTGCAAATGTATTCTAGATTTTAATAGACTTTGACTTCATTTCATCATTGGGTCTCATATAAATTGTGAGTCTAATTCAGCTAACAAGTTCTATTAATATAAAGGGTTATCAAATTTTGAACATCATCATGTTGAGTGTTTTGAGTTAACATCATTATATTGAGTGTTTTGAATGAGAGTTTAATGGTAAGTCAGTTCAAATTGTGTTGGGCTGATTCCATCACAAGCTTAACTTATGTTAAGCTTGGGATGTGATCAGCTTTACACAAGTTGAACTTGTTTTTTTTGGTGTTTTTACTTTAGGGCTGGTCAAAAGACTTGTATTTTTTTGGGCACCTTTACTTTAGGGCTGGTCAAAAGACTTCTTTAATTTTTGGGCCCTTTTACTTTAGGGATAGTCAAGTTGAAATTACTTTAGGGCTTGTCAAGTTACTTGTCTTTTTTTTGGTGTTTTTACTTTAGGGCTTGTCAAGTTAATTGTCTTTTTTTTGGTTTTTAGTTTAGGGCTAGTCCAGTTACTTGTGTTTTTTTGGGTCTTTTTACTTTAGGGCTATTCCATTGGATAGTATCATTCTTTTTTGTTTTTTATTTATTTATTTATTTTTTTGTTTTTTTAACCAAAAAATGAACATTCTTTGATTTTTTGGTTTATTTCTGTTTTTTGGAAGGTTTATTTAGTTTAACAGTTGTGTTAGGACCCTTTCATTCATTTTACTTTTTTTTTTTTGGCTCACCACGGTCCGGTGCTGTGTGGGATGCCACAGGACTACACTTGAGCTGTGTACAACTCCACAGCGCTCAAATGAAGTCGTGTTGGAGTCCACATAGCGGCGGACCAGGCTGGGTGGCCCGCAAGACTCCATGAGCCATGGGGGGTTATACACAGCCCAAATTTGACCGTGTGGTGTTACATATGGCCCAATTTAAACCGTGTGCATCGCTCAATGAGCCTTGAATTTAACATTACCCAAAAAAATAACCTGATTAAGGTGTATTAGAGTCAGAAAATCTACCATTAGAACCCCAAAAATTTATTTTTATTAAGACCACCATTTACATGGCAGTTTTCTGAAATATACATACCCCCTAATTGGTGAATTTCAAAATTGCACTTTTCCTCAAAATGACATATTTCAAAATCAAAGACCAGTAGTTTATGCATCAACATACATCAATCCAAGAAATTCATCCAAACCTCCATGCATCATAAAACATATAACCATCAATCCAAGAAAGGAAGTTTACAGGAACTTGGTCATGAAGAATCACATCATCATCAACACTATCATCTCAGTCTCATCCTCAAATATTAACTCAAAATCACCATCACCACAAAAATAAAAACATAAGTAATCCTTCATCCCATCATCCATCTCAACAATCCAGCCTCATAAGCCCTTGAATGGTCCATCTTAGTGATTCACAGAGCCCATCTACAACCCCTCCAACCTCCCTCATCATCTAATCCTAAACATCCAATTGAATCAATACCAAAGACTCAGCCCAACCCCAGGTAATCCCATAAACTACATCGTAGCATTCTAATCTCCTTTAAGTTCCAACTGCTGATTCATTTATCCTCTACACACCCCACCTAATGAGTCAAAAAAAAAATCAAATTAAAAACTACAGTTGATGACCCTTGCATTAACTCAAACTCACTTACCACCACATATCCTCCTGACCAGTCTCAATAATCAAGCATCAGCAGCAACAAAAATAAAGTTTTGCTCCATCCCTCTTCCTTAATCCTCACATGATCCCAATACTCATCCCACTAATTCATCAGCCCATCAACTTGACAGCATATATTTAGATATAGATATATTTGAAGATTTAAATACCCACAGGTGGTTTTTGAATTTGTATTGAGACATTCAGAGATTGAATCAAGTTTCAATAGAGAAGGAGTAGAAATGATCCAATATGGATAAAAAATTCATAAGATGAATCAAAATGGGCTGAGAGTGAGAAGAATGATATAAAGAATTTTAGGAGGAGCCTTCCCTCAACAACTCCTGTCCCAATACCAAACAATGAATTTGAAGAGAGAGGACCAAATTTCCTGATTTGAGATCAGAATTTATGGTGAATAAGGCAACCAAAGTGATGATTATGATCAAGAATGTGATCTTAATCAAGATGAAACAAGAGAAAATGAGAGAGGATCCAATAAGTATGGTAGCTCATGAGAGGAAGCTTGGGGGGGGGGGCTTGGAGGGTGATGGATTGAATCATAATGAATGAATCATTGAAGTAAATTGCTTGAAAAATGAATCAGGGATGAAAGAAGTGTTGAGGTGGAGGATTCTAGGAAATAAAGCATGATAGAGATTTAGAAAGGATTGGAGAATTAAATTATTTTATGTTTTTGGGGATGGAATGAGAGTGGAAGGAATGCATAAACCATCATTAAGACAAAAGAATTATGCATTCCACTGAAAAGGGTTAGTATAAATAAGTTTTCTGACGCAAAATTCATGATCAATAAAAATCTAGAATATTTTTCAAGCCCAAAGGAGGATCAATGACAAAAAAATATGCCAAAACATGTTAATAAACAAAGTAACAGATGATCAACTGGAAAAAATGATGAAAGAACAGGGGATTCAAAATTTTCTTGAATCATGATATATTCAGAGGTTTCAATGGCAGAGTGAGCCAGAGCAGTCATCCTCATCTCAATAGTAAAAAAAAATATCAATTCAAGGATTTCATTTCAATGAGACATAGAAACAATTCAGATGGATACTCATATGGAAGGATTTGGATGGCAATTGAAAGATGAGATATTATTAAATATTTTTATGATTTTCCAATCCATCCGTAGCAGCCATTGTTCCATTATTCCTTTTGTGCGCATGTTTATTTTTATTTTTTTAAAAACTGGATAAAATGATTAGTGGAGTGATTGATTTATCAAGATGGCTGATGAGAAGATTTCTAGTGATTTGTAATTATAATAGCTTTAAAATCTGCCAAGATTTCCATTGGTCCCCTGAATTTTGGTACTCATAAATTGATTTGAATTGGAATGAGTGGTTATTTTTTTTGAATCATTTTGAGGGTTTACAAGAAGCGCTGGAAGAGAAAACCTGTTGGTTGATAATTCATGCATTCCTGTTTGTGATAAATGAATATACTGCATTATTGGAGAAATTGAATAAAAATTATAGACCTTTTGGAGAATTTAATTGAAAGGTGTAAAATTCTTGTATCAAGACTAGTTCTAACCGTCTGAGTAACATTGTGTGAGAATGCATTGGAAGGAGAAATTCAATTGATTCTATCAATTTTTTAAGTTTGGAAATTCATTCCTTGAATCAAATTTCGCATTCTTTTTTCTAAGCTATTCATTTAAACCAGAATTTTTGAGTGAATGGGCTTAAAAAAATCAGCTGCATTGATTGAGGTTGAATGATAACTTGTTGGAAGGCTACTGTATGAAACTGTGGATGATGAAGGATTTATAAAGGGATTTGGATTGGCTAAATTCATCAAATTCCCTTAGATCCCATCAGTCCAAGGAAGGGGATGTGTGTAACTGAGGGTTTGACTGGGTTGTTACTGGATATCCAGAGAGTTTCAATCATGTTTAAATGGGATCTTCTTACCTTTATCTATAAAACAGGTTATTCTGAAAAATAACCCAAAACAGGCTGCAATAGAGCAAGGGTAAATTTCCAAAAAATGGCAAGCTCTGGCCAATCATTTCTCCATCAAAAGGAAGGGCTGCTGCAGATTCTCAAAATGGGGGGCTAGGGATGATTCTGGGAGAATTCTTGGGATAATTCTGAGAAAAGGGGGGAGGTTTAGTTCCAGATGGGGTTGGTCCAATAGAATTGAATAAAGAGGCTGAGGGAAAATGAATGGAAGCTTTGGAACTTTTTACTTGCAAGTGAGATTGAACTGGAGCTTTCAAAGAGAAATTCATGGAGAGGGGTTGTGGGAAGAGCGGGGATTGGGAGCTGGGAGACGGTTGATGGACCAAGCCGGAGGAGGAGTGGGTGGTACATGGTAGCTTTTTGAAGCTAAGACAACTTGAGAACAAGAATGTGGTACTAATGGTGCTATATGTTTTGGCATGAGGATCCATGTGGAACTTGGAATCATAATTGCTGCAGATAAATTTTCTTAGTTGGCTTTTTTGTTGTGAATACTTGATATTTTTGGGTGGCCTGAGAAAATAGATCATGATTCATAGGGGTGAATGTGGGGGGTGGGGATTTATTGGATGGGAAGAAGGGAAAGAGTGGATGGATTGGATCAAAAATGAGGTTATGGATGACAATTGAGGGAGGATTAGTGGGAGGATAAAGGAGAAATCTAGAGGATAAAGAGTGAAATATGATATTGGAAAAAAACTATGTATTTCCAGGTAACTCTGACATGCCTCATTTGAAATAAGTGGGCTTTTTATTAATTTTTCAATGGTGGGTTTGGAATGGAAGATTTTTTTTGAAAACTTCCATTAAAGAATTGTTGATTGTACAACTCTGATACACAATATTATAGGAGTCTAGGTGAGCTTCAGGATTAAAATTACCCTTAATCCTCTGAAGAAAGCCTGAGATAAGAGTTTTTCAAGATAAAAAATTGATTTTGCATTTGAAAACTTCATCCTCTGGATATAGAATGAGATAAGAGCTTTTAAAACAATTAAACAAATTTTTTCCCTTATTTTTCGAATTCATTAGCAGCTTATTAAAAAATCTGGAAATCTTCAGCCATTATAAATGCACATTATTAAATAATCATACCAAATTTATTCATATATTTTAATCCTTCTAAATATCATTGATTTTATTTTCCATTTTGAAAGGCCCTTGGAATTCCATTGACTGAAAGAATAAATCTGTAAATTGTACAATGCAATGGATAAAATATTTGTCTGTAAGGGAAAAATTAACCAAATTTCCAATCTCCTTTCCAAAAAATAAGAGAAAATTGATCTTAAGTAGATTCATTCTGATCCAAAAAGAATTGAATTTCAGAAAAAGGAAAAATTTAGTGATAAATTTTGTGTTTTGGGGATTTAATTTAATGAAATAAGTCAAAATTAAATCAAAAACACTATATTTACATCCATTCAACCACTCCTTCCATTTTTAATTCTTCTGTTTGAATCCATGAATTAACAGCTAGACTGCAATCAACCATTTTATCAACCTTGAAAGTGATTATCCTGTATCACCATCTATTCTTAAACTACCTAGTTCTTCAGTGAAATTTTCTTCCACTCATTTAAGAATGTAATTTCTTATTTATTATCAGCTCAATAAATGATGAAAAATCTGATTCCAACATATCCCCCCATTTTCTAAAGAATTTAAGCTTAATCTAATTGTTATTACCATTTTTTAAGTTTAAAATGGTGATGATTTGAGTCCAGAAATGTTGTAATCTTCCTCCATAAATTAAAATCAAAATTCCTTTAATGAACTCAAGATAATGCCCCCATATTTATCAAAAGAAGATAATAAATTATTTTTTTCAATTCTATGATGAAATGATCCCAATCAATAAGGGTAACAATGAAAAATGAAGGATCTCATTTTCCAAAGATTAATACTTATAAATATATTTTTAAAGAATGCTTGGTTCCAAGGGATGTTTTTCATTTTAGATAATAGATTTGAAAGAAATAATTAATTCAAATATCAATTTAAAAAGCAAATTCAAATCCTTAATAATATGTAAACCTTACTAATTCAAGGATAAATTCTTTTGTTTTAAATTTGGATAATATAAAACACCAAAAACAAATTGATTTACAGGCGGCCATAGGAATTTTATTTTGATAATTTTATTCTCAGAATTTTTGCAGATTTTTAAATTTTATACAGGATAATCAATCCCACAACAATAATATAAGCTATGGTTTCCTTTCTGGATATTTTGGAATCAAAAATTTATCCAATGAAGGCATAGTTTACTTCACTTGGATGGAAATAATAATTTTTATCTATAAACTAGTTTATATTGCCCCCAATGGGGGGAGGGAAGGCTTTTTTGTGGTGAAATATTGTGAGTGAAGTAGATGCATGGCCTGCATAAAGTTTAAGGCTATGGTTTTGGAGAAAAAAACTGGCTACTGAATATTTTCCAAAAAAGGTTGAAGTTGGTATTTTCCAACCCTCACAAAACAATATTTTTATAGGATTTGATTGAAAAGAAATTTTTCAGTATCCAAGATATTTTTTCTCATGAGGTTTTATTAAAACAGTGGATGACTATAAAAAATAAGGGTGATGATAAACTCACAAATCCCATTTGTGTGGGAGTTTTTTCCGGCCCAACAAAGCCCAATGGACGCGTGGAGGCTCATACACGCTTCAATAGTGTTGTTTCAAAGATGTGCAACCCCTGGGGGGTTGTATACCCCCCGTAAACTGCATTTTTGGGTTGTGAAACCCTATACCTGGCCATTTTGACGCGTTTTCAGCGGTATAAAACCCCCCAAGGGTTGTTCAAGCAATCTTTGGGACCCCCTGGACCACATTTGGGTTCCATAAACCCAAGTTTGGGATAAACACATACTATGTGGGAATGTTGGACCACACCTACCAATTCCAAGTGAAACTACAGTAAATATCAAGTGAAATAAAGTGAAACTGCAAACCAACTCATTGAAATTCAAGTGAAAATAAAGTGAAACTTATAATATCCCACTAAAATTGATCTTTCTCAACTCAAAAGTTAGCAAATGTTGTAGTTGTTCAATTTAAAGTTATATTGAATACTGAAGTACCATTTCATTTTTTTTGCATTATGGGAACAGTGACAAGCACTCCTTTTTGTGAAATGGATGCATCAAAGGACTACATTGATAGTGCCATTTACAAAGCTGCAGAGAAGAATGATTTGGTAATGAAAAATTGCAAGCCCCCATTGCAACCTCATCTAGGGTGACAATTGAGGAAGAACATTTTTCAAAAATTGACATGACCTCTGGTGTTCATTAACATTTCATGTTACTCTGGTCTTTGCCTCATTCAGTTTGTTGGAAACTGAAAAATAAATATTTTACTATGACCATGTAATTATAAAAGATCAACTTCACCCACCTCGTGTGATAGATTTTGCTACTTGGGAAGAGGAGCAAAACTATTTTCAAACATAGGCAAGAAGCATGGTTACGCTGTAATAGTTTTCAACTCAAAGCTTGAAACATATGTGGATATAGCCTGTGATCAAAATGGTTCCTACTCTGGGAAATTGCTCACCAAACAGTCTAGGAAAACTCACACAAGGAAGGTTGGGTACAAGTTTTCAATCTGTCATAGTCACACAAAGGAAGATCCCTTGTGGAAAATCTCCTAAAATAATGATCAACATAACCATAAAACTTTTCCAAACCCCTCAGTGCAAGCTCCCCTGAGGATAATTTATGGGAATGCCTTAGTGCATTGAAAGGCACAAACAATTGGCTAAATACTATTAAAATAAAAAGAAAATTGAGAAAGATTGATGGAAGGGAATATGTTAATGACCAAAAAATCTATAACACCAAGCAAAAGTAAATTCTAGCAGAACTCAAGGGAAAAAAGGTTATGTAGGTCCTCTTTGAACAACTTGGTAATTCATGTTGGGTTCATCTAGAAAAATTCAGTGGGAAGGGTCACTTGGAGGCCCTATTATTGGCCCAACAGAATTCATTAAAGCTTTGCAAACAATTCAATCTATAGATATCATGGATTGTACTTATAAAAAAAATAAGCACAACATCCCCCTATTGCTTTTTGTAGGAATTAAATCCAACCAAAGAACTTTCACAAAAGCTCTGGTTTTTATAACAAGAGAAACATTTGATTTCTGGTTCTTATAACATGAGAAAGGTTTGAGTTATAGAGTTGGTCTGCAAATTCACTAAAGGAGCTGGATTATGATCCTTAGAGACTTCCCAAAGTCATTGTGATGGACTGTGAAAAAGATTTCATTTATTCTATGGAAAAAAGTTTCCCAGAGTCAACAAGACAGTGTTGTCAGCGGAACTTGTCTAAAAACATACAAGCAAACTGTAGAGTGCGCTTTAAAAATTACATTGAAGGATGGAAAAGCTTTATGTCTCTGTGGGCTAAGTATGGGGACTCAAAAACCAAGGAGGAGGCAGAATTCAGTGTTGCAGAACTTAGAGTAAGTGCCAAATAACTACCTCTTCTGTTAATCTTCCTTTTTTTGGATTTATTAAATTATGAATTGTATAAAGTTTTTATTGGGAGACCGTGAGGATCTGCTTGAGTATATGGATCACACTATCTTCTGTATCAAAGAGAATTTTGTAATGGCTTGGACTTGAAAGAACCCTGAATTTGGAAATAAAACCACATCTTGGGTTGAATTGGCCCATGCTTCTCTCAAACAATTCCTTGCAAATTCTTTGGGAAACATGTTGGAAGTTTGGAGAAACCTAGAGGAAACAATTTCCAATCAAATCAAATTTTTTCAGGCTGCCCTTTACAACTCTTGAATTAAGATGGGAATAGTTCTTCTCACTGAAACTTTACCATTGGGATGAAAGTTGTCTTTAGAGGTAATTGAAATTTTTGCGGAACAATTAGAGAGGTTAAAGCAGAACCATGATGGGGAAGTGTACACCAAGTCATACTCCAAGAATCTGGGTTTGCTCTTTTCCCATCAGATAAGTGAACTAATAGTGTTTCAAGGATCCTTTGTGCCTGATGATGTTCATCCTCAGTGGAGTTTGGATTATGACCCTTGAAGTTCAATTTATGTAATTTGGTTTAGTGGGATTAATGATTTTTGATAAATTTTTTTAAATGATGATTTCTACTTTACTTATATTTGATCCTTTTGAATTTTGAAAGTTTGATGTTGATGAAATGCTCAAAAATCCTCATTTACATGAGAATTTCAGTGCAATGATTTTGGGATAGGCTGAACAAGATTATTGCGGGCTTTTGAAGTACTTGATTCTGGAGACCACAAATTATCAATCAAATTCAATACTTGAACCTACAGTTTTGAAATTAAGCAGAGGCTGGCCAAAATTGAAAGCTACCCAGAGAGATTTTTCTCAATTGAATATTTTGAAAAGCAGCTTATGTGTTGAAAGAGAATCCAAGGGTGACCAAATAAGAAAAGACAAAAGATTGTAAGGTTTTTCTTTTGTGAAATGTTCATTTTTTGGGTTTAATCAACTGATGATCATATGATGTTAATTGTTGGTCAAATTCTGCAGGATCAGAATGTGAATTTCATATTTAAGAGGAAGGTAATGAAATTGAATTATCTTAACTTCATTTGGAATCCTAATCCTCTTCCAAGGAAGAAGACGGGCAGGAAGCATCAACCAGAAGCTCATCTTTGGTGAGTATTGATGTGATTAATTAATGTTATTGGAATTTGGGCTGAGTGAGTCTTGATTATAGGAACCCAAAGTAAAATACCTCAATCAAATACCTGAGGAAATCACATAAGTTTTTGGGAACGTTTTGGGATCCAATTGCTTATGAGAATTGTGGATTTAGATTCATTGCTAAATTGCTTGGGTATGATGAACAAGGTTGATTTAGAGTGAGGAAGGAAATGAATGAAAAATTGAAGAGACTTGAAGCATGCTACATTAAGATGCTTGTTGGTGCATAAGAGGTAGGAAATATTAAACAAAGACTTGTTTTTGAAAACATCAATGAAAAGATTCCCTCTTCAAAATGGCCAGCTAAGTTTGATATGGGTTGAATAATAGCAGACACATATGACAGAACTATATGTTTCATTTCATTGGAGTCATGTTCTACTTATACTCTATTGAAAAATGGTCTTACAGATAAATCAGAGCCTATTTATTTTTCTTTTTCAAACAATAACCAATGGGTTCTATTATTACTTGAGGGATAAATGATTCCAATCTTTCCCATTGTAGCAAAACCCTCTCCTTTCATTTCAAAGAAACCTTCTGGTTGGTTTTATCATCCCAAAGATCAACTGCATGTGTATTCTAGATTAAAAAGATTATTAAACCATGGGGTTTCCATATGACTTGAAATTCTGCAGCTAACTTGTAATTTTATTAGTATAAAGGTTTATCTCATTTTGAAAATCATTATGTTGATTTTTTTGAGTTAACATCATAATGATGAGTTTTTTGAATGAGATTTAATTGGTAATTCAGTTAAAGTTGTGTTGGGCTGATCCCATCATAAGTATTATTTTTACTTCTTGTGATGAGATCAGCTTAACACAGTTTGAACTTGTTTTTTGTGGTATTTTACTTTAGGGCTGATCAAATTAATTGTCTTTTTTTGGGTTTTTTCCTTTAGGGCTTGTCAAGTTGAACTTGCATTTTTTGGCAATTTTACTTTAGGGGTAGTCAAGTTGAACTTGTATTTTTTGGCACTTATAATTTAGGGCTGCTCCATAGACTCTTTCAGAATTTTTGGTGTTTTGGTTGTCTTCAGTTTTTTTCATTTTTTTTATTATTTTTTATTATTTTTTATTATTTTTTATTATTTTTTATTATTTTTTATTATTTTTTATTATTTTTTATTATTTTTTATTATTTTTTATTATTTTTTATTATTTTTTATTATTTTTTATTATTTTTTATTATTTTTTATTATTTTTTATTATTTTTTATTATTTTTTATTATTTCTTATTATTTTTGATTATTTTTGATTATTTTTTATTATTTTTTATTATTTTTTATTATTTTTTATTATTTTTTATTATTTTTTATTATTTTTTATTATTTTTTATTATTTTTTATTATTTTTTATTATTTTTTATTATTTTTTATTATTTTTTTATCATTTTTTATCATTTTTTATTATTTTTTATTATTTTTTATTATTTTTTATTATTTTTTATTATTTTTTATTATTTTTTATCATTTTTTATTATTTTTTATTATTTTTTATTATTTTTTATTATTTGTTATTATTTTTTATTATTTTTTATTATTTTTTATTATTTTTTATTATTTTTTATTATTTTTTATTATTTTTTATTATTTTTTATTATTTTTTATTATTTTTTATTATTTTTTATTATTTTTTAATATTTTTTAATATTTTTTAATATTTTTTAATATTTTTTAATATTTTTTAATATTTTTTAATATTTTTTAATATTTTTTAATATTTTTTAATATTTTTTAATATTTTTTAATATTTTTTAATATTTTTTAATATTTTTTAATATTTTTTAATATTTTTTAATATTTTTTAATATTTTTTAATATTTTTTAATATTTTTTAATATTTTTTAATATTTTTTATTATTTTTTATTATTTTTTATTATTTTTTATTATTTTTTATTATTTTTTTATTATTTTTTGATATTTTTTAATATTTTTTAATATTTTTTAATATTTTTTAATATTTTTTAATATTTTTTAATATTTTTTATTATTTTTTAATATTTTTTATTATTTTTTAATATTTTTTTTATTATTTTTTATTATTTTTTATTATTTTTTATTATTTTTTATTATTTTTTATTATTTTTTATTATTTTTTATTATTTTTTATTATTTTTTATTATTTTTTATTATTTTTTTATTATTTTTTATTATTTTTTATTATTTTTTATTATTTTTTATTATTTTTTATTATTTTTTATTTTTTATTATTTTTCATTATTTTTCATTATTTTTCATTATTTTTTATTATTTTTATTATTTTTTATTATTTTTTATTATTTTTTGTTATTTTTTGTTATTTTTTGTTATTTTTTGTTATTTTTTGTTATTTTTTGTTATTTTTTATTATTTTTTATTATTTTTTACTATTTTTTATTATTTTTTATTATTTTTCATTATTTTTCATTATTTTTTATTCTTTTTTATTATTTTTTATTATTTTTTATTATTTTTTATTATTTTTCATTATTTTTCATTATTTTTTATTATTTTATTATTTTTGATTATTTTTTATTATTTTTTATTATTTTTTATTTTTTTCATTATTTCTTTATTATTTTTTATTATTTTTATGATTTTTCATTATTTTTTTATTATTCTTTATCATTTTTTATCATTTTTTATCATTTTTTGTTATTTTTTATTATTTTTTGTTATTTTTTATTATTTTTTATTATTTTTTATTATTTTTTATTATTTTTATTCATTTTTATTTCATTTTCATTTGATTTTTTATTTATTTTTATTTTATTTTTTTAATCAAAGAATCAACAATTTTTGATTTTTTGATTTTTTGATTTTTAATTTTTTGTTTTTGTATTTTTATTTAGTTTATTTTAGTTTTTATTTTTTTATTTTTTTATTTTTTTTATTTTCTGGCCCACAAGTCTTGAAGCTGTGTGTCATGGAACATGACTACATTTGAGTTGTGTACAGCCCCACACAACTCAAATGTAGCCAGGTGTGGTGCCACACAAACCAGGATGCCTTGTTGGGGCTGCATGCCTAAAGTTGAGTTGTGTGGAGGCTACACAACCCAATTGTAGTTGTGTAGCATTCCACATGGCTCATTTGGGCCCTGAATTTATAATCACCCTAAAAATAAAAATGAGCCAAAAATCATAATTTTTTTTTCCAGAGTCCACAAATTTCCCAATATGACTTGAATATCTTCCCATGAGAACCAGATTCTGTATTTTACATTTTACAATTATTTGAGTGAGTTAATCTTGGTTGAATACAGGTGCAGTGGATTTCTTCATTCCTTTATTTTCTATATGAAAATATGCAGTTTGTAAATAAAATTTTCAATCATGCACTAAGACCCAAAAAATACTCACAAATTTCACAAATATAATTCTTGGTGAAACAAACAGGGGAATCCCTTGCTGAATCAAAATCATATGATTTAACTAGAACTTATGGGGTGTTTATTTTATTTTTAAATTAGCATAAAAATGAAATATCAATTTTCCTGGTAGGACCTTCCACTGGGCGCACATTTCTGCCAGCAGGCACGTTTATGGTGATGGTAGACCGCAGGTACAAAAACAAAAACAAATTTTTATTTTCACTGTCCCAGGTTGGTTGTCTGCTTCCTACCAAAGATAAAGGTGGCTACAGGGGCTTTTCATGTCAACTTTCTTAAAATGGCCCATGCCATTTCAATCTGCAACATTAAATTTGGAAACTTTTCCAATCCTCCCAAAATATTCTTACTCAACAATCAACTGATATACCTTTTTTATAATTTTTATAATTTTTATAATTTTTATAATTTTCTTTTCTTTTTGATGGTACTAATAATTTCCTGTCTTATTTGTGGGGAATGGTACAGAAATCCCAGGTAGAGTGGGAAAAAAATTGGGCATTAAAAAAATTGGGCCAGGTAGACAGATACTGCAAAATATTTAGCCAGTAAATGTGGTAAGGTGAAAATCTTAGTGGGAAGAATAGACAGAAAATTGGGTGGCTGGAAATTTTTCCTGGGAAAACTGGAAATTTACACTGGAAAATTTCAAACTTCAAATTAAGTGGTAATTTGTCATAATTTAGGTTAAAAATGATGATATTTTGCCATTTTTTTTTGTAAAATGAAAAATGATCCAGTACCATTTTTACTTATACAAACCTTTTGCAAGCTGTTTGTGGATATTAATTGGTTTAAATGGGGAAAATTTATTTTTAGTAAACAGCTTGAGTTGCGCACTCCCCATGCACATTTTAAATATTTTAATGCAGCTAAAATGTTTCATGCAAGCCTTAAGAATGCAACTCAAAATATTTTTATTTTATTTTTATTTTTTTAAAAATAAGCTAATTGTTTCTCTTCATGTGCTAGTTTTGAAACAAGAAGAATCACATTGCTAAATTTTTACTTTTACTATTTGCGGTTACCTCTGCTATAGTAGGAGGCTGTAAATCTTTATCACTGAAAAAATTGGATTCAAAATCTCAAAGTGGGAGCTTCATGAATAAATAGAGCAAATAAATGATGAGTCTTATCTTCAATTTCTTGAAAGTAACTTTGAGAATTAGTAGAATGATAGGATATTGTAAATTGATCTTCATAAATGGCAAAATTAAATTATTTAGGCCAATTTTAGAAAAGGGATATTTTATCCCTATTGATTAATTTTTTTAGTTATTTTTGAATATTCGAGGAGATTTAAAAAAACCTCCAATCAATTGGAATTAAGTATGAATTGCATTGCATCATAGATTTTGGAAATAAATGTACAATTGTTTTTTCTATAACTATGAATTAAAAAATATATACAAAATTCACAAATTTAAATATATATTTTCTTTTTCTTACAATAAATATCACCCTTTCTTAGTTTCTGGAATTTATTTAATTTTTCAAAATCTATATTTGCTTGATTGGATGTGCAATTTTGACCCTCCAATTCTTTTCAAGTTAAATTCCAATTCTTACATTCATTTTATTTACCAAGAATCTACACAAGTCATTTTTGTTTCAAAGCAAGTCAAAATCAAAGCTCATGGGAAAGATTCAGCCCCAATGATTTTAAATTCATAGAGGGATTATAAAATTAAATAATTTTTTTTCAGGAACCTCCAGAAAAATGCACACTTGGATTTATCCCCACGTTCAATCTCACAAGGCATTAAAACCATAATTATCAGAAGTATACTATATTGAAAAGTCATTTTTTTGAAATTATTCCCAAATTTATAAGAAAAAAATGAGGTTATATTCTCTTTTTCATTTTCATTTTAATTTTTTTAATAACCCATTGTTTCAATTTAAAAATTTTCACCCTACTGGATTCCAAGATATCCAATAATTTTTGGCTTCTATAGGTGAAATTATTTTTTAGAGATTAAATACATATTTCATTCAACTTGAAGATAAAAAGAAACAATAATCTGGATATATTCTGTTTTAAAAAATATTATTTTTTCAGGTTCATTGAAAAATATTATCAAAAAGGGATTCAGAACCATTTTTTAAATTATGGACCTCTCTTTAAGACTTAATATTCATGGGATTTTCATAAACGTTTAGCCCTTATTTTGAATGTAAAAGGTTCAAAACTGAGGATTAGGCTATATTTGAGTCAAAAATTTATAATAGAAGTTTCAATCTTTTCATGTGAAATTTTTTAGGGCTTTCAGGTGAAATTTCCTCTTGTTTCCAATTAATTATGATTAATCAAGCCAAGCTTTGAACCCACAAAAATATAGAAAGAAATCCCTCAAACTTACACCAAACCTTCTAAAGCCTGCATGTCACCCACTCAAACCATCTTTTTACATCAAAAGTTTGGATGGGCTTCAGCTCAGCTTTGCCATGGCCACCAAAATTGATCAAGGTGGGGTGGGGGTGTCAAAAGCTTGGCCATGTCCAAGCAGGACTTGGTTTTGTGACAAAAAGAGAAAGAATGGATTCTCAAATCAAACCCACTGGAAATCCTTCAAAACCCTTTGGTTTCTGTGAAGCTAGAGCTTGTTAGTGTGACAAGAACCAGAGAACAAAAGGATTCTCAAATAAAACCCACTGGAAACCCTTTAAATCCCTGCGGTTCTGGTGAAAAGAAGGAATAGGTTGTGTTACAAGAACCAGATAACAAATTGATTTTTGAATGAAGCCTACTGGAAACCCTTCAAATATCTGTGTTTTCTGTGAAAAGAAGGACTCTAAAATTTTTCCAAATCATCCTAATAGACCATGTGTTAATTTTAAAACACCCTCTCCAAGCGTTCAACATAATTACATATGCATTTTATTGGAGGAGTTTTTTTAAGTTTGATTTTCCTAATTTTTTTCAAATATTTTTCTTATAATCCCTAATTTATTGTTGAAACTCCTCAAAATATTACTGGGTTTTTTAAAAAGAATTAGAAATACATGTGGTACATTGAAGGTTTCTTTGCGGCTGCAAAACAGATTTTTTACTATTTCCAGGCCCTTGAAGAATCTTCCCTAAAAGACAGAAACTCCATCATCCCATGAATGCAAGGAAAAAGCTCAATCCCCTCCCTGAATTGATATTCCACCAAATTTTCCAAAAATTTTTGGTTTCATTCATGAAAACTTTGGAAATAATCAAAGATCATCACATCATTCAGAATGAAGCTTGGAATCCTATAAGTTAATCTATGTATATTTCAATCAAATGGAAGCAGAGAAGCTGATCATCAATTGGAAAATCCCTTCTCATTTGGATATGCAATAATTGACTCATAGACGAAAAGGGTTATGATTGCTATCCTAAGATTCTGCTTTTAATTTCCTTGTTCTCCAAAAAAGGAAGAACAGAAGGATTTATTCCAGGTCATGGAAACTGAATATTTTCCTACTTTCATTTTCTTTTTCCATGTAACAACCATCATCTTCAGGGAAAAATTCAAGCTGAATGGAAACCACTAATTTGATAGGATGAAACAGAAATTTATTTATTTTCTATCATTTTAATTTTTTTTTCCTGAGAAACTGAGAAACCACCCTTACTCTGTTCAATTTGATTCTCCATTTCTGCTCAAAAACATTTTTGATAAAAACAAGAATCATAAAACAAGGCTGCACCTAAAAGCAAGTGCAGCACCCGGAATCAGTGGTGGTTCTGGTGATGGCTATTTTGCAGAGGGTGTGTCTAACTTGAAACAGGTGCATGTATTTTCTTGAATTTTTTTTCAATTGAGCTATGTAATGCATCATATGAATTTAATTAAATTAAATCAATAAGGATAATCCAGAGGAAAATTATTTTTTGAGAAGAATATGATTATTTACAACCTTGAAAAAAATTTCAGAAATTATGAACAAAACAGGCAACTCAATTAAAGTTTCTTTGGTTAAATTTTGGTAATAAAACCAAAAATAAATTCAATAAACACAAAAAAATCTCTCCTGAAACTCCTTGAAAATCAAAGCCTTTGAAATTCTTCAGATGAAACTTAGAATTCCTGGGGCCTCTTTTCATTTTTCCTGAAGATCTGAATCATATTAATTATGGAGTATCAGAGTTAAGCAAACCTGCCATTTTTTAATGGCGGGTTTGAAACCAAATCCGCCATTTCAAACACCCCATTAAAAATCAAAAAACCCACTTATTTCACATCAAACATGTCAGAGTTACCTGCAAATAAGTGGGTTTTTTCACATAAAGTATTTAAAGGCTTCCACCACCTGTCCGTGTCATCCACCCCTGGCTTCCCACCTCCTTCTAACTCCAACCTCATCAGAAAAAAATTGATTCATTGCTCTTCATCTCTTCATCACTATCCTCATCACTTCATCACTCTCATCACTTTATTGCTTTCATCACATCCAGCTAACTATCATTGGATCACCATCCTCATCACTTCATCACTCTCATCACTCTATTGCTTTCATCACATCCTAAATCTCATTGCTTTATCCCTCTTGTCACTTAATCACTCTCATCTCTTCCTATTCTCTTTTCTTCATCACTCTCATCCTCTCATCACATCATTACTCTCACCACTTAAACACTCTCATAGCCCTTCATCCCTTCATCCCTCCTACTATTTTTAAATGTCCACTCAGCAATCCTCCCCCAGCAAGTCCACTAAACAATTGAATGGACCAAAGCAAACATCCCCCAGGAACTCAAAATCCAACAATACTCCCCCATCAGTTTCCAAAGGCTCAAGTGAGCTCAAGGGAGATGATCACATCATCCTGTTAAACTGGCCCAAAATTCTGTCCAACTAAATTGCTTGCTTTGGATCCAACAATGAAAAGCGCATTGGCCAACCTCCATCCTCTAAGGTCAATGGTTATTTCCTGATGGCCAATGAACTCAAGATTAAAAAAGGTAGTCTGGATCTTTCATCCAAACAGATGAGGGATTGATTCAAGAATTATCAATCCAAGTACAAAAAGGCCCACTCAATGTAAATCTCCAATGCTTTGGTATCACTGAATCTGACAAAGCCAAGGGAATCAACTCAGTGGTTGATAAGTTGGACTCCATTTCTCCTTTTTATATTCAAATGGATGAAATCTTTGGAAAAAAGGCCAAAATCAACCCCTAGCTGCTTTTGATGCCCAACAATCTAATTCAGTTGAGGCTGAGGACTTTGCTGGAGATACTCAGCCTAGCAATGGTGATCCGGAAGAAACCTATGAATGGCCCCCATCCAATGCCAAGGATGATATTCAAATGCAATCAGCTCCAATCAAATCTACTTCCGCATTGATTGATGAGTCAGACCCAAGCTTGGACCCCTCCCATCCTTCATTGGATTGCTCTCTTACTGGGGTGGAAGAACTGGAGAACTTGGCCAATGAGTAGGATGTCATTCCTGTATCACCATTGCCATAAACATCTGCTCAAGTAAGGAACCAAGTTTTTTTCTCTTCTTTCCAGTTAATCCTGACTGATTTAGATTTGAAAGGAAAAGGCTCATCAATTCCTGAATGGCCAAAAACTCAAGCCAATGGGGCCTCCAACATAACCTTCAAATGAGAGCAATTATTTTCCCACACAAACCTCCTCTGCAAAGGGAAAGCAAAAGGCCTCCAATTCCATCAACATCAACACCAATAGCATTCAAAAGAGGAGAAAAACTTCAAATTTTTTGGGATTTGAGGAGATCATGGAGAAGCAATATTTAAGTAAGCCCATTGCATTATCCTTGCTTTCAAAATCAAGCTCATTCCTATTCCCCTCTGAAAAACAGTGAAATTGCAAATTGAATCTGAAAAACTTCAGTTTTAAAAGGAGAAGTGGGATTTTCAACTGACTATTGATTTTCAAAAGCAGAAGGCCAAGAGTTTGGCTCATCAGCAAAAAGGGAATCCTGAGTGGAAGTTGAAAAAGGATGAGCTAGAATTTCAAAAAGAGGAAACGGAGAAAGATCAACAGCAAGCGCAACTGCAAATGGAGAGGGAACAACTAGCAACATAAAAAAAGGATTAGTGGTCAATGGCTGCAGCATACATTGGTAGCAGCAGAATGGTTGATGAATTAAATCAGATTACTCAAATTCTGGGCTTGTAAATATATTTTCTTTGATGAAAAACTTAAAAAGAAAAAAAAATCATTTTTGATTATCATGATCCTTAAGACTATTTTTAACCCCAAAAATAAAAAAATATTTTTTCTGCTTATTAGGGTGTATCAAAGTTAGCAAAAATGCCATGAGAAAACTGCCATTTTTTTGACCAAACCAGCCATTTTTAATGGAGGGTTTCTGACAAACACATACCCCCTAACTGGTGTATTTCAAAATGGCGGGTTTCATGAAAATGGTGGATTTCAAACATCAAAAAGGCCATTAAAACCACCATTTATGCATCATCATCCATCCACCATCCATCACATCTAAAACACCCATCCACATCAGCAAATCCATACCAGTCGCATCTCCATGCATCACACACATCTCATCTCCATTGCTTCACATCTCCATTGATTTTCACATCTCCATCTTCACATAAATCCCATAATCTCATCACCCAACATCACATCACCATCTTTATCAACATGTCCAATCAAACTTCCCGCCAGAAATTTGAAAATGCAAACATGCTGACTGAACTTTTGCTACTTTTTGACTCCCATTCAGACTCTGATTCAGGCTCCAATTTGGAATCAACTTGGTTGGCTTTGAATTCTCTGTTAGAAAAGAAATACATGGTTCCAAGAATACACACCCTCCAAAACCCTATGTAAGAAAGGCAAAAGCTTCATCTCATCCACAACTTAAGCTTCCAGAAACTATTCCAAACTCTTTTGCCTTCATTCATGAAATTTTTGGGGACGATTGAAGACCACCACATCTTCCAGAACAATTCTTGTAATCCTCAAAGAAATCCAGCCATCCAACTTGTTGTTTCTCTTTGTAGATTGTGATCAAATAGAAATGGAGCAGCAATCAATTGATTGGAAAATCTATTCCCAGTTAGTTATGGAAGCATTGACTTATACACCAAAATATTCATTATTTCTATCCTATCTTTCCGTTTCTCAGTTGTTTCTTGGCCAACCAAAGAAGAACGCAAGGAAATATATCAAGTAATGGATACCAAAGGCTATCTTGTTGCATTGGGTTTGTTGATGGAATCACCATCCCCTTGAGTCAAAAACCCAAGCTAGATGGCAACCACCATTTTGATTGCAAAAAAGGCAACTGATTCATTTCTTATCCAGTGACTTTGATAAAACCTTTAATCACACCACTGACCAAATATGCTTCATCTATTTTTTTAGATAATCCATGGCCCTACAACTTGTTTGTGATAAAAACAAGAAGTTCATATACCTCCATGCTGGCCTTCCAGGTTCTTGTCATGATTCATATGTGCTCAATTGGATGTGAATTTCCAAAAAACTGGGGAACTACTTTGACCAAGATCAATACCTTCTGGCTGATTCAGCTTATGCTAGTGGCAAATTTGTGGTGCCAGAATACTGGAACGTTTCATCTAACAATCAAGGAAAAACCAGTTTCAACTATCATCTTTCCCAATCACAGGTTTGGATTGAGCATGCCATAGGAGTCCTGAAAGGAAGATGGGCCAGCTTAAGGGAAATGCAAAACCAGCTTCAAAACCCCAAAGACATGAAGATCCTCAATCAACTGGATTATAACTTATGTAATCCTTCACAATGTTTTGGCCAACATCAAAGATGAATGGAAAAAAATATTTGAAGATGATATTCCTGACCCACCTCAAGTCATCCCTGTCTCATATTGTCCCTCATCTTCTTCTATGGGAGAGCCAATTCATCCCCTCACCCTTGCTTGCTTTGATGATTAATGTTTTATTTTTAAATAGGTGAAAAATAACTTCACAGTAAGTTTTTTTTTTTGGTTGTTCACCCAAGTTTCCAGGCTGAGTTTTTTTTTTTTTTTTTTAGTGGACTTAGAAAAAATCAAAAAAACACCTCCACCTCATACCCCACCACTTGCCAGCCCATTCACCTCTCCCCTCCACCTCACCACTCCAACACTTCCACCTCACCCTACTCACACACTGGTCACCTTCCTTCCTCCTCCTCATCAAACCACCTACTTCACCTCAGCAACCTAATCAACCTCACCAGCCTCATCAACCTCACCAAGAAACCTGCCTCACCAAGCTCCGCAAAACATCCACCATCCAACTCACCAACAGACTCAGTGATTCCCCTTCCCAGATTCTTTCCACTCACTAAACCACCCTTGCTTACCTCTCCTTTGAAATCCCCCCAGTTCTTCTCTCTCAGCTCCACCTCATCTCAATTTCAATCCACCTCCTCAACTGGTAAGCCCCTCCCTTCCCTTTCTCCCCCCTTCCTCCTCCTCCTCCTGCCTTGCTTGACCATCCCCCACCAATCAATTAGGATTTGATCCACCAATTGAATCCTGATCCATCAATTGATTCATTAGGAATTGATTGACTAATCCATTGATTGATTAGGAATTGATTGGTTGATTGAATCCTAATTGATTAGTTGATTGATTTGGTTTTGATTGACCAATTGATTGATTTGGTTTTTATTGATCAATCAATTTGCTTTCAATTTCTCAATCAAATTGCAATTGATTGTTTGATCATTTTGCAATCAATCAAGTAATTTCTCTTTGAGCAATTGAGCTATCAATCAAGTTGTCTCCTCCACCATTTTTTGGAGTTTCATTTGGTGCTGACCTCCCCTTTTTTTTTTTTTTTTTTTTTTTTTTTTTTTTTTTTTTAGGTGTCTCTGGACTGAACCGGAAGCCAACAGGGTCTTTTTTGATTATTTCAGGTATTCTTTGCCATGGAAGGTATTTTTTTTTTAATTTTAATTTTTTTTTGATAACTTTGCTTGTTGGTGTGTTGCATGGGTCACTCATGCAAATTTTTTTTGGGGGGGATTCAGCTTCTGGTTTCCCTGGGCTCAAGTCCAGGTATGGTTTCTTTTTTTTATTCAATAATGTTTCACCAACAATTTCTATTGGACTGAAATTGTGTTTTTTTTTCTGGGAAACATTTGACCACTTTTGGGGAACATCCTATTCTTCTCCCACCCCCTCAAAATGTTACAAAAACAATTTAATCCCACCTTTTTCCCCACCCCAATCTAAGTATAGGATTGGGAGGGAACAAGATGGAAGGAGATGGCTTGAGAAAAATACGGAGGGGTTGGAAGAGTAGGGCTGCTTGCCAAAAGAGGAATCAAATGAGAGATTCAAAAATATCTTTGGAGTTTTCTGAGGAAGTTATTTTTGAAAAGATGGTCTGGTCTGGTCGGAAACTGCTTCCTTTGGATCTGTAACCTTCAATTGTTGCCAAAAATAAAAATAATAGTTGAAAACAAACTCAGGAAGAGTTTAAGAAAGGAAAAAAAACAATCAAACAGTTCCATTTCTTCCACCATGGAAAAGTAATTGTCCTCAATTGATCTGATCATCAAGCCCTGGTTGCAATCATTGGATTTGTCACATTTGAGAAACTTTCTGACCAAGACAAGAAGGACATCAACTTTGTGAAAAATTCCCTTCACCAGTCAAAAAAAATTGTCAAACCCAGTTGGTCCTTCAAGATCTTGGGGTGCAAAAATGTGGGAAGTTGGATGGCAAAAATTGATGAACCCTTCAGAGTTATTTGAACACCATGTGTAGAAATCATCCATTAGATCTGCTCATCAGGAGTAGGCTTTCCTCAACCTTAAGGCCAAAAAAGTATCCTGAATTCTAGAATAAATGTTTTTCAAGTTTGACAAACTTTCCTTTGAAGAAAATGGTGTTACCATGAAGCACAACAAAATCCCCTCTTTCTCATTGTTGTAATGTGGTTCCAAGCCTACAAGTTTTGATTACTCCCCACACATCACTTTCACCTTGAATTCTTTTTACAACTCTCCTCATATCAACAAAGGCAACATCTCTGGCTACTCCTTTTTACTCATGGTTCCAAAAAAGAAATCAAATGGTTGACTTATTTAATATATGGACAAATATAAGGTATCAGATGGCAAATTTGTTTTTCCTGACCTTGGCTTTGGAATTGATTTCAAGCAAAAAGGTATAGTCAAAATTTTTGGCAGCTAATAAGTACAAGCACTGTACCTTTCCTCCTGTGGACACAGAAACCCATACCAGAATGGCCATGTCACTTCAAATTAATAAAATAACTAGAAACACTTTTAGGGACTTGAATAATGGCCAAGTTTACTCTAGAAAAAAAAGTAAAAAAAAAAAAAGTTTTTATGTTGGCAGGGTTAAGAATACTCTCAAAAGTTGTAATCAAAAATGTTTCTTTTGTTTTTTTTCACCCATGCAAATATAATTACAAGCCCAGCATTTGAGTTATCTGCTGTATCTCACTTACTGTTCTACTGCTAGCAATGCAAGCAAGGCTACTGATACCTTATCCTTTTTTTTGGTTGCAAGTTGTTCCCTCTCCTTTTCCAGTTGTTCTTTCTGTTGATCCTTCTCCTTTTCCTCTTGTTGAAACTCTAGCTCAGCCTGTGTAAACTTCCACTCAGCATCACATTTTTGTTGATGAGCCAAACTCTTGGCTTTCTGCTTTTGAAAATCCATGGCCAGTTGACAATCCCACTTTTGCTTGGCAAACTCCAGTTCTTTGGATTCAATTTGTGATTTGATTGTTTTTTGCAGGGGAAAAACAATGAGCATGGTTTTGAAAGCAAGGATATTCAAGCAACGGACTTACATGAATCTTGCTTCTCCATGATTTCTTCAAAGCGTGAAAAACTGGAAGTGTTTCTCCTCTTTTAATGAATTTTGGGGTTGATATTGATGGAATTGGAGGCCTTTTTCTTACCCTTGGCAGAGGAGGCTTGAGTCTAAAAGTTGTCACTGGTGTTCAAAGGCAATGTGGGAGGCCCCACTAGCTTGAGTTTTTGTTCATTCTGGAATGGATGAGCCTGTTTATTTACAATTTGAATCAGTCAGGATTAACAAGAAAGAAGAGAAAATAGCTTGGTTCCTTACTTGAACGGATGTTGAGGGTAATGGAGACTGAGGAGTATCTTGTTCTGCATCAGCAAGGATGATGAGATCTGCTAACCCAGGAAGAGAGAAATCAAAAGAAGGAGGGGTGGGGTCCAAGGTATGGTTTGAAACATCAATCAACGCGGAAGTAGACATGATTGGAGCTGATTGCGTTTGAATATCCTCCTTGGCATCAAATGGGGGCCACTCCAAGGAAAAGGTTTCTTCAGGATCACCATTGCTAGGCTAAGCATCCCCAGCTAAGTCCTCAGCGTGGACAGAATTGGATTTTTGGGCATCAAAAGGGGATAAAGGGGTGATGTTGGCCTTCTTTCCAAAGATTTCATCCATTTCAATATAAAAAGGACAAACGGAGTCCAACTTATCAGCCACAGAGTTTATTCCCTTGGCTTTGTCAGAGTTGGTGATACCAAAGCCAGTGGAGATTGACATGGAGTGTGCCTTTTTGTACTTGGCTTGATAATTCTAGAATTGCTCCCTCATCTGTTTGGATGACAGATCCAAACTACCTTTTTTTTATTCTTTAGTTCATTGGCCATGAGGAGATAACCATTTACCTTAGAGGATGGAGTTTGGCCAACAGGTGTTTCATTGTTGGATCCAAAGCAGGCATCATAGTTGGAGGGAATTTTGAGCCAGTTGACCAGGATGATGTGATCAGCTCTCTTGAGCTGACTTGAGCCGCTTGAAGCTGATGGGGGAGGATTGTTTTTTGTGGAGTTCCTTGGCAATTTTTGCTTTGGTGTGTTGTACTTTTGTGTGGACTTGCAGGGGGAGGTTTGCTGAGGGGCCATTTGGAAATAGTAAGGGTGATAAGTTGATGAGAGGGATAAAGTGACAAGCAAGATAAAGTGATGAGAGATATGAAGTGATGAGAGCAATAAAGTGACAAGAGAAATAAAACAATTATTGGATTCTTTGGATGAGGTTGGAGGTAGAGTTATGAGGGAGATGAAGCAATGAGAGCAATGATTCAATGAGAGCAATAAAGCAATGAGAGCAATGAAGCAATGAGAGCAATAAAGTGGTGAGTGATCAAGTGATGAGGGTGATAATTTGATGAGAGTGATGATGAGAGTGATAAAGTGATGAGAGTTGTGAATCTTTTTATGATGAGGCTGGAGCTAAAAAAATTTGCAAGGAGGTTGGAGGTAGAAGTAGGTGGGAAGCCAGGAGTGGATGATGTGGACAGGTGGCGGAAGCCTTTAAATAATTCATTTGAAAAAAACCACTTATTTTATGTTAACTTTGACACTTCTGGTGTGAAATAAGTGTGTTTTTTCTTGATTTTTAATGGCAGGTATGAAATTGCAGATTTGTTTTGAAACCCGCCATTACAAAATGGTGGGTTTTGTTAACTTTGATACACCAAATTTATATTTTTTTTCCTGGAGTATATATTCCCACTCCCCAAGTCCCTGTAAGTGTTTCTAGTTGTTTTGTTGATTTGCATTTAAATTTCCATTCTTGTATTAGTGGCAGTCTCCACAGCAGGAATTATGTTTCCATGGTGGAAGAAATGGAAGGGTATGATTTTTTGTTTGGCTTGTTCAAAATTTTCCCGGGTGGGTTTTTGACTATTCCTTTTCTTTTTGGCAACAATGGAAGGGTAAAGATCCAAAGGACGTGGTTTTTGACCAGACCAGACAACCTTTTCATTAATACATTCTTCAGCAACTTCCAAAGACATTTCTGAATCCCAAGATTGAAGCCTCTTTTGGCAAGCAGGCCTACTTTTCCCACCTCTCTGTGTGTTTTTCAAGCCATCGCCTTCCATCTTTTTCCCTCCCAATCCTATACTTAGATTGTTGTGAGGAACAAGATGGGATTTGATTGTTTGTGTGAAATTTTTAGTGGGGTGGGAGAATAATTTGAAATTCAACAATCCAGGCCTTTGGTTGGGTTTGGGTCAGGCTTTGAGTTGGTTTGGGGTCTGTCCTGGGGCCAGGTAGGCAGGGCCTGGGAACCAGGGAGGGGGGAGGTTGGTTGGAAGGGCAGGCAGGTTTTGGGGGGCAGGCATTGATGGGGGGGCAAACGCAAGGGGGAGGGGGTGGGCCGCTGAAATCAAGAGGGGGGGCGGAGGTGGCGCCGGCAGGCAAGCAAGGAGGGGGGGCAAAGGTGGGGCCAGCAGGTGAGCAAGGAGGGGGGGGCCAAGTTGGGGCCAGCAGATTGAGAGGGGGGGACGGCGGGTGAGTGAGGAGGCAGGGGGGCCAAGGTGGGGGGCCAAGGTGGGGCCAGTGGGCAAGCAAGGAAACGGGGGCAGCCATGGTGGCGCCAGCAAGCAAGCAAGGAGGGGCCAACGGGCAAGCAAGGAGGGGGCAACGGGAAAGCAAGGAGGGGGCAACGGGCAAGCAAGGAGGCGGGGGGGCCAAGGTGGGGCCTGCAGATAAAGATGGGGGGGCCAAGGTGGGGCTGGTGGGCAAGCAAGGAGGGGGGGGGAGGTGGGGCCAATGGGAAATCAAGGAGGCAGGGGGGCCTATGTGGGGCCGGTGGGCAAGTGAGGAGACAGGGGGGCTAAGGTGGGGCCGGCGGATCAAGAGGGGGGGGGCAAGGTGGTGCCTGCAGGCAAACAAGGAGGGGGGGCCAATGTTGGGCCAACGTGGGGTCAGCAGGAGTGGTGGGGCCAGCAAGCAAGGAGGGGGGGTGGTGGTGGGCCTGGCAAGCAAGGTGGGGGGGCCAAGGTGGCGCCAGCGGGCAAGCAAGAAGGGGGGGGCAAGGTGGGGCGGGTGGGCAAGCAAGGAGGCGGGGGCAGAGGTGGGGCTGGCAAGGAGGGGGGGGCAGAGGTGGGGGGGGCAGAGGTGGGGGGGGCAGAGGTGGGGCTGGTAAGGAGGCGGGGGAAGAGGTGAGTCTGGCAGTGGTGGGGCCAGCAATCAAGCAAGGAGGGGGGGGGGGGGGGTGAAGGAGCAAGCAAGCAAGGAGGGGGGGGCGGTGGTGGGGCTGGCAAGCAAGGAGGGGGAAGCTGGTGGGGGCCGCTGGGGGGGCCAGCAAGCAAGCAAGGAGGGGGGGGGGTGAAGGAGCAAGCAAGAGGGAGGAGTCAGCTAGGATGGAGGGAAGAGGAGGATGAGGAGGAGGGGGGCGCTTACCTGAGGACCTGAAGGTGCCTGGAGAGGGATGGAAAATTTTGTTAGCTTCTGATGATGGGGAGGATGAGGAGGAGGATGACAAGAGCTTACCAGGGGTGCCAAAGATGGTAGGTGAGGTGGTGGTGGTGGGTGAGGAGGAGGTGGTGGGTGAGGAGGAGAGTGTACCGGTGGTTTGGTGGGGTGAGGTGGGTGGTGTGTTGGGGTGAGGTGTTGGGTCAGTTTTGTCTAAGAAAAAAAAGAAAGAAAAAAAAGGGAGTGATTCAGCCTAGGATTCTTGGTTGAAAAACCAAAACAACAAAAAGTTGGAGTCAAATACTAACTTATAAAATATGAGGATTGAATTCAACAAAAAAGTAGAGGGAGAAAAAAGAGCCAAGACACAGAGGACCACTTGATCTGCAGAGGCAAGTTGTAAGGTCCAAAAAAGATTTATTTAAGTTTTAAAGAGGCGCCTGTGATTAACGCGTCAAAGGTTATTTCATCTAAAAGGGGGAAAGATCCATGAACATCTCTCAGTAAAAAAGAAAAGGAAAGTGAAGCGTTGAAACAGTAAAGAAAGAAAAAAAGAACACAAGGAAGGAAAGATAAGAAGAGAAGATTGGGGTGGTCAAAGTCATACCTGTTAGAATTCTGTCCTCTGTTAGTTTTGCCTGAACCTTGAGTGAGATTCCTGCTGTCAAGTCCCAAGCTGTGCGGACTCTCAGACTTGTTATTCAATACATTTTTTCATTGTTGCTTCACTTCTTGTCAACCACTGTCCAGCCCATCTTGTACTTAGACTTCTTAAGCTGGCATGCTCTCAAGTAATTGAATCCGCATCCATTCTTCCTTAAATTGAAACGGAGTGCCCCCTCTTTGACTCATAGGATCCGCTCCTCTTAGCGACATAAGCTCCTTTCCCCATTCTCTTTCTCTTCTTAACCGGAGCCTCGAGCTCAAACTTGAACAATACCAAATAAACAAATGACAGATGTGAGTTGAGGAATTGGTCTTCAGATTCTCTGAGAATCAAAGAGTTGATGTTTCCGAGGAGTTGGATTTATTGGATTGATTTGGGAGGAGACAGGAAAGGAGAAGTGGAGGAGTTTAGAGGCGTCGACTAGAGTGGAAGAGGGATGATCCAAAGAGATTGGATGGAGGAGGTATGAAGGAGCTCGAGGTGACTGAGAGTGATGAGGAGAAATGGAAACAGGTGGGAAACTCAGGTGACACGGCTGAGGACGCGCGCATGAGAAAGGTAGGGATATTTTCAACACCCCCCATTATTTGGTATGAGGAGACAGAAGAAAGGAAGAGATGAAGGTGTTGAGGGAGGCTCTGGTGCATGCTTTGGTGAGACAGTCAGCAATCATGTCTTTGGAATTTATGAGTGTGAGCAAGATGAGGTTATTATTGAGGTATTCTCTGAGTCTCTTTGCCTTGATGTTGATATGTTTGGTTTTTGAGTTGTGTCCAAAGTGTTTGACCTTGTTGAGTAGTCCCTTGTTATCAATTTTGAAATTGGAAGGTTCAAGATTGATTCCCCAAAGTTCCTTGATAAGGTAGGAGGTCCAGAGATTCTCTTGGAAGGCTTTGGAAAGAGCGCACAGTTCAGCCTCAATGGAGGAGAGTGTGATGTTTTTCTGACTGGAGCTACACCACAAGATGAGGCAGTTTTTCCATATGCATAGATATCCACTTCTGGACCTTTTTGAGTGATAATTATCCCCCCAGGTTGAGTCACTGTAGTATTGAATGTTGTGGAGTGGATCTCAGCTGGGTTTGATTTTTAGAGAGACTTTGATAGAGCCAGCCAGATATTTGAAGACGTGAACCACCTCTTTCCAGTGATTGATACCGGTTTCTTTGTTGAATTGGGAGAGGATAGACACCGCGGGGGAAAGTTCTGGTCTGGTGCAGCAGGCTAGGAAATTTAGAATTCCGGTGAATGTCCGGTAGTTTATATTCAGAGCTTTGAAATTATCTCTTTCTTCTTCACTGGCTGGGAGTAATTGTATGTTGGGTGTGAGCCAAGTGGATACAGGTCTGCAGCCTTGCACGTTCAACAGTTGGAGTCTTTTTTTTATTAAATTAAGTTGGTTTAGTGTGATTTGATTTTTTTCAATTTTCATTTCAATTCCAAGGAGAAGATCCAGGTTGTGAGCTGAGTATTCAGGGAATCAAGTGAGAAAGAGTTTATTGAACTCATCTATATTGCCGCCAACTATGAGATTGTCAACATGAAAGAATAGGAAGGAATGTCTGTCCTGATGAATGAAGAGACAGGGGTCAGAGTCAGAGACAAGAAAATTAATGCTTTTGAGCCAGTTGGTTAGAGTGTTGTACCAGTTGGCTGTGGCTTGTTTCAGACCGTACAATGATTTTTTTAATTTTAGGAAGGGGGAAGACTGTTTTGAGTATTTTGGAGTTTTTATGAAGATTTCCTCTTGTAGAGGAGCATAGAGAAAAGCGGCCTTGATGTCAAATTGTCTTAAGGGGAGAGATTTGTCTAGGCTAAGAGAGGGGAATTTTCCCGTAGGAGCGTAGGTCTCAAAGTAGTCAACACCTGGAACTTGATGAAATCCACAGATTCAGAGTTGTGCTTTCTTCCTTTCTTTGGAAGAGGCCGTCGGAGGTTTGGTTTTTAGAATTTAAGTGGTGTCCAGGAAGTTATTGGTCGTCTCGTGGTGGTCCTCCCAGACATCTTTGGACTCTATGGACTTAAATTCTTCATCAATCGCGTCCTTGTACTCCGTGACTTCTTTGGTGTGATAGGAGTATTTTGCGGGCTTGAATTTTTCTGATTGATTGCGTAGGTTGTATCTGGAAGTGGATTCAGGAACTGGGAGGTCAGATTCCTCCAAGATTTCGTGGATGGTGCCTTTGTCATGGGGGTTGCAGGATATGAGGTGATTGGGGTTGGATTGTTCTTCATCCAACACATTTTTCAAGGGCGCATTTGGGTATTGGTGTACGGTCTCAATGTGATCTGAATGATAATCTGATGGAGAGGGAGGTGTTTTGATGACATTTTTCCATTACAATGGACAGTCCGATGTGTTCTCAGTGTGATTTTTGAATCCAAGAACTTTAATGTGTCTTGAGGAGACAATTTGGCCAGAGTCCGTTAGTAGTTTGTATGACCAAAGTTTGTTGTTGTAGCCAATAAGGGTAGCCTAATTCCTTTGGGATCAAGTTTGGAACGTTATTGAGCTTGAAATTTCAGAATCACCACCTCAGCTCCTATAGGATGGAAGAAGTTGAGAGGAATGGATCTATTTTTGAATAGTTCAAAGGGAAATTTTTTACTTTTATGAGAGGGGAATTGGTTGATTGTCAGAACACAGGCTTTGAGAACTTCGTCCCAGTGCTGATTCTTCATACCTGAATCAATAAGGACGGTATATAGACTTTTGATGATTGTTCTGTTGTATCTCTCGGCAAGTCTGTTTTGTTCAGGAGTGTATGGATTGGAATAGCGGGCCCTTATGAAATTGTTTTCACATAACTCTTTCATATTTTTATTCACAAACTCCGTACCTCTTTCTGAGTGTAGGACCAAGGGGTAGTAGCCAAAGCGTTTATGTTTGATTTCAATGGCATTTTTCAGGACGGTGGGGACAATATCTTTGGACTTAATGGGGATGGCAGAACAGAATCTTTTGGAGCTGTTGACAACTGTGAGAATATAACAATCTCCGTTGTATGAGGGAGGATGAATGGGGCCAATCAAGTCTAGATGAAGCTCTTGGAATGGTTTGTCAGATTGAGAGTGTGTGCTCTTGAAAGACCCTTGGGTGATTTTCCCCAGGGCACAGCTCTTACACTCTGAATTGGGGCTGATGGGAATGCTCAACTTATTCCTTATTTGGCTTTAACTTGCATGACCAAGTTCCTTGTGAATCATTTCAGATTGAGAGAGCAGACAGGTGGAAGAGATGAGTTTGTTTTTGATGGAGAGATTAGGAATATTGTTGTGATAATATCCGGAGAAAACAAGCTGATTGTTTCTTGAGACAAAAAATTGATTTTTTTTTCAAATGAACACTGATATCCATCTAGCACTAAACATCTTAAGGACAGGAGATTGGTGGGGAGGTTGGGGACAAGTTACACATTGTTGATGAGAACAGGTCCAAAATTTCTCATAATAAAAATTGACCCAACTCCTTTGATTGGAAGAGATTCCAAATTGGATCCCATTTTCACTTGTCCAACCTTGACATGGAAGACTTGTCTTTGTTCTTCTTCTTGAGGTAGGCATCCCTGAGTTCAGGATGAAGGGCCCAACAATTCGCGGGTGAGTGAGGAGCTAGATTATTTTGTTTTCCTCCCGTGCATCTGGGAAGGGGTTCTTGGTCGGTACGGAGCGCCGTGAGCTGAACTTTTCCTTCTTCCTTGATTCTCCTTTTGTGGGCGGAAATTTGAAGATGATATAGTACCAGGTCGGGAGAGATGACTGAGGAATGGGTTATCTGTTCCTTGACTACCCTGAAGCTTGGAGGAAGCTTGTGAAGAAGCATCTAGGCAACAATATTGGGAGGTAGATTTATACCTACCTCATAGAGACGACAGATTCAGATTTTGGCAGAGGTGATAAAATAAGGTATTTCGTTGACATTGAAGGGGAGATCCTGGAGGTTGTCAAACACACAAGCTCAATTGGACAATTCGGACGAGGCAAAGTATCTGATTATGGCCTTCCAGATCAGTTTGGCATCCTTCTCATTGTCAACGGTGATGATATTAGCATGAACAGTAGGATCCAGTTTGGAGATTAGAATTGACCTAATGTATATTTTGTCCTTGAATGTGAGAAGAGTTTCCTCCAAAAGAAGAGCCGACCGGGTTCCTTGGATGTCCAGCATGTTCTCTACCCTGTTTTTCCAGAGTGAGAATTTGTCCATAGTGAGCGTTGGAATGGCTTTGATGGCGGTTTTGAGGATGGTTAGGAGTAAGGGGTTGTTTGAGTTGAGTGAGGTGCCTTGGCTCATAGTGAAGTGGGGAGTTGACAGTTTTTAAGATTGATTGCCATTGGGACTTTTGACTGTTAATTGTGATAAAATATGAGGATTGAATTTGACAAAAAAGTAGAGGGAGAAAAAAGAGCCAAGACACAGAGGAGCACTTGATCTGAAGAGGCAAGTTGTAAGGTCCAAAAAGGATTGATTTAAGTTTTAAAGAGGCGCCTGTGATTAACGGGTCAAATTTTATCTCCTCTAGAAAGGGGAAAGATCAATCAACATCTTTCAGTCAAAAAGAAAAGGACAGTGAAGCGTTGAAACAGTAAATAAAGAAAAAAAGAACACAAGGAAGGAAAGATAAGAAGAGAAGATTGGGGTTGTCAAAGTCATACCAAATAACCAAATGACGGATTTGAGTTGAGGATTTGGTCTTCATATTTTCTGAGGATTGAAGAGTTGATGTTTCTGAGGATTTGGATTTATCGGATTGATTTGGGAGGAGACAGGAAAGGAGAAGTGGAGGAGTTTAGCGGCATTGACAAGAGTGGAAGAGGGATGATCCAAAGAGATTGGATGGAGGAGGGATAAAGGAGCTCAAGGTGACAGAGAGTGATGAGGAGAAATGGAAACAGGTGTGAAACTCAGGTGACACGGCTGAGGACGCGCGCACAAGAAAGTTAGGGATATTTTCAACACTAACAAAATTTCAGTCATCTTTTTTGCATTTTCAACTTTCTGGCGGGAGGTTTGATTGGACATGTTGAGAAAGATGGTGATTTGATGTGGGGTGATGAGATGATGATGGATTTTGTGTGAAGATGGAGATGTGAAGCAATAGAGATGTGAAGCAATATAGATGTGAAGCAATAGAGATGTGAAGCAATGGAGATGTGAATCAATAGAGATGTGAAGGGATGGAGATGTGAAGCAATGGAGATGATATGTGCCTGAAGCAATGGAGATGGGATTGGTATGGATTTTCTGATGTGAATGTGTTTTTTAGATGTGATTGATGGTGGATGGATGATGATGCATAAATGGCGGGTTTAATGGCGGGTTTGATGTTTGAAATCTGCCATTTTCATGAAAACCGCCATTTTGAAATACACCAGTTAGGGGGTATGTGTATTTCAGAAACCAGCCATTAAAAATGGGGGGTTTGGTCAAAAAAAAATGGTGGTTTTCTAATTTTGGGTTTGCTTACTCTGATACACCCTATTATGAATACTTTGCTCATTTTTTTCTTTTCAGAAAAAAAATTGGTTGTTTCTTCATTGTAAATCTTGTGATAAAAAGACATATATTTTCTATTTTATTTAATTATATTTTTAATGTTTCAAATTCAATTTAGTGTTTAATTTGGTGAACCTCCGTTTCTTCCTTTTTCCAATTTTTTCAATAAATCAGATTCTGGATGATAATTTTTTGAATTTTTTATTTATTCTTTACTCCTGGGATTTTCCATGTTTTTCAATTTTGCAATTTTTTCAGTTACATATATATATACAGTTATCAAAATTATACAACTTTGGGAAAAGTAATTTGTTTAGAATTATTCATTATTTTGTTTTTTTTTTGGAAAAAAAATGGATTGCCTTATTTTTTATTATCACTTTTGTTTGAAAAAAATAAATAAATAAATAAATAAAAATGAATTGGTTTGAAAGCCTCAAAAATCTGGAATTTCAAATTCAATTTTTGATTGCACTTGTTTTTCTGGGCCAGAAACACCTTCAACAGGTGAATTTAACATGTTGCCTTGCTACTTAATACAGAGCAACCTTTCAAAGTAGAAAAAATAAATAAAAATAAAAAATAATTAATTAAACCAGAAGGAGTGGGAGATTCCTTGATATTATTCCAGAATTGGATCCCCCAACAAACATTAGGTAGGGTCACTCACTTACCCTACCCTTGAAATATTACCCCTTCATGTTTTAAATAATTAAATGAGAAATGACCAAAATACTATGGCACCACTATGGCACTTTTTTGCTATGTTAATTTTTCACATGTATTGTCAGGTATAGGTTTCACACCTTAAATTCAGTGAGAAATGAAGTTTTATGTATATTTTAGGAGTTACACACCAAAATGTGTTTTGTCACAATTCCCATGCGCAGCCCCCCATCCCTACACAGTCCCTGCGCATCCGCCTTACCCTTTACTCAAAAAATTCCTGCGTTCAGAATTCCCGCATGCAGCAGATCATACACCACACACATATGTACTGGCTGATCCACGCATCCAGATCCATTGTGACCAACCTGACAGAAGGTACCTCCACTAATAGCTGCAACCAAGCAGGAGCTATCATGTGCATGAAAAATTGTGACATATGCATGAAAAATGGTCCAAAAACCTTGAAATTAAATACAGTTATGAGATAAAAATGTTTAAAGTATTCAAAATTAATAACCAAATATTGAGGATCACCACAACAAAGACTGATCCTAATGCTCAAAGATCACAAAATACATCAAGAAGTGGCCTTAAAAAGTATTAAAAATCATCAACATTATCAGAAGATGCTGTAAAATCAATAATCATCCACTTTCTATCACCCTACTCCAATATTAATAGTAAAAAACCAAGATGAGTGAAGAATGATCATTATGACATATTAAAATATTAAAAGATCCTACAGCTAAAGAAATGCAGAAATTCAGCAGAGCTGAGATCAGCTGATTTACAGTACCTTGAGGAAGTGCAAACCATGCCCTGGCTGGCTTACTAGCCTTAGCACTTGAGCCTTACCTTTTCTACACGCCCTGAGGAGTCTCTTTTTGACCCCAAAAAGGTATTTATGCGACCTTCTTTGGCCTATTGTTCCCCAGTTTACAAGGAATTTATTTACTATTATCTGACACTGTTTCAGTTTTCAGAAAGAAAGTATAAAGAGATAAGCAAGTGATTTTTCAATTTACTCTGAAGTATCATTGTTACTTCCAAAACCCATAACCCTGATTCATTGAAGTTTAGTCAAGCAGTCAACCCCACCTTCTTTAAAACCCTTTATCTGAATCTGCACAGGTGTTCTTTGAATTATTGATCCAAATTGAGTTATTTCTTTCCTGACTTGGCCTGAGTGCTGTTTGACCAGCCATAATAGTTGGATAAGTCCTTAAAAGTCACCCATCATTATTCCAAGGTCTTTACACTTCCCAAGGTGGCCCCTTGAAGAGAGGTTGTTTTTCTGTAAAGATCCCAAGTAGTATAATACTGTGGCCCCTATTTTATAAAATATTTAAAACCCTTTTACCAAAAAATTTAAACCTTGCAACAGGTGTTAACATCTTTATTATTTGATTTTTTCACTTGTTTATTTTTTTGGAATATTATTATTCCATTATTTCATCACTCTCTGTAGCTAAAGGACTGCAAAGTTCCTGGTATCAGAGATTTTACATAACATTACAAAAGTAGGTGGAGTTATGTCTTGCTATTGTAATTGGGTGTTATTTTTCAATGAGACCAACTAGCCAATAATATAAACAACCGTAAGCAGAAGTTTTCTGGCGTAAAAGAAACAACTAATTGATATTGCATCAACTATAATTGATTTTTTTGAAAAAAAAATCCATCCAAAACATTACAATATTTCCACCTCCCAGGAAAAAACTGCTATTTCTTCTTTTCAGACTGAAAAAAATTTCACAAAAATAAATAAAAATTAAAAAAATTAATTGAATTGAATTGGAATGAAAAAATAAATCCATCCCATGCAAATAAAATATTCAATGAAGAATTGATGAAATAACAAAACAAAAAAAGATGAAAAATGTAATTCAATCAATAAAAAAACACTTTGTGAAAGGTTTCAAGCAAATTATTCTAAGAATCACAAAAGAGATGGCTTTAGTTTGGTATGGATAAACTGGAAATAAAAAATTCCAGAAATTTTAAATCATGACATAAAATAAGAGGAATATTTAAGTTATATCTAGGGCATTAATTTTTTCATGGGTGCAATCCATTAAATCATGGATTTTTATGTCTGCGCACCATTGCTACAACACAAAAAACACATTTATTTCCCAGTCATTTCAAGAATTCATTTTTTTTTTGAATTCTGATGCCACAGTCCAGTATCTGGGTTTCTTGAACACTTAAACTGAATCTTTTGTGATTTTTGATGCATTAGAACCCCTTGAAGAATGCAATCAAAAAATAAAAAAAATAAAAATAAAATAAATTCTTATTGGAGTTTTGGATGTTTATTTTTGACTTCTTAATTAATTTCTCTTTGGTGATTTAAGCTTGCAAAAATTTTTTAAAAAAAAATAAGATATATCTTCTTAATTTTTCTTTTAAATTTTTTGGACATATCCTTTTACCTTGAAATATTGAAACCACAAATAAAAAAAATTCTCACTAAATTTTTGGATCCTTTTATTTGCATTTTAAATTATTTTTTTTTTGATGATTCAAGCTCTAAAAAAACTAAAACAACAACAAAATATCTTTGTAATATTTTTCACAAATTTTTTTGGATTTATTCCTTTACCTTAAAAAATCCATTCAAAAAAATCAAACGATTTGAAAAATACAAATGTGCATTTTGGGATCTTTTTCTGTCACCTTTTAACTAATTTTTTGAAATGATTCAAGCTCTAATAAATCCAGAAAGACCAATGAAGAGATTCTTAATATTATTTACTGATTTTTTTATTGAATATTTTTACCTTTATAAATGGGCCATGATAATTTCACAACTCTGGGTTGTGAACAGAGGTTCACAAGTCATAGAGTTGCAAACAAAACCTTTCAGGACTCACAAAAACCCTGGGGGGGTGGCAAAAAAATTGTTTTAAACTCATTTGGTTTGTGTAATACTTGTTTGGAACCCATATGGGTTGCATACCACTCATTTGAAACCCATTTTGGTTGTGTACAGGGGGGGGGGAAGTAATTCTTCCCACTGATTCGCCAAAATCAGTAGTTTTATTTTTAGACACATTTTCAAGGACAAATTTGCCATTCCAAAAAAAACCATAGATTTATCTTGAATTTTAGGATGATATATTCTGTTCTTCAAGATGGAAATTAATTGATTATTAAAATAATCCAACTATTATTTTTTGAAAAAAAATACAAAACGGTATATAATACCCCAAAATAGATGTTTTATAAAGAGAAAAAATGAAACCATTATTTTTCAGTTAATTTTATCTCTAACAAATTCAATTTTAAAGAAGAACCAAAATAGCAATGCAAAAAATAAAACAAATGAAATTTAATTTTTCTATTGATGAGAAAAGCAAATTAGATTAATGTGATTTTTTCGTGGGTTTGATAATAATTTTATTGAATAAACAAGACGGGTATCTGAGAACTCATAAAATCCAAGCAGAAAATATTTCTGATGCTCTTTGAGTTCTTCAGTATAATTGGATTTGAATTTTTCCCTTTTTTGGAGCTTCCAGAATGTTTTGAATTTATTTTTGTTTTTGTTGATTTTGAGGAGGGGCTAATCCCAATGCTTGAAAACCAATTAAAATTGTCAAATTAAATGGAATACTTTAGTGAATAAAACATAGTATATTGATCTGATGAATTATTTTAAACACTAAAAAGAAAAGAAAAATCCAAATAGAATGAAATATCAAATGTTAAAAATGACTGAGAAAAAAATCTAAAAAACATCTGAGCATAATTTTTTTTGATTTTTCAGGCAAAGATCCATCTATATTCAAAAATGGAGGTTAAGAAATGATCATTCTTTTTCAAAGCAATGTTTATCCAAAAAAGTATTAGTTTCATTTCACTCATTCATTTTCATATTATTTTTCAAAAACAAAGAAATTTCCAGGTTTTTTCATTTCACACATCAGTGTGAAGACTTACTCCGCCCCCTGTACTATTTTTTAAACCAAATTGGTTTCAAAAAAGTAGTTTGTGTTAGAATTCCAGTTTTCATATAGTTGAATTTCATTGGAGTTCAAAGTATAATTAATTGGATCAATTTATTTTCAATTTTTTTTAATCTTTAAGTATTAAACTATCACTTAAAATACAAATAGGCTGTTTTTTAGTACTGTGATGTTCAGACTGTCTAAGCATAGCATTTCACTTACCATTTCACTCAAAATTCTTACTCTAATTTTACCTTATTCATTTTCTACTCAACCACTTGTCATTCTATTGTGTATTTAGTCAATATAAACAACAGTTCTTGAAAGTGGAATTTATCATCTTTCCAGACAATCACATCAACTGGAGTTCCCTTTTCCTCCTCATTTCAGGTCTTTTACACTTGAAGTTACAAGCTCCCTTCACTCATTTATTAATCCTTTTATCTGATTTGAGCTTTAGATCTCTTCATTTTTACAGTTTGAAATGCCCTGGGGTTGCAAAAGTCCCAAAAAGGGATACCCGTGTCTTTTTTAATACTTTTTGCCCATTTGGAGAAAAATAGCCCCAAAAGGGCCATTTCAGGGAGTAGTAAGGGTTGAGGAAACAAAAGGAATTTTATGCTAAGATACTTGTTGGTAGCAAAGAGGTAAAAAAGATCAAAGAAATACTTGATGTTAAAGACATGAATGAAAAGATTCCTTCTTCCAAATGGCTTTCAAAGTTGGATATGGGTCAAATGATATCAGATAATTTGGCAAGTACACTTTGTTTCATTTCATTGAATTTATGTTTTACTTATACTCCTATTAAAATTTGTTTAAAGAAACCATTAGATGCCATCTTCACTTCATCTGTTAACAATTACCACTGGGTTCATGTATTAATTGAGGGAGATATGATTTCAATCTGGTCTATTGTATCAAAACCTTCTTCTTTGACTTCAAAGGAAGGTCCTGGTTGTTTTTATCATCTCATATATCAACTGGATTTGTTTTTCAATTTATAGAAATCATATTGTTTCATCATTTGTGTTTTCATTTCAAAATGTGGGTTTGACCTAAAATTAACTTCTGATGCTGATCTTTTACTTCTATTAATGTAAAGGGTTATGAAATTTTGAAAATCATTATGTTGATCTCTTTGAGTTAAAATCATCATGCTGAGTGTTTTAGATGAGATTTTAATGGTAAGACAGCTCAACTTCTGTTGAGCTAATCCCATCATAAGGAGTATTTTTAATTCTTATGGTGGTATCAGATTAAAACAAATCAAACTTGTTTTTTTTTGAATTTTTTACTTGAAGGCTAGTCCATTAAGGTGAACTTGAATTCCCCTTTTCTGCAGCTTGATTAATTGAATTTATGAAATGATAAAATGGAATGATATGAATTAAATTTATTTTTTCAATTTGATTTATTTGAATAAGGCTGATCCCTGGTGGAAAATCTCCTACAAAAATGATCAATATAACCATGAACCATCTCCACACCCCTCAGTGCATCCTCACCTGAGGAGAATCTCTGGGGTAGCCTTAGACACTCTAAAAGAAGGCATGAATGATGGGCTCAATACAATTTAACTCAAAAGAAAATTGAACAAGATTGATGGTGGCAAATATGTTGGTGACCCAACAATCTATAACACTAATCATCAGTTAACGCTTGAATAACTGAAGGGAAAAATTGTTATGGAGGTCCTTTTTGAACAACTCCATAATTCAGGTTAGGTTCATCAAGCAAAACTCAGTGGAGAGGGTCACTTGGAGGCCCAATTCTTGGCCCACCCAGATTGATTAAAGCTTTTAAAGCAATTCCATCATTTATATATGATGGATTTTACTTGTAAAACAAATAAGTAAAACATCCCCCTATGGCACCTTGTAGGAATTACTTCCAACCAGAAAGCTTTCACAAAAGCCCTTGATTTCATAACAAGAAAAAAAATTGGGTTCTACAGTTGGCCTGTAAATGATGGCTGATGATCCTTAGACACTTCCCAAAGTCCTTGTGACAGACCTTGAAAAAGCCTTGATACTTCCTCTAGAACAAATATTCCCTGAGTCAACCAAAAAGGCAGTGCTGTCAATGGCACTTGTCCAAAAACATACAAGCAAACTGTAAAGTGAGCTTTAATAATGAGGTTGAAGGGTGGCAAAGCTTTATGCCTCTGTGGGCTAATTATGGGGCCTCAAAAAACATGGAGGAGGCAGAATTCAATGATGCATAACTTAGAGTAAGTGCCAGATCACTGCCTCTCCTGTTAATCTTCCTTTTTTTGGATTTCTTAACTACAACTTGTATAAAGTGTTTTTTGGCAGACTGTTAGGATTTACTTGAGTATATGGATCATCAAATCTTCTGTATCAAAGAGAAGTTGTGGTTGCCAATTTGGGAAACCTCAGAAAAAACAGAATTTTTTTTTAATTTTCTTATCCTTATAATCTTTCATCTGAGAAAAAACCCTGTGTTACTATGGGCACTCTCCCTCTTTCCCTTTACCCAACTTCTTCCTGTCCTAGCCAACTAGCCAGGCCCCTCTGGGCATTCAAACTCCCAGTTCCTCCCTTAAATTCCTCTATGATGCGCGCGCAGCCCAAATTTTTTGGCCAACTGCAAACGCAAACAATCATCATCCTCATTCTACCCATCCTCACCAATCATCTCCATCATCGCAATGGGCAACAATGACAAAGATTGCTTCCAATGCCATCAACAATTGTCCCTCTTTCCTTTGGTCAACTATCATCCACAATCCTCCCTCCCTTCAACCAGCTTGCTTTTGTGGTTGCCAACAACAGCATCACCACCCTTGTTGCCCTTGGAAAAATCACCTGATGGACCAGAAAGCAGTTGCTTGTGGCTTTTGGTGCTTATGTCTGTCAATTTCATCACCAATTGCTCAATTGCCGCCAATCCCTTGATTCCCCCCCCCCTTGCTTCATCTCCACCTCTTGCAAAGCAACCATCATTGCAATTGTTTCCTTGCGTAGTTTTACAGACCCCACCCACCTGTCATTGAGCTGCCCGCCAGCCTCAGACCTCTGATGACTTGCGCAGCCATCTGTTGTCCAAGCGGGTCCTTGTTTTTTCCGCCCTTGGCTGTGGACTGGGCCATTCTTCTGCCTGTCTGCGCGGCTTAGCTTCCATTTATCACCTGCCCATGTGGCTTCCTTGAAACCGGGCTGGCGTCTTGTTCCCACCTCTTTCTTTTTTTCTCAGATTTTTCATTCCCACTTTCCTTACTTGTTTTTCATCAATTTTTTTCTGATTTCATCCTTTGAAAAAAAAACCTTTTTGAGTGTATGTGCATGCCCCCCTGTCATCATTAGAATTTGATCCTCACCCTTATCCTGGGTATATCTATGATTTCCCCCTGATCCATTGATCCTTTGACTCTGCCCCTCTGCAGCCTGATCCTTATCACCAACCATTGCCTTTCTGGTTGAAGAGACTTCTTTCTGTGGAATTCTGAAGTGTTTTAAACCACTCTTTGATCCCTTTTTTTGACCATACTGGTCTTGATCATTCTTTGATTACCTTTCTGGAGCCAGTCACATTTGACTGAAGAGTTTTCATCAAGCTTAAAACCTGGAGTGTTATACCTCCTTTTATTTCTTCAAATTTGCCTTGAGTTCCTTGAAAAAGTTTGAGGTTATGCCTGTTCAAATCAGTTACTGTTTGCTTTTTAAGCTTCTTAAAACATTATTCTTTGTCTTGTACAGCCACCCTCAGTTATCTGGTACCCTTCAAGCTCTTGATTGCGGAGAGTTGGGCAGGTTCATTGAGAACCTGGAGGTTGGTCGGGGTTGGAGTTGATCATCCCCAATCTTCTGCTGAGGACCAGAGTTATTAGCTTTTGGGTGTTGTTTAAATATAAAAGCTTTGTTCTTTTGACCTCTAAACAAACTCTAACTCCTTTTTTTCAAGTCTTTCCCACATAATCTTGCCTCTAATAGTGTTGTTCCTTTGCTACCAATTATTATATACTCTATCCTCTACTCTTTGATTCCTCATTTAAAAGATTGTGGAACTTGATTCTGTTTACACTTATAAATTTTTGTAACACTCAGGAGCGAAGCCTAAACAGCACCTTTCCCCTCCACAGAACTACCTGCATCTCAGCTCCATTTTGAGTCTAAAATTTGGTCCCCTGGTCCAGGATCCAACCAGGAACCTTGGGATTTACAGTCTCAAACTTGAAGAATCAACTTTGAAATCCAATCTTTTCTCTTTTTTTTTTTGTTGTTGTTTTATTATCATCCAGATCCAATCCGTGGAGGCAAATTTTTCCAGAAGTAATTCCTCCCAATTGTGCACCATCTGGGTAAGATCCTTTTCATTTTTTGTGAAACCCTACTCTTTCCACACTTGTGAGCCACGTTGGACTTCTGCCCTTTGGATCTCTTAGGAACTCTTCTCTTTGAAATTGCATCTTCCAGTAACTCCTCCTCCTCTGTTTGGGCCAAGATGTTCAAAATCAGACCGCAGAAAAAGAACTTAGTTTTCAATGGAACAAATGTGGAATGTTTCTTGAACTCCTATGAGATGGCTGCTGAAGTGGATGGTGCAAGTTAACATGATATGGCTTAGCAGTTACAATTTTTTATCTCCTCTGATGAAGTTATGGAAGTAATCAAATTTTTTGATGGATTCAAAACTCATAACTGGACGCTTTTGAAGGAGGCTATGTTGGCCTGTTGGGGTAAAATAGATGTAGCTAGATTTACCTTACAGGACCTGGATGCTCTTTTCTCCCAGTGGATCTCCAATGGTGGTGTCTCTTCAGCTTCTGATTGTCAGTCCTTTAGGAAGTATTGGAATCCCATCCAGTCTTAACTTATCCAAAATGATCACATTGACACGGTGGACAAAATTTGAGTTTGATTTTTCCAATCTTTTTCTGTAGGAGTGCAGGAAAGTATTAGGGATGAATTAGTCAAATCTGGGTCTATGATCACTACTAGAGATAATTGGTTCAAGCTACCTGTTTCTCTGGTCCTTAGGAGTGCAGTGGATAAATTCATGAAAGTTCAAACAGCTCTTACTCTCAAAAAACCCATAGTCACTGAACCAGTCCATGCTCCTTCCTTTCAAGATTCCAAAAAAATCCTGAACAAGATGGAGGCAAATCATAGACCTAAACCAAATACTCAGGCCACCAGGGAGACTGCCACTATAAATGAGATACCTTCTACATGATTTTTAAAATAACATAGAACAGAAAATTTCTTCTCTTGCTCCTCCTAAACCCTCTAACTCAGTTCCCAAAAATACTCTGGTATGTTATTACTGTCATAGCAAAGGCCATGGTACTGGGAGATGTCCTGTACTCCAGAAGGATAAGGAGGAGAAGTTGGTGGATCAGAAGGGGAATGACTTCTTTTTTCCTAATGGTTCTCTAATTCATTTTGATTCATCTTTTCCAATCCGTCATGTGGTGGAATCTTATCAACCACCAACTCCAAAGAAGGCATCCTTGGTCTCTTTGGATTTTTGATCTTCCTGTGGTACTCTAAAACCTTGGTATCCTACTGCTATCTCTTCTTCCAGTTTCTCTGTCACCTATCCATCTGATCCAGCTAGGAAAACACATGAGGAACCCAAATCTCATAATTCTCCTAATGTTCTATCTTCAATTCTTTGAAAACCGGTTGAATGTTGATCCTCACCTGATCCTCCTTCCTCTGATGTGGAAGACATTGAATTATCAAAGGAACCACTTATAGAAAGTTTCCAGGACCGCTCTGATCCTCCTCCTCCTCAATCTCTCAAATACCCTCAACCTTTTGATCCTTTCTTGGTTCCTGCCTCACCTTATCTTCCTCCCTCCACCCAGCCCAAAGTTTGATTTGAGAGGGGAATTTCTAAGAACCACTCCAATGCTTTGAAAGGGGTATTGAAGAAAATTTCTGATCTCAAAATTCCTGATCTATCTGTTGCTGAAATCCTGTTGATATCTCCATACGTTGCTGAAGGAATGAAGGAATGGGTCTCTTGTTGACGTGTGGAGATTGGTCCTGAAGAATTAAAAGTTTCTTCTGGTACTTTGATGGATGACTCTGGTGGAACAAATACCTCCACAAAATATAACCTTTACTCCTTTCCTCTTGGTTTTCTCCCTTGTTATCTTGGTGATTCAGCTATAACTGTTTCTCCTCTTGTGGATTCTGGGTCTCAGATCAACTTAATTTTGGATTCTATTGCCTGCAAACTCAAAATTGGTCCTAGGGTCAGCTTCAATTCTGCGGTTTATGGCATAGGGAATAAATCTTGTGAATTGGTTTGTATTTCCAAAGATTTACCAGTTAGAATTATTCAAAATATCATTGGAACTTGTCACTTTTGGATTACTTGTTTGGAAGGGCCTATGGTCTTAGGTTGACCCTTCTTGATGGAATTTGGTTCTACCCTGATGTTTTCTGATCAAGTTGGGGAGAGAATGCTTCTCCCTGATGAGGATGGTAGAAAAATTAAAGTTCCTCTCTGTTCTTTGTATTCTGTTGGTTGGGAAAGAGATTTCCTTGGTCATACTCCTAAATCATCTTTGAAGGGAAAGAATAAGGATAATTCCAATTCCTCTCATTTTTTATGGGAATAGTTGATCCTACTAATAGTTGTAGCTCTCCTCAGCCTCAGACTTCAACCAAAGGATTAACACTCATCCCCAAGGCTTATTATTCATTTTTTTCATCATTTTAATCTAAACTGGAAAACATTAAAAATTAAAAACTGTCAAAATAGAAAATTCCAAAAATATTTCTTCTATCCCCAGATCTATTATGTCTTCCTTTCCTTGTTCTCTTAGGTCTGATCAATCTCCTTTCAGTTCTGGTTTGAATCTCTGCAATGAGTATAAACTAGATCCTGATCTCAACTCTATTCTGGTGGTTTTGGTATGGAGGAATATGAGCTTCAGTGGAGGCAATTCAGGCTAGAAGTAAGTCCTCCCAATTGTGCACCGCCAGGGAAATCTTCTACCATTTCTTTCAAAAACCTACCAGGTGCAACTCATGTGAGAAGCATATTATCTCCTGGCCCTCCCTTTATGGAAAAGGCACCCTTCAAGGATATGACAGAGCATTGGACCTGGAAAATGTTGGAAATTGGTCTAAGTTTTTGTAATCAAATCTTTCTGGTCAACTCTTGGAGGAAACAAGAACTTCTCTCTTTTGCTACCAAGTATAAGCCAGTTTCAAAAAAGATCCAACCAGTCAACCAGCCTATGCCCCTCAACCTCAACCCTCCTCTAATGCATATTCCCTTACCTTGTGATTCTTACTGTCCCCTTGTGCCAAATGTTTGTGCCACTGAAGAACGTCTGAAAGTGGTCAACTTTGGTCCAGATGGATGGCTTCTTCCTGATGATTTAAATTTTATCAAAAATTTCTCATCTCTTATCTCTAAGGGAAAAATCCATTTCTTTCTATGAAGAAGAGAGAGGTCTCTTGAAGTAGTCCTATGGTCTCCCTTATATCATCCCTTTAGTCAAACATGATCCCTGGAAAAAGAAAAAGATTAAAATCCCTGCTGCTAAAGTCAAAGGATTTATCAATTTTGTCCGCAAACAAGTTTGTACTTGTCTATATGAACATTCAACTTCTATCTATTCCAGCCCTGTCTTCTGTGTCCTCAAGATTGATGGTAAACTTAGAATAGTTCATGATCAACTACCTCTTAACAAATTCACTATTTGGAGCTCTGGTATTCCTCCTACCACTCAAGAATTTTTTGAATCTTTCTCTTGGAAAGCTTGCTATGGTCTAGTGGACATTAAGGGTGGCTATTATAAACAATCCTTACATCCTATCTCTTGCCCTCTCACTACTTTTGATACTCCTCATGGTTGATTCCAACTTACTCAATTGCCTCAAGGTGCCACTAATTGGGTTTCAGTCTATCAGGCCCAGATGATGTGGATCCTCCAGGATGAAATCTCTGCTCATTCTGGTATCTTTATGAAAAATTGCCAAATTAAAGGTCCAGTTTCTGAATATAATGATGAGCTCTTACCTTTGCATTCAGGAATTTGTTGTGTTATCTGGGAGTATGCTACTACTTTGGAAAGGATCCTTTTTCAAATTGAGGGGTCTGGCCTTACTGTCTCTGGATCCAAATTGGCTGCTTGTGTCCCTGCTCCAAAAATTGTTGTTCATGTGGTCTGCAAGGAAGGAAGAAGAATGGCACAAGCCAACATTAAAAATATCATCTATTGGACCACTCAAATCAATCCTACCAAAGTTAGGGGCTTTCTAGGTGTTGTAACTTATGTTTGAATCTTTATCCCATCTTTATCAAAAATCTGCGCACCCTTGCGTCTTCTAACCAGGAAAGACACTTAATGGATTTGGACCCAAGATTTTGAAAATTTGTTTCAGTTACTCAAAATTATTGTTGGTAAAGACATACTTGTTGAAAAAGATCTCTTATGGAGCTGGAGCTGGCAAGATAAAGCTGGCTGTTGATTCTAGTTATCAATCTGTTGGGTCTGTCCTTACTCAGGAAGATTAAAATGGTTGGGAAAGCCCTGATCTCTATGAATCTTTGTTATTTTCAGATGTAGAATCCAGATACTCTCAACCAAAACTGGAACTCTGCGGTGTGGCTCAAATGATGAAGGGTCTCCCAACCATTCTCTGGGGTCAAAATTTTTAATTACAAGTCAATACTCAATCCATCATTGAAATTATCAATGCTCCCAGCCTCCCAAATGCTCTTATGACTTTTTGGGTGGCCTTCATCCAGATTTTCTCTTTTGATATTGTTCACATGCCTGGAAAATCATTCACCATGCCTGATTGTTTATCCCAACATCCTCTTGGAGACGATGAATCTGATATTGGAGTGGATTTTGATTAATAAGAACCTTTAATAAATCCTTTCTTCTCTTTCTCCTCTCAGGATTTTTCTGGCTTTCAACAGTTTTTTTTGGCTTAAACTAGAGCAGTACCTTTCAACCCTTCAAAAACCTCCTGATTTCTCTGCTAAAGAATTTTGATCACTTAAAAGAAAGTCCTCTAATTTCTTTATACAAGGCTCTAGGCTTATGAAAAGAGGAAATCCTTGTGATCTTATTGTTGTTACCATCCTATCTCAACAATATTCCATCCTTGAAAGTTTCCATGAAGGTCTTGGCCATTGTGGGGAAACCAAAACTTATTGACAAATATCCAAACAATTCTGGTGGCCATCTTTGAATAAATCCGTCTCTCAATGGTGGAACAGTTTTGAATTCTTCCAGAAATATGATCTTAGGCGCCTGGCTGAAATTGGCTATCCAACTGGGGAGTCCAATGTCTTTGGAAGGATTTTTATGGATGTGGTTCATATTAAGGCTGGTGGATCTAAGTACCTCATTGTGGCTAGAGATGATTTTTCTGGATGGGTTGTAGCAAAGTTTCTTAAGAATCTCAGCTCTGAATCAGTGGAAGCTTTTCTCCATGAGACTTGGACAATGTGTTATGGTCTTTCCAAATCTTATTCAACTAATGGTGGCTCTGAGTTTGGTGGCAAACTGGAAAAAATGATCCAATTGCTTCCTGGCCAACATGGGGTCACTACTACTAATTATCCTGAAAGCCAAGGCATTGTGGAAAGAGGCCATGCTTTTTTGAAGGCTTCTCTTGTCAAGTTGGCTGGTGAAATTGGGAAGAATTGTTGCAAATTTCTTCCTCTGGTCCTTTTTTCTGATCAAATCTCAACCAGAAAACCACAGGCTACTCACCTTACAAAATTATATTTGGTCAAAGAAAAGTTCCTCCTTTGGATCTGGAAATGGAATACTTCTTGCGTATCTCATGGGAGAAGGTATCTTCAACCACTTATCTATTAGTTCCTAGATCCAAGCAACTTGAGCAGAGTGAAGATGTTTGGGATGAAGCTTATCACAAGATGATGGAATCAAGAGAAAAATTGTTTCAGTATTGGAAAGATAACCACTTAAATCAAATTAGGGATCCCTTCAATCCTGGTGATCTAGCTTTAGCATATAATCAATCTTTGGAAACTCAGTGTGGAAAGCTTTTGTCAAACCACTGGAATGTTCTTTATTGGGTTGTTTGCCAAGTTAGAGGTGGATCTTATGTTTTGGAAGATCTGGATGGTACTCATTTGGCCAGAAGGTTCTCCACTGATCAATTTAAGAAGTTTTATTGTTGTGGAGGCAACTTATCTCAGAGGTAAGTCCTCCCAATTTTGCACCACCAGGGTCATTTGCTGCACTTTTTGTTGTAAAACTGTACTATATGCCACATATGTGAGCACCTGGGATTCCTTCCTTGTTTTATCTCTAACGCTTCCAGGACTCTTTTGGATGGTTCAAGATATTTTTTTAATTCTTCAATTACTCTCAAGATCAAGAAATGGCCAATTTTCTGTTTCAATTTTTGTATTTCTCCTTTTTTTCTTAATATCTTCAAACTCAAGATGCAGACTAGGGACAGTCTTTAAGTTAGGGAGAGATGTGGTGATCAATTTGGGACACCTCAGAGAAATGGAATTTTTTTAATTTTTTTATCCATATAATCTTTCATCTGAGCAAAAAAAAAATCTGTTTGTTACTATGGGCACTCTCCCTCTTTCCCTTCACCCAAATTCTTACTGTCCTAGCGGACTAGGAAGGCCCCTCCAGGCATTCAAACTCCAGTTCCTCCATTCAATTACTCTACAATGCGCTTGCGGCCCAGATTTTTAGGCCAAGCGTGCACACAAACAATCATCATCCTCATCCTACCCATCCTCACCAATCATCTCCATCATTGGAATTGGCAACAACGACAAAGATTGCTGCTAACACCATGAACAATCCTCCATCTTTCCTTTGTTCACCTGTTGCTGCCAACTATCATCAACAATCCTCCCTCCCTTCAATTGTCCGGCCATTGTGGTTTCCAACAACAGCATCACCACCATTTTTGCCCTTGGCCCAATCACCTGAAGGACCAGCAAGCGGTTGCTTGCAGCCTTTGTTGTTGATTTCCGCCAATTTCATCACCAATTGCTCAATCCCCACCGATCCCTCAATTACCCCACCTTTCTCCATCTCCTCCTCTTGCAAAGAAACCATCATTGGAATGTTTGCCTTGCGTGGTTGTCCAGACACCACCCACCCGTCATTGCGCGTCCTGCCAGCCTCAGAAGTCTGAAAACCCACGCAGCCATCTGTCGTCCAAGCTGTTCCTCATTTTTTACGCCCGCAGCTGTCACCTGGGCCACTCATCTGCCTTTCTGCGCAACTTAGCTTCCATTCATCACCTGCCCATACGGCTTCCTTGATCCTGGGCTGGTGTCTTGTTGCCAACTCTTTCTTTTGTTCTCATAAGTTTCATTCCCACTTTCCTCAATTTTTTTTTTGAGCTCATCTGTTTATTACTTGTGAGTAGTCTACAGGTACCCATTTCCCATAAAAGGAAGGTCTCTTGCCTAACTTTTCCAAATAATCCATGGGAGTGTGTGTGTATGCCCCCCATTTTTTATTATAATTTGATCCTCACCTTTATCCTGGGTATATCTATGATTTTTCCCTGATCCTTTGATCCTTTGACTCTGCCCCTCTGTGGCCTGATCCTTATCACCAACCATAGCCTTGCTGGTTGAAGAGAACTCTGTCTTGGGAATTCTTGAGAGTTTTACACAACTCTTTGATCCCTTTTTTTGACCATAATTGTCTTGATCATTCTTTGATTATCTTTCTGGATCCAGTCATTTTTGACTGAAGAGATTTTATTAATCTTAAAACCTGGAGTGTTATACCTCCTTTTATTTCTTTTTAGTTGAATTTTGCCAGCCTAGTTTTTGAGTTCCTTGAGAAATGTTGAGGTTATCCCTGTTAAAAGCAGTTACTGTTTGCTTCTAGATCTTCTTAAAACATTGTGCTTTTTCTTGTCCAGCCCCCCTCAGTTATCTGGTACCCTTCCAGCGCTTTATTGCAGAGAGTTTGGCCGTTCCATTGAGAGCTTGAGATTGGTTGGGTTTGAGTTGATCATCCCCAATATTCTGCTGAATACTAGAGTTATTAGCTTGTGGATGTTGTTTACATACAACAGCTTTGTTCTTTTGAACTCTAAAAAATCTTGAACTTCTTTTGTTAAAGTCTTTCCCACATAATCTTGCCTTGAATATTGTTTTTCCTTTGCTGCCAATTATTATCAACTCTATCCTCTACTCTTTGATTCCTCATTTGAAGGTTGTGGACATTGATTCTGGTTACACTTAAATATTTTTGTCACAATGAGGAGGGCAGCCTAAACTGCACCTTTCCCCTCCACAGTACTTCCTATGGCTCAGAACAATTTTGAGTCTTACAAAGTTTGTAATGGCTTGGACTTGCAAAAGCCCAGACTTTGGAAATAAAACAACTTCTTGGGTTGAAGGGGCCAATTCTAATCTCAAAAAATTCCGCCCAAACTCATCAGGAAACATTTTGGATTTTTGGAAAAAACCAGAGGGCACAGTTTCCAATCAAATTAAATTGGTTCAGGCTGCCCTTTACAACTCTCAAATAAAGATTGAAATAGTTCTTCCTACTGAACTTTTACCATTTGGATACAAGGTTTATTTACAAGCAATCAAACTTGTTGGGGATCAATTAGAGAGGTTGAAGCGGAACAATGATGGGGAAGTGTGCCCCAATTCATACTCAATGACTATGGGTTTTCCCTGTTCCCACCAAATAGCAGACCAACTAGCTTCAAAAGGCTCTGTCTTGCCTGAGGATGTTCATCCTAAGTGAAGTTTTGATTATTTATTTTTTTTTGGACTTTTACTTTAGGGCTGGTCCAAAGACTTCTTGTATTTTTTGGCTGGTCAAAAGACTGGTGTTTTCTTTGGAACTTTTACTTTTGGTCTGATAAAAAGACTTCTTGCATTTTTTGGCCCTTCTACTTTAGGGCTAGTCAAGTTGAACTTGAATTTTTTACTTGAATCTGAAGACAAACGGTTGGTTGTCTTCAGTGTTTTTTTTATTTATTTTTTACTCATTTTTATTTTGTTTCTTATTTTTTTGTTTTTTTAACCAAAAGATCTACTTATTTTGATCTTTTGGTTGATTTCTGTTTTTTTTTGTATTTTTATTTAGTTTGTTTTGGCTTATTTTATACCCTTTATTTTTTATTTTTATTTTTTTTGCCCACCAGACTTGTAGCCGTGTGGCATGGCTGCAAGACTACGTTTGAGCCGTGTAGAGCCCCACAAAGCTCAACTGTTGTTAGGCTGGCTGTGTTGCACGGCAAAAAGACTACATTTGAGCTGTATGGGGCTCTACATGGCTCAAATGTAGTTGTGCAGCCACCACACCGCGGTTGGATCCTGTGTGGAGTACAGCACAACACTTAAATTTTGTGGGGTCTGCACAGCTCAGGTGTAGCGGTTTAGCCATGAATTTAAAATCACCCTAAAAAATTCACTCAAAAAATCAAAAAATAAAGAATAAATATGGATCCAAATATTAAATTTGATTCAACCATGATTGTTTTTATGTTTCTGCTGCATTTTAATGAAGGGAAAAAGACAATATTACCAAGATCCAAATTATTCTGAATGATGGTTTTCCAGGATTCTGAATCATTGGTCATAAATCTTTTTACAAGTGGATCTAATCTGGGAGCCATCCAATTATCAGACTTGAACTTGAAGGAGAGTATATGTTTGAAATCTTCTAAAAGAAAGAATTAACTATAAGAATATTTTTAATTTGGAGTGGGAGGGTAATTCCAAGTAAGATAAGTGCAAGGCATTAGATAAGAAAACAGAACCACTGGACACTTATATGTTTCAGCCAGAAGGAAACCATGGCATGGAAATTTCATCCACATATTTATGGGATCTGTTTGAGAAAGTTGGTACATTTTCCCTCCTAGCTTCTTGGAAATTTTCACCCCAGATATCACACAGTAATCTTGGGTCCTTGAAGCTTGGGTTTGAATCCAAATCTTTCACCATTTCTTTCCTGACTTCAATTTAGTTTTCTGAGTTCTTCCCCAAAAAAATGCTTGCTGCCCTGAATCCACAATTCCTATCCCCTATGAAATCTTGAACATGTGCTACATGTGGAATGGCTGTTTTTGGGGGAATCAAGTCTGTGCATTGGAACTAAAAACAAGAATTAATTTTTTTTATGGAATAAAATGTGTTCTAAAGATCAAACTCAATTATCCAACTGAGCCTTGTTCAAAGATTCTAGAAGAAGATAAAGATAATTTACAGGAAGCTTAAAGGAAAAACCAAAAAAAAAAAAAAAAAAAAAAAAAAAAAAAAAAAAAGGTACTCACTTTTTCACTTATTGTTTGTGACTTTTGTGCTAATACCTTCATTCCAGGAGGATTTTATAGAGAATAACCCTCTTCATTTGATTTTTTTTGTCTCTTGATTCTTTTTCAAGGATTTTATTTAGGAGAAGCAAACCACTTATTTACAATGTTTCCAAAACTCTGAGGAGAGATTAAATGAAAAATTTGATAATGAATAATGAAAAATAAATCACAAAAACCAAAAGCAAAAAAATCTCACTGTCTTAATTGCATCCAAATCTTGCAGCTCTTCCTCTTTTTAATCTTCCCCTTGATCAAAATTGGTAAGATCTTTATCTTTTGTATATTCCTCTTCAGTCATAAAATCATCCTATGTTGAAAAATGACAGTTACTCATTAAAATAAATTGAATTTTCAGAAAAAATAATTATATATATAAATTTAACTCTTCCTCTTATTCCTACTCCTTCTTTCACTTCCACTTTTTCTTTTTGGCCTTCCACTTTCTTGAAAACTGAACACATAAATAAAAAATCTCAATTGTGAAAGATTAAATTTCTTTTCCATAAAATAGTTACTGACCTTTGAATTTGCTGTGAATTTATTCTTTGGCCTTTTTCTAATTTTGGGTTCTTCTCAATATTCAAAACCAGATGGATCTCTTTTACATGAGGATTGAGAAATCTTCTTGAAATTATTGGCTGCTCCTTTGGGTAATCCTCTTACTTTGGATCTTTGAGTGGAATTGGGCTCTTGAATCAGAAAAATTTGATAGTTTGCAATTTATAGCTTCTTGGCTCCACCCAGGAAATATTGCTTTTCTCCAGGTGGCAACTTTTTTAATTCTTCAAATATTGCAGTGAGATATATCTGTTAATTAATTTTTATAAATTTAAAATCATAATTTGGTGATTCTTCAGTTAAATCAGGGTTCACAGTTAACTGGGGAAAGAAAATTGGAAATAAATCAGGAAATTGTTCACTTGAGCTTGAAAAAAAAAATTAAAAAACTTACTGGAAAGGGAGCTTTTACAAGCCATTGAGGATGAAAATCATCAAGTTGGAAGAGGTCACCCTTTCCAATATCCAATTTGAATTTGTCAATACATGGTATGCCCATGTGAGAAGTAATCACAGTTGGGTCAAGTGGTGGAATATTCAGCGACTGGATCAAATGAATGAAAGTTTGTGAGGGCAAAGTGGCTGATTTTTTGAGATAGATGATCCACACAGTGATTTAAACCAATGAGATTCTTGAATTGGTTCTGAGAGGCTTTGATGGCTCTCTCATCAATTTTGATGGTGATTGAATTGTAAATTTTTTTAACTACATTCAAAAAAATATCCAATAGATGAATTGACAAAATGTCTAGTTTAAGAGTGTAGTCCTTCTATTCTTGCGGTACTTTCATTTCCAAAGTTTAAGTTTTTTTGGCCAAATAAGAGGAAATGTTTGTTCTTTTTGGGAGCCAGTTCTCAAGAAGATAGTCTAATGTAGGCGGATTGTGGACAAGAGAACTTTTGATTCAGTTTTGATGATAAATTGATTCAGATTTGGAGTGGACCAACTGATTGAATTGTTTCTGGAAAATCTTCTATTTATCTTCATGTTTGAAGTTCTTCCTGCGATGGGTTTTAATATTTGTGAATATATGCCAGATACACAGAAGATGATTTCAGATGGTGAAAAAATTTTCAGCAAAACTACTTATTGATTGTTCTTGTTCTGTAACAATAACACTTTTTTCTTGATCTTCTAAAATATTCGGAAGTTGAGTAAGGGCCCATTCATAGATATCTTTTCGATTTTAAGATCAAAAAAAATCCAAGTGAGACAGTTCTTCAATAATTTTTTACCCTAGAAATATGAAAAAGGGTCATTCCATACTTTTTGTTTTTTATGCACAGTCCATCATTAGAAGAGTAGGGAAGAGTTTGAAAATTTTAAGGAATCAGGTTTTGAAATATAAAAAGAAATGAGTTTACCATCTTTATTTGTCATTTTGTAGAAAAAAGAACAATTTTTGAGTTACAGTATGAGGGCTTCAATGGGAGATTTTCAATCAAGAGATGTTTTTTAATTTGGGATGTTTAATTGTAAATAGTATTAAGATTGGTATGGACAGTAGTTTAGGAGTTTTTTATAAGAGAATTTAAAACTTCTAAGGGGGGGACTCAAGTTTTGTTTAAATTTTCAACAATCTCCTGTTGCTTCCCTTGAATTCTTCTGTGGATTGGATGAGTGGAAGAATCATTAGAAGGTGGATGGTTTTGGTCTGGAAATATAAAATTTACCAGCCAGAGACCCACTCTTTTTGAAAAATTGCCTGATAACCTGAAAGAAAAATTGGTACTTCTCCTTTATTTCAACTTGGTGGTATCTTTTCTGGGTTTATACTCCCCAGATTTATCACATTGATGAGTGCAGGTATTTTTCTTGCAATCAGATACTCTGATAGATATGGCATATCCATGGGACCTTGCTCATGATTCTATAGCCTCAACCAGATCCTCCTTTTCATTATAAAATATCTCAGGAGGAGGGGCCAGATTTGTGGAATCAGGAGTTTGAGTAGATCAGGATGGAGCTAGAGGAGTTCAATCTTTAGTTTTATTAGGTGATATAATTGAGGATGGGCTGGTTGACACAGTTCTGAAAATTGGGTGGATGTTTTTGTGAGCCATTATGAGAAAATATTTCTGTTTGTAAAAATGAAGTGAAGATAGAATTTGATAGTTGAGAAACATATTGAGCAGAAATTTAGTGAAAAAGGAATTCAGAGACTTAATTTTAGAGGGAAAAGAGTTTTTATGGAAGTAACTTTATCTTTTAGTTTTGGATTTTTTATTTTTTTCATTGAGGAATGGTGATGTATGATGGGTGGTTTGTGGTGAGTTGTGGTGATGAGTGGTGTGGTGTGGTGTGAATTGGTGTGAAGTGGTGAGTTATGGAGTGGTGTGGTGTGGATGGGTATTGAGTGGTGTGCTGTGGAATGGAGTGGAGTGGTGTGGTGTGGTGTGATGTGATGTGATGTGGTTTGGTGTGGAGTGGAGCGGTGTGGTGTGGTGTGGTGTGGTGTGGTGTGGTGTGGTGTGGTGTGGTGTGGTGTGGTGTGGTGTGGTGTGGTGTGGTGTTGTGTGGTGTGGTGTGGTGTGGTGTGGTGTGGTGTGGTGTGGTGTGGTGTGGTGTGGTGTGGTGTGGTGTGGTGTGGTGTGGTGTGGTGTGGTGTGGTGTGGTGTGGTGTGGTGTGGTGTGGTGTGGTGTGGTGTGGTGTGGTGTGGTGTGGTGTGGTGTGGTGTGGTGTGGTGTGGTGTGGTGTGGTGTGGTGTGGTGTGGTGTGGTGTGGTGTGGTGTGGTGTGGTGTGGTGTGGTGTGGTGTGGTGTGGTGTGGTGTGGTGTGGTGTGGTGTGGTGTGGTGTGGTGTGGTGTGGTGTGGTGTGGTGTGGTGTGGTGTGGTGTGGTGTGGTGTGGTGTGGTGTGGTGTGGTGTGGTGTGGTGTGGTGTGGTGTGGTGTGGTGTGGTGTGGTGTGGTGTGGTGTGGTGTGGTGTGGTGTGGTGTGGTGTGGTGTGGTGTGGTGTGGTGTGGTGTGGTGTGGTGTGGTGTGGTGTGGTGTGGTGTGGTGTGGTGTGGTGTGGTGTGGTGTGGTGTGGTGTGGTGTGGTGTGGTGTGGTGTGGTGTGGTGTGGTGTGGTGTGGTGTGGTGTGGTGTGGTGTGGTGTGGTGTGGTGTGGTGTGGTGTGGTGTGGTGTGGTGTGGTGTGGTGTGGTGTGGTGTGGTGTGGTGTGGTGTGGTGTGGTGTGGTGTGGTGTGGTGTGGTGTGGTGTGGTGTGGTGTGGTGTGGTGTGGTGTGGTGTGGTGTGGTGTGGTGTGGTGTGGTGTGGTGTGGTGTGGTGTGGTGTGGTGTGGTGTGGTGTGGTGTGGTGTGGTAGGGGAGGTATGGTATGGTAGTTGGGTGGTGTGGTGATGGGGCTATGGTCGGGGGTGATGGGTGGGTGGAAGAGGTCAAGGTTGATTATTAGAAGCTTATCGGAGTTCCCAAAGATGTGCAGAGGTCCCAGGAAAGAATCTTGAGTCATATTCAATTTATGCATACCAAAGGGCTCAAAGTAGGGGGCCGGAGCCCAAAAGGGTTTTATTTTGATGCTTTTTGGTTTGGTTTTTGATACAAGAATAGTGCTTCAAAAATTACCAAAAAATGATTTTTAGAAATCTCCAAAGAATCATTTGAAATTTGCATCTTCAAATGTTTCAGATCATACTTATTTCTTTTGTGAAATGACATTCAAAAAAGGATGAATAACAAAAGACCATTACAGTTCTTGTGAATTATATTCATTTTGTTATATAATTTGAGGGTAAAACATGTGAAAAGCAGTCAGAATAATTTTCAGTTGGATACTAGGATTTCATTTTAAATTCCTGTCAAAATAAATTGGTGGAAGGTTTTTATCCAGATATAAAAAGAAAACCATTGCAATGGATGTGTTATTTTGAAGTGTTTTTATGTTGGATTCAATTCTTTGAGGGCCAGGATACATCTAAAAAAACATAAAAAAATATTAAAAATCTGTTTAATTGTTTTTTTAAATTTCTTGGAGCTTGAATCACCAAAAAAAATAAAAATGTAAACAAAAAGATCCAAAAGTTCAAATGAGAAATTTAAATTTTTCACATGTTTTTATTTTTTGAATGAACTTTTTAAGGTAAAGGGACACATACAGAAGATATTTGAAAAATATAAGGAAGTTTCTTTTGTGTTTTTTTAAATTTCTCTGAGCTTCAATAACCCAAAAATAAATATTCTAAAATTCAAATAAAAGGATCCAAAAGTCCAATGAGAATTTTTTTTTTTTTTGGTATAAATGTTTTAAGGTAAAAGAATAGGTCAAAAGAATACAAAAAAAAGAAATCAAAAGCTCTTTGCTTTTTGTTTTTAAATTTCCAAGAGCTTAAATCACCCAGAAAAATTAAATTAAGAAGGCAAAAAACAAGATCCTCAACTCCAATGAAAATTCTTTTTATTTTTTTATTTTTTGGATTTTTGGATTCTTTAAATCTGCAGTACATACTCCTGACTGGAAAACTCACACTTCCATTTCAGTAGATGCCCTACCTTTCTGGACAGTGCTATTACCCAATCTTTCAAGCCACTGCCTCCAGTTCAATGGGTCAACATGTAATGCCATGGGGAATCTCAGCCCAGCACCAATCATCCCTCCTCAAGGCATCTTCTCATTTCTCAGATATACTTTCCTCTCTTACCTTCCTCAACTAATTCTCCTCAAGGAATTAGAATACTAATTATTATTGGTTAGTACCTTCAAATATGTTTTATCTCAGAACAAGGAAGCCATCCAGCCTAAAATACTCATCTGACCTAGGTTACTCTTATAGGATTCAGTCATCAGCCTTCCTCAAGAACCTTAATCCTGGATTCCTCTCATCCTTTGCTTCCTTAATTGTTTTCATTACTCTGCCTACCTTCATTTCAATCAATGCCATATCTCTATGCTGAGTTCTGTGAGAAGTAGTGCCTGTGCCCTCAGCCCCTTGCATGCCAGGGTTAGTTTTGACATTCCCATGAGAAAATTAACGCCTATATTTCAGGATATTTTTTTGATTCATATGATATATGCAAAAAGAAATTGGAAAATTTTACTAGCTCTCAAGTTATTTGAAACAAAAATTAAGACCTTTAATTTGGGAGCTAAACACATAAAATAATCAATTCTCTTATTTGGTATTTTGATACCACATATAGAATTCACAACCATCAACATGGTAAATACATTCCTATTATTGCAATGATTCCAAAACTTCCATACCCTCTTCAAAAAAATTTTTTATTGAAATGTTTGAGAATGTAACAAAACATGAACTCTTGCAAATTTTTCCACAATCTAGCCCCAGAGCTGAAATATTTCTGTTTAAATTTCAACTCCATTTTCCATGGATTGAAAATGACCATTCATGGCTCAGATGGGCCATGAAACGCGCCACAGGACCCATTTTGAGTTCTGAAAAGCCATTCACAACTCAGATTGGTTTCAAATGGCCATTTGTAACTCTGATTGGTTTAAAAAAGCTTTTCAAAACTCAGAAGGGTTGCAAACAGCTTTCCCTGACTCAGATCAGTCGCAAACCGTGCCATGTAACCCATTTTTGAGTTGTGAATGGTTTTTGTTTGGTTTCAAACTTAAATTTGCCCCTTTTGTGGGAAAAAATCTTTGATTTATTTACACTTTTTTTGTTTTTTTATTCATATGGAAATGAATGTTCATTCATGGCCCTGGAGTTGTGAAATTTTCATAAATTTCTTTTAATTTTTTTTTCAATTTTCTTCAATTTTTTTTAACTTTTTTTGATGTTCTTTTTTTCAATTTTTTATTTTTTTTGATCCATTTTCATTTATTTTCATTTATTTTAATTTCAATTGGGCATTTATTTACTCACGCCCCCAATTGTTTATGGAATATTACATCCCCGTGCCATTGCCCACCTTTGCTTGTACACAGTTAAATACTTTATTTTACAATATTCTCAGTAATTAATTTTTTTGAATTCTGATGCTGCAGTCCCATAGCTGTGGTTTGAAAACGCACAAACAAAATCTCTGGTAATTTTAAAGGAATTAGAACACCTCCAAATATGGAATCAAAATACTAAAATATTCTTCCAACACCAATTTTTCCATGGGTTTTTGGACACTTTTTTTCTAATATTTCTTTCTAGATTTCTTGGATGTATCCTTTTACCTTAAAACATTCATTTGAAAAACAAAAAAATCAAAAAAATGATATTTCTCATTGGAAACTTGTATCCTTTTATTTCTTTGGATTTAATTTTTTTTTGTTATTGAAGCTATAAAAGAGTTAAAAAACATTCAAAGAGAATTCCAATATTCATTTCAGATTTTTTGGATGTATTATTTTACCTTAAAAAATTCCTTCAAAAACCAAGAAATTCAAACAATTCAATTTTCTCATTGGACTTTTGGATCCTTTTTTTCCCTTTTTGACCATTTTTTTTTTGGTTATTCAAGCTTTTAGAAATTTAATAAAAATTTAAATAAAAAAAAGTGAGTGCTATATTGAAGTCTCTCAGCACCAATTCAAGCATCTTATTGGTTTGCCTCAATGTGTGGATCATCTATCTTGAAAAATCAGCCCCTATGCCCTCAACACCATTAATTCATTTCATCAAGTTCCTGAATTTTTCACCAATTGCAGCAACTGTGATTAATATTCTCACATGGGTATAAAATTTATTCACAAATTCAAATTGGCTATCAGAAAGGTTAAACTCTTCCAACTTGAAGATTTTCATCCTCAATGGCATGTCAAATCTCCCTTATCAGTAAGTTTTTTCCTTTTTTTTTTTATTCAACCTTAAATTAATAATTTCCTGGTTTTTTTTGGTTTTTTTCTCCAGTTAACTCTGGAGCCTGATGAAACTGAAGGATTATAAAACCCTGAATTTCCAACAAAATACAGTAATTAAAACCTGTATTTCATGGAACTGTTTGAAGAATTTGGAAATTTTCCACCTGGAGAACAGCTATATTATCTGGGTGAAGGCCAGAAGCTATACAGTGGAAGATATCAACTCACCCCAATTCAAGAGCCCAATTCCACTCAAAGATCCAAAGTAAGAGGAATGCCGAAAGGAGCAGCCAACATTTTCAAGAGGATCTCTCAGTCCTCAAGTAAAAGAGATCCATCTGGTTTTGATTATTGAGAGGAATCCAAGAGGTAATGAAGGCCAAAGAATAAATTCATAGCAAATTCCAAGGTCACTTACCATTTTTTGGAAAAAAAAATATATCAACTTTCATAATTAATATTTTTTTCCTATTTGTTCAGGTTTCAAGAAGGTGGCAGGAAATCAAGCAAAAGGGATTGTGAAAAAAGAAGGAGTAATGAGAGAAAGAGCTTATTTTATATCTATACTTATTTATTCTGAAATGCATTGTTTGTTTCAATGAGCCCTTTTCATTTTTTTTAAATTGGGTGACTTTCTGACTGAAGAGGAATATTCACAAGATGAAGAGGTGCCAGATATGGATTAAGAGGAAAATTTTGCAGATAAAGAGCTTCCAGATTGGGATGTTATTGAGATGGTTAGCTTTCATTTTCTTTTCTTGTTTTTTTTTTTGGATATTATTTTTCATTACTTTTTTCATTCAAACTTTTATCAGAGGTCTGGAACAATTGTGAATAAGCATGTTGATTCTCCTGAATACAATCCTGGGAAAAAAATCATGAAACTAAAGGTATCAAATGAAGATGGTGATGCCCCTTACCATCCTCCTGGATGGAAGGTATTAGCACAAACAGCAAGAACAATGAGTGAGAAAGTGATTACATTTGATATTTTCTCATTTTTCATTTTGTTTTTCTGATTTGTTTTGGGTTTTCTCTCCAGGTTTCCTGCAAATTATTGTATTCTTCTTCTGGAATCTTTGACCAAGTCTCAATTGAAGAAGTGAGTTTTATCTTTAGACCATATTCTATTTTATAAAAATTTCTTCTTTTTGTTTTTAGTTCCCATACAAAATTTTATTTCCTTAACAACAGGCATTCCACATATATCGTCTGTTCAAGATGTTATAGGGGATGGGAACTTTGGCTTTAGAGCAGCAGCCATTTGTTTGGGTAGGAATTCAGAATAATGGATTTAAATTAGGAAATATATTGTGAAAGAGCTTGATTTAAACACAATCTTCAAGGAACAAAACTACTGCCTGATATATGGGGTGAAAATTTCCAAGAAGCAACAAGGAAACTGAATCACCTTTCTGGCCCATCTCCCATAAATATGTGGATGAAATTTCCATGCCATTGTTTCCTTCTGGACAAAAAATATAAGTGTCCAGTGGTTCTTTTTTCTTCTTGAATGCCTTGCACCTATCTTCCTCTGAATTCCCCTCCCACTCCAAATTCCAAAACTTCTCCTATTTTCTTCATCCTTTTTCAATAATCCAAACATATAGTCTCATTCAGGTTCAAGTCTGATCATTGGCCAGCTCCCAGGTTAGATCCACTTTGGAAACACTTTGTGAAAAAGAATTCCAAATCTTGGAAAACCATTATTCAAAAAAAATTGGAGATTGGTAATAAGGTTGTGTTCCCTCCACAGAAATCAATTAAAACATAAAAACAATCATAGTTGAATAAAATTTAACATTTGTATCCATATTTGTTATTTATTTTTGATTTTTTGAATGATTTTTTTAAGGTGTATGTATACATCCAAAGATCTGTAAAAATTATTAAGAAAATTTCTCTTTTTTTAAATATCTGAAAGCTGCGATCCCCCCCCCCCCCCCCCCCCCCCCTCAAAAAAAAACTATTTCAAAAGTCAAACAAAAGGATCTAAAAATCCAATAAGAAAATTCAATTTTTTGAATTTTTTCGCTTTTCAAAGGAATTTTTCAAGGTAAAAAATGACATCCAAAAACTTTAACAAAGATATTTAAAAGATTTCTCATAGTTTCTTTGAATTTCTAAATACTTTAATCACAAAAAAAAATAAACAAAAAGGCAAACAAAAGGATCCAAAATTCCAGTGAGAAAATTGAATTTTTTGATTTTTTTTGTTTTCTGAAGGAATTTTTTAAGGTAAAATAATGCATCCAAAAAATCTGAAAGAAATATTGGAATTCTATTTGAATTTTTTTTTTTTGACTTTCTGATAGCCTCAATCACAAAAAAAAATTAAATGAAACAGAAAATAAAAGCTTCCAAATGTCCAATGACAAACTTGATTTTTTTTGGCTTTTTGAAGGACTTTGCAAGGTAAAATTATATGTCCATAAAATCTGGAAAAATATTGGAAAGCTCTTTGAATGCTTTCTGATCTTTGTGATAGCTGAAATAACAAAAGAAAAATAATAAAAATAACCAAAATAGCCAAAATAAGGATCCAAAAACCCATGGAAAAATTGGTTTTGGCACAATTTTTTAATTGTTTGATTCCATTTTTGGAGGGGTTCTAATGCCACCAATAATACCAAAGATTTTTGGGGGGTTGAAAACCCAGCTACAGGAATGCAGAATAAAAACTCAAATAAATTAATTCTTGAAATGATTGTTAAATAAAGTATTTATCTGTGTAGAAGCAAGGGCACACAATGGCGTAGGGACATAATATTCCATGAAATAAAGGATTGGGGGAATGATAAAATTAATGCCCTCTTAATTTTAATTTTTTTTTTCTCACAACCCTGAATTTGTGAAAAATTTCTGAACTGCATGCCACAACTCATTTTGAGTTGTGTTTGGGTTGTGTAGGTTTGTAAATTTATCACAGCCCTTTAGTATTTATTTATTCATGTGATGTTGTTTTTAATATTATTGGATGATATCAAGGGTTGCACAAGTTTATTTCATTTTGATAAATGATGCTGCATAAATGATATATTTCATCTTTGAAGCACACCATTTCTATTGAATCCACCATTTTGAAATACATTGTTTGAAGGGTAAATGAATTGCAGAAACCTGCCGTTAGGGTGTCAAATTCAAAAATTTCGAAAATTCAAATAGCTGATCTCAAGACAACTATAGATTTTTCAAGATATTTTTTTCACGAAAAAAATTAATTGAATACTTCTTTTTTCAAGAAAAAGATAAAAATGGGGTATTTCTAAAATCAGCTGTTTTAATGTTTGCAGGATTTCAACTTTGATAAGCCCTATTAAGAATTGCAGGCTTTTCCAAAAAAAGGAAGCTTTCTAATGGATGTTTTTTTCAACCTTGAATTAAATATTCATTTTTTAACAAATTGAACCAGATTTCAAATTCATGTAAAATTCCTTTATATTAAAAAGATTCATGAAAAACATAATTGGATTCAGTTAATTTTTTCAATAAATTTGGATGGGAAAAAAACCTACATGTGTGAGTTGAACTCAAAATAAATGAAAGTGTTACTTATTTGATAAATTAGGGTGTATCAAATTTAAAATTCTAAAATATTTTAATGGCTTCATTTAGACACACCCCCTTTTTTGCAGATAAAACAGTGTTTGATTCTTCATTAAAATGATAAAATAAATTTGAAGAACAATTGGTTTTATTGAAACAAGCTAATTAATTTTTTTCAAATTTTTAAATTTGATACACCCAATTTGTGGCTTTTTGGATAATTTCATTTTATTTATTCTTATTCTTACTACTATAATTATGATTATTATTCAATTGAAAACTTGGTTTCCTATCAATCTCAAGGATTTAAATTCATCCTGAGACTGAGTATGAATTGGGACCTCTTAAATTCAAGGTGTTCATTTTGAAAACACTTAGATTGAAAGCATCCTTCAATAATTAAATTTATGAATTCAGACTTTTGACTATCTGTCATAAAACCAAGTCATTTTTCATTCTCACCTAAAAATCATCCCCCTCCTGAAACTTCCACAATCAGATATCATCTAGAGTGGTCAGTAAATTGTATCCTTTATTCAAGGATATGCAAGTTATTTATACAAAAACATTCAAAAATGATTGAATACTCGTATGAGAAGGAGTTTAGATCTTTGAAATCAGCTAAACATATCCAAAAATCCTTTGAATTTCTTTGATGATTGCACTCAAATTATCCACTCAAGCTTGATGAATCTCAAGTTTTTTTAATCATCATTGAATGATCATTGTATTCCATATCTTATTTCCTTGTATTCCTGTCTATTCATAATTTTTTAATAAATTCACTTTCAAATTTATTTTTCTTCATGAAATCCCAAAACAACATAAATTATAGTAAAAAATATCTATATATATATAAATTAAATCATACAAATTCAATAAAATGAAAATGTTTAGCTTCTTTGTATTCTTCTCTGAGATTGACTCAATTTCTTTGAATGATTTCATTTGATATCTTTTTTTCTCACTATCCTATTCCTCCATGGCAAATAATTATTTTCACAAAATTCAAAAACTCTCTGCCTTATTTTTCTGAAAGATATTGTCAGTATTTGAAACACCATATTGGCTCAATTTATTCCTTTGAGCAGAATATTTTTCAAAAACTTTTTTTTGGCCTTTATCTCTTCAAAATAACTCTAATACCATTTGAAACATTTCCTGTTCAACTCCTTACATCCTTTCTCATCACATATTTTTTCTTGTTTTTAATTTTATTTTGAATTTTTTTTTTTCTTATTTTTTGATATCCCACCACCAATACCAGAGAACACTTGATGAATATGTTCTTCATCAAATTTTCAGGAAATTTATCAAATTCTATCACTTAAGAGCTTCTTTTTTCAAAATTCTCCATTGGATCAAATATCCTTTCTAAATTAAATCATTGGGTCTGGGTTTTCCTAAGAGGAATTTGATGGTGGAGCTCAATTAAAATATCCTAAAAATATATTTATAACTGGAAGAATTATAAATATAAGACTTTTAAATCCCAATTCACTTTATTTTATTCATTAATCACAAATATTTTGTAATAATTCCTTGAAAAAGGAAGTCCATTTCTTGGAAGAGAAGTTCATCATTTAATCTGGTTAAAAATTGACCAGAAATCCCATCTCCTCAAATAATATTTTGAATTCAAGATCCAATGGAAGAAAAAGGATTGGATCATGTAGATTTGGAAATAAAATGGCAAAAAATCTATTAAACTTAAAATGCTTTGGTTTTTTTCTTTATTTTTTTGATTAGCACAATTGGTAGTTTTAGCGTTCAAAATGTTTTTAAACTTCATAAAACAATATTTAAAAAAATAAAAGAAGATAAATAAGCTTATAATAAATAAAATTTTCATAATTAATATCAAAGGGGGATTAAAAAAACTTTCAATTTTCTTTCCTTGTTTAAAAAACATTTGGACTGATGAGAAATTTTCCTCAAAGCTGGTGGATTCTTCCAATTTTATCCTCAGAAAAACTTCACAATTCAGAAACAATCTTTCCCACATCTATTCCAATTATTTCCCTAAAAATACCTGACTTTAGAATTTTATCAATACTAAACTTGATTAAAGATTGAATAACTTCAATACACCATTTTGACCTTCCTTATGGTCATTCCCCCTTCCCCACTTACCAAAATCCTTGGAATAATCATGATTGCAAGAATTCAGGTTTTGCAAAACACCTCAATCTTACCTAAACCCCAAATGAATGAAGACCATTCAAAAATGATATATTCACTGCTAAGTTTACTTGAACTGGACTTCCACAATTTTTATCCACAAGGTAAGGAAATTTTTAATTTTCAGGAATGATAAGGAACAAAAATGGGAAACAAACCAATTACACTAATTTAAAAATTCTACAAAAAAGCCACAAGAACTTCAAACCCACACAAAATTTACCAACTACAACACATAAAGGGAATGGAAAACCATTAACCTGACATCCAGAAAAAGGAAAAGAAATAACAGAGATTCTTATCAAAACATAAGATTGTTTGAGTATTGTTTTTATGCTTCTGGCCATGATCCTTTTCTGTCACGTAATCTCCTTATTGCATGTCACCTAACCTGTCTAGCCAGCTAGTCCTTTATTGACTTATCAATACTCTCTTATTGGCTTACTCCGTATTTCCTCATCTTGTCATTAATCCATATTTTTTCTGCCATTGTTGATTAGTTATCAAGTTCTTTAGGCCCCCTCTCTGAGTAGCTCTCTAGTTTTCTATTTAAACTGGTCTTTTCCATGACCTTTCAATTCACTTATCAACTTTGTTTCTTTCTACTTTGGTCCTCACCTTTCTGAGTTGAGTGAGAGTCCCTTATCTAATCATTGACTCCAACAGGTTATGAGCCCAGAGCACCACCTATTGTGCTGTCTCTGTTTTGCTTCAAGTAAATCCTCTTAGTACGGTAGCTCTCAAATTATCCTATTGTTAATTGCATCTATCATTTATTTAGTCACCTTTATGGTCCTCCTGGTACTACTGTCTTTCTATTACTGAATGTACCTGCCCTCTCATCTGAACTGATCCTATTGATCACCTTAATTAGTGACCTTCATTGGTCTTACTTACCCTTACTGCAACCCCATCCTTACCTTGGCTTGATCCCCTAGTTCCTTCATCATCCAATCAAGACCAACCATCAATGCCTATCTCTTTGATCCCTATCTTCAATTTAACTCAGCTCACAATCATAGAGTTTCTGGTTTCCATTGCATCTCTCAATTGGTCTGCCTTCAATAATCTCATCCTGAAAACCAGTATTGGACTCTTTTGGCAAGGGGGTGAGATGGGATGAGGCTTGTCATTAACAATCAAGCTCATCCTCTCCATCCACTTTGACTCCCTTGTTGTTAGCAATCAATCTCATCATCTTGGTCAGAGTTCCGTCTCCCTGCTCTTACTTGATAAACTTGTCCCCTTACCTTTCCACTCTTACTCAATGAAATTGTCCCCTTACCTTTCCATCCTGGTCTGGAGTTGCTTGGCAAACATTCATACTCTACCACCTCACCCAGATAGGTGTGCTAAGTAGGATCTCAACCTATAGTAACTACTATCACCACTACCCTTCATCACCATCCTAATATTGATCATGATATTAACTCTACCACCTCACACGGATAGGTGAGCTAAGTAGGATCACCAGCGTACTTTAGCCTTCCAATTATTAAATCATTCATCAGCTACCTCTGCTACATAGATCACTACTACCTTTCATCTCCATCATAATATTGATCATGATATTACTATGTCTACTACTACTCTAAATACTATACAACTACTATCTCTAATCCACTCCAGTTCCCTCTTCATGTAGGAACCTCTTTTTTTTGGTCAATCAACAGTTTTATGTTGCAACATCGTTTGCTTCTCTTTCTCATCTATCAAAGATCAACGTCCTGAGCAGAATTGGTTGACTTGAAGAACTTGAACAATCACTCCTTGATCATCCAGCGTTGCTCACCTTCTGACGACATTGTTTGCTTGCGTTTCTTACCACAAATTTTCTTCTTTGATCCTCCAATATCACTTCCAACAATTGCTTGTGTCTTTGGTCACTCTTCAACATCACCACCCAAGCCTCACCAGCGACATTGCTTGCTCACCATCTAGCAATATTGCTTGCTCTTCTCATTTTGCAACCTAGCTTGCTTCTGATCTTGCAACTTTGATTGCACCTTGCTTACAACTGTGCTTGCAACCTAACCTGCGATCTTGTTTGTCTTGCGACTTAGCTAGCGCTCATCTTGCAACGTAGATTGCACCCATCTTACGGCTTGACATGCTCCCCAACTTGCAACTTTGATTGCCTCTAGTTCTCAACTTTTTGCGTGCTCAGTTTTGACCTCCTTTGCCTCCTCCTCTCAGCTGCAAACTTGCTTGCAATCCTGCCCCCATTGTTCATCATGACACCGCTTGCAGTCATTGTTTGCAACACTGCTTGCAACATTGCTCGCGGTCACTGTTTGCAACATTGCTTGCAACTCATTTTGCGACCTTGTTTGCACTGTCTCCGCGACATTGTTTGCATCACATTGCGCGACTTCAATCAGTTCTTGTCTTCAACTTTGCTTGCTACTTTGATTGCGCCTCACTTGGGACATCCTTGCACCAAACCTTGCACCCTCACCACTCGCACTCTCTTCACTACAGCCACCATCTGTTTGCATAGCCATTGCGATTTTACAGCTACCTCACTATGTTTGCCTAGTTACTACCTCAATTCATGATTGTGATTCTGTCAATTCATCATTTTTGTGCCCAATGTTGTTCCTTTTTTTTGCCATTTTGTTAGCTTGCGTTGCCATACCTTCTCATCTTCTCACCCAGTCACAAGCCTACCAGCAAGGGGGGTGTTGGATTATTTTTTTTATGCTTCTAACCATGATACTTTTCTGTCACATAATCTCCTTATTGCGTGTTACCTAACCTGTCTAGACAGCATGTCCTTTATTGAATTATCAATACTCTCTTATTGGCTTACTCCATATTTCCTCATCTTGTCATTTATCCATATATTTTCTGCCATGTTTGATTATTCATCAAGTGCTTTAGGCCCCCTCTCTGAGGGGCTCTCTAGTTGTCTATTTAAACTGGTCTTTTCCAGGACCTTGCAATTCACTTATTGACTTTGTTTCTTTCAACTTTGGTCCTCAACTTTCTGAGTTGAGTGAGAGTCCCTGATCTAATCATCTACTCCAACAAAGATGACTATGGTTCCTGAAACATCCATATTTCCCTCTAGTCACAAAAAAAGATAGGTATTCTGTGCTCAGAATGGCAAATATGGATTTTTATCCAAGCTTCTTAACCATTCTTGTGTGATTAAATTTATGTATTTTTCCTTTAAATTCTCCCAATTCTTCACTAATTTTCCACCAAGATTCTGTTTTTCATCTTAAAAAATATAATCTAAGACAGTAGCCTATGTAATTCTTGTTGTTCATGCACTGTTTCAATCATTTCTTTTGTATAATTCTGATTGTTGCAATTGCAGAAAAGCTAGGAAATACTGAATGTTTCATGTTTTTTTATTATTTCTGCCATAATTTTGGGGAAATACATCAAGCAGGCCTTTGCCTAAAAATCCAAAAAGAAGTTGGATCATGATTCACTTTATGAATTTTTTCAAGTATGAATCTGATTCATAACACTGAAGAAATGTATGATAATGGAAGAATATTTGAATCAAAAAATATCTGAAATAGCACTATCTGAAAATAGAATGTATCAAAATTAAACAAAACAGAATTCTTGTTGTGTGGAAACTCTAAAACTTTGAAATTGATAATTTAGGGAGGGAGTCTGTTTGATAAGGGTTCCCAGGTGATTACAAACCATTTCCTATATGAATTTTGATGCATAATGAAATTCAATCATCTCATTGGCACATTTTCAAAAGGGTGATGATAAATTCATGGCTCAAATTAGCCATGTAAACAACTCATTTGAGCCGTGTGGCACAGCTAAACAACTACATTTGAGCTGTGCAGAGCCCCACACAACTCAAGTGTGGTTGGTCTGTACTCCACAAAGCACCAGACCGCTGTGTGGGGGCCGCATGAAAACATTCAAGGCGTGTAGAGCCCCACACGGCTTGGCCGTAGTTGTGTTGCCATGCAACACGGCCAGCCCAACCACATTTGAGTTTTGTGGGGGTCTACACGGCTTGAATGTAGTTGTGTAGCCATGAAGTCTGGTGGGCCAAAAAAAAAACTAAAAACTAAAAACTGAATAAAACTAAATAAAAATACAAAAAAACACAGAAATCAACCAAAAGTTCAAAAAAGGTTGATTTTTTGGTTAAAAAAAAAACAAGAAAACAAGAAATAAGAAATAAAATAAAAATAAATAAAAATAAATAAGTAAAAATAAATAAGTAAAAATAAATAAGTAAAAATAAATAAGTAAAAATAAATAAGTAAAAATAAATAAGTAAAAATAAATAAGTAAAAATAAATAAGTAAAAATAAATAAGTAAAAATAAATAAGTAAAAATAAATAAGTAAAAATAAATAAGTAAAAATAAATAAGTAAAAATAAATAAGTAAAAATAAATAAGTAAAAATAAATAAGTAAAAATAAATAATTAAAAATAAATAAGTAAAAATAAATAAGTAAAAATAAATAAGTAAAAACAAAAACAAAAAACACTGAAGACAACCAAGAGGTTGTGTTCAGATTCAAGTAAAAAATTCAAGTTAAAATTGACTAGCCCTAAAGTAAAAGGGCCAAAAAATTCAAGAAGTCTTTTGATGAGCCCTAAATTAAAAGTTCCAAAAGAAATACCACTCTTTTGACCCACCAAAAAAAAACAAGAAATCTTTTGACCAGCCCTAAAGTAAAAGTGCCAAAAAAAATACAAGTCTTTTGACCAGCCCTAAAGTAAAACACCAAAAAAAACAAGGTCAACTTGTTTTAAGCTGATCCCATCACAAGTTGAACTGACTTACCATTAAAATCTCATTCAAAACACTAATCATAATGATGTTAACTCAAAACACTGTATATAATGATGTTCAAAATGTGATAACCCTTTATATTACTAGAATTACAATATCAGCATTTTAGACCAAACCCAAATGATGAAATTAATCTATAAGTTAGAATACAACTCAAGTTGATCTTTGAGGTGATCAACCCAACAAGCTGCTTTTTTATAAATCATGGAATGTGGTTTGGAAACTATGAGCGGGATTGGAATCACATCTCCCTTAAGTACAAGCTGGACCCAATGGTTATTATTAACAAAGCAAATTAACATAGGATCTGATTGTTCTTTTACACCCATTTTCATAGGATTAAAAGTACAAAATGAATCCAATGAAATGGAACATATTGGTCTTCCATAAGTATCAGCTATTATTTGAACCATTTCAAGCTTTGAAAGCCATTTTGAAGAGGGAATCTTTTCATTGATTTCATTAAAATCAATTGTTTGTTCTATCTTTTCAACATTTTTACTTCCAAAAAGGGTTTTAGAATAGCACCCCTTATTTTTCCTCAATTTTTCAAGCATTTCTTCCTGAACTTTAAACCATCCATTTTTTTCATACCCAAGTGATTTAGCAACAAATCCAAAACCACGGTTTCCATCACCAACTGGGCCCCAAACCTCACCCAAGAACTTATGTAACTTCTCAGGTATTTTACTGAGGTAATTTAATTCCTACAATCAAAAAGTAGTTAGCCAAAATTCTAATCTCATTAAAGGAATCACCACTCACCAAAGATGAGCTTCTGTTTGACTCCTCCATTTTTTGCGCTTCATCCTTCAAAAAGGAATTGGATTCCAATGGCACCAAAACAAATGAACTTTCAGTCTCTTCCACTGAACTATGAAATTCAGATGAAGAGCCTGGATTGGACTATAAAAATTTCTCAATCATTTCATTAAACACAAAAAATGAACCTTTCACAAAAGAAAATACTTAGAATAATTTTTCTTTTCTTCTTTGGTGCCCTTCTACTTCTCTTTGCCCACTTAAGTTTCTTTTCAATGTTTTCAAATTGAGAAGGATCTTGCCAGGTATCTGTAAATTTTGGAGGGCCTCTGCTCAATTTCATGACTTTTGGTTCAAGTCTTGGCTCTGATTTATAATTGGCTGTCTCCTTCATCAAGTGCTTCAACAGCATGCAATAATCTTGATCACAATCATTCAAGATCATTCCATTGAGCTTCTCATATAACTGAGAATTTTGAGCAGTTCATAAACATTGAACTTTAAAAATTCAAAATGATAAAATATTAGTCAAGTAGGAATAATCATTTTAGTCAAGTAGGAATCATCATTCAAAAATCATTTATCAAAAAGAATTAATCACAAAGTGATTTGAACAATCCAACTTAAACCAACTTACAGAACTAGAACTGCAAGGTTCATAAACCAACCTCCACTGAGGATGAAAATCTTCAGGCACAACAGGGCCTCTTGACACTAGTAGGTCACCTATTTGGTGGGAACAGGGAAAAACCATAGTCATTGAGTATTACTTGGTGCACACTTCCCCATCATGGTTCCACTTTCACCTCTCTAATTGATCCCCAACAAGTTTGATTGCTTTTAAAGACACCTTGTATCCCAATTGTGACTTTTCAGTAGGAAGAAATATGCCAATCTTTATTTGAGAGTTGTAAAGGGCAGACTGAACCAATTTAATTTTATTGGAAACTTTGCCCTCTAGGTTTTTCCAAACATCCAAAATGTGTCCTGAAAAGTTTGCAAGTAATTGTTTTAGAGTAGCATGGGCCCCTTCAACCCAAGATGTTGTTTTATTTCCTAAGTCTGGTTTTTTGCAATTCCAAGCTGTTACAAACATCTCTTTTATATGGGAGATATTATGATCCTTTTACTTGAGTACATCCTCACAGTCTGCAAAAAAACAACTTATAAAATTCATGATGTAAGCAACCCAAAACTAGGAAGATTAACAGTAGAGGCAGTGATTTAGCATTTACTCTAAGTTCCGCATCATTTACCTCTGCCTCCTCCTTGGTTTTCAAGGCCCAATACTTAGCCCACAGAGACATAAAGCTTTGCCACCCTTCCACATCTGTATTAAAGTGCACTTTACGGTTTTCTTGTATGGTTTTTAGACAATTGCCATTGACAGAACTGTCTTGTTGACTCAGGGAGTATTTGTTCTAGAGCATGGATCAAAGCTTTTTCACATTCTTTTTCAAATACTTTGAGAAGTCTCTCAGGGTTGTAAGCAAACTCCTTTAGCGCATTTACAGACCAACTGTAGGACTCAAACATTTCTCTTGTTATAAAAACAAGAGCTTTTGTGAAAGTTTTCTGGTTGGAATTAATTGCTATAACATGCAATAGGGGGATGTTGTACTTATTTTTCTTATAATTACAATCCATCATAGCTATATGATGGAATTGCTTGCAAAGCTTTAATGACTGTGGGTGAGCCAAGAATAGGGCCTCCAAGTGACCCTCTCCACTTAATTTTTCTCAATGAACACAACCTGAATTACCAATTTGTTCAAAGAGGACCTCCATAACACTTTTTCCCTTTAGTTCTGCTAGCGCTAACTTATGCTTAGTGTTATAGATTGTTTGGTCATCAACATATTTGCCACCATAAATTTTGCTCAATTATCATTTGATTTGAACTTTATTGAGCCCCTCATTCATGCCCTATTTTATATTTTCTAAGGCTACCCCAGAAATTCTCCTCAGGTGAGCTTGCACTGAGGGGTGTGGAGAAGTTTCATGGTTATTTTAATCATTCTTTTAGGAGATTTTCCACAAGGTATCTGCCTTTGTGTGACTATCACATATTGAAAACTTGTACCCAACCTTCCTTGTGTGAGTTTGCCTTGACTGTTTGGTGAGAAATTGCCCATAGTAGGAACCATGTCTATCACAGGCTAAATCCACATATTTATCATGCTTTGAGTTGAAAACTGTTAAAGAGTAACCATGCTTCATTTCCCATGTTTGAAAATACATTTATGCCTCTTCCCTAGTAGGAAAAGCTCTCACAGGAGGTGGGGCAAGTGGATCTGTCATAGTTACATAGTTATAGTTACAGTTTCATGGTTATATTGATGGCATGCGCTTCATAAGTTTCAATTGAATTAAATCAGCCAAAAACCAGAGTAACATAAAATGTTACTTGCCGCCAGAGGTAGTGTCCATTTTTGACACATTTTTTGCCTCAATTGTCACCCTCAATGAGGATGCAATTGGGGCTTCAAATGTTTCATTACCCAAATCCTTCTTTTCTGCAGCTTTGTTCATTGCACTTATGTAGCCCTTGAATTCAGCCATGTTAAAAAGAGGGCTTGCCATTGTTCCAATATTGCAAAAAAATACAATGCTACTTCAGTATTCAATCCGACTTTCAATTGAACAAATACCAAGTTTGCTCAATTTCAGGTTGAGAAAGGTTAATTTTGTGGGATGTATGTTTGCAGTTTCCCTTAAGTTTCAATTATGTGGTTTACAGATTCACTTTATTTCAATTTAATTTAACTTTGGTATCACTTTGGATTGCTGAATGTGGAACAACAGTCCCACATAGTAAGCATTGATTCCAAATTTGGGTTGATGGAACCCAAATGTGGTCCAGGGGGTCCCAAAAAATTTGGCATGCCCCCCTGGGGGGCTACATACCCCCAAACACAGGTCCAAACCACTGTGTACAGAGTTACACAACCCAAATAAAATGTGTATGGGGGGTATACGGCCCCCCAGGGGTTGCACGTGTTTGAGAAAACCCCTTGGGCGCATGTAGACGCGTGTTTTTTCCCACACGCGGGTTTTGGACGTATGTATGGGCCCCTGCGCGGGTTTTGGACGCGTTTATGGGCCCCTATGCGTCCATTTGGTCGTTTAGGGCCCTACACAACTCCCACAGGACTGGGAGTTGTGAATTTAACATCACCCTTTTCAAAATGATGGTAAAAAAAAGTCTTCTTCAGAACACTACTCCACAAATTATTGTCTTGGTTTGTTATAACTGGCCAGATACTTTTTTCTCATTCATTGAGTTTGCAAATATTTCTGGCTCATTTTACTCTTGTCTTCTAAAATTCCTCAAGGTTCCTGTGATTAATTTTCCAAGAGATAATAAGAATCTCCAGAACATGATCTGTGAAATCTGCACAACATTTTGACATCATCCTGCCATAAATTCATCTTCATAGTGTTTCCCAATCTTTCTGGCTCATTGTTACTCTTCTCCTCTAAAATTCTTCAGGTTTTTTAGTTATTTTCTCAAGACAAAATAGAATCTCCAAAATGTAATCCAAGCTTAATTGACCCATCTACCATGTATATGGGAGTGCCCATACCAACTAGGGTGGCCTAGCTGTAGTTTCAACAATTTCCTCATCTTCACAGGTTATGATCCCAGAGGTTCCACTTTTGTGCATGTGATTTGCTTTTGTGACACTTTGTCTTCACATATCCAGCTTCCATGAGCCCACTCAGGCTCACATTTGAACCTAATCCAGTCACTCTACCATGAGAACCTCACCCAGTCACCAGTTATAATATATAATTTGAAAGCCCAGTTTCAAAAAGAAAAACATAGAGTTCACTTCCACACAATTTAACCCTGAAACTCCAGTTGCAGAATTCCTATATTCATTAGTACAAAAAAAGGTGTGAAATTTGACAGTCAACAGTGTCTGTTGGAGAGTTACACTTCTGACAAAGTTATTTCATGTGTCCACCTCAGTTTCCAGTCCAACCCATGTCTGTTGTTACTGAATCAGCCTATGGGGGAGTGTAATGGAACCATCTACTGTGTATGGGGGAGTATCCATGCCAACTAGGATGGCCTAGCAGTGGTTTCACCCTTTTCTTCATCTTTACATTGAGATATCTCTACAATTGGTTGCTATCATTCTGCAATAAATTGAGTTTTTGTGGTGCCAGATATTTAAGGTCATTGTTACTCTTATCTTCTAAACTTCCGCAAGGCTTGTCCGATTATTTTGCGCCAAGAGGTAACAAAATCTCCAGATTATGATCTGAGAGATCCGTACAATATCTTAACACTTATCTGATGTAACTCGTCAAACTGGTTTTGTTTCCTGCACTAACTTCCTCCACATTACTTTTTTTTATTCTTTGCTTTTTTCTTATTAAAAAAAAAAAGGAAAATCAAACCACATCAGATTTTGTTTTCTTTCTCAAAGTCCTTTCCTTTCTTTGCATTATTATGATCATTATTGTTTTCAAGAGAATCTCATGCGATTCCAAAGAAAGCTTGGCGCTCAAAACATGAGCCGCTCTTGACATGAAAGTTCAAGCATTCGATCCTTTTGAGAGCTCATCAAATCCTGGGTGAATCCGGGGATAAGTGAGAAGCTTCGCTCGATCCTTGCTGGAGAGTTCGAGCTGGATGAATCTTGTTTAAAAATTCAGTTGGTAAAGCCACGATCAAGCTTCTCGGAGTCTTGTAATCAAACAATCAACCCAACCAAAAGAGAAGTATCCATCGGTTCTGGGGTTAGCTTTTGATCATCCATTCATAGGGTGTGAATTAGCTGAGGATGGTTTAAAACTTTCTTGATAGAAAGGGCCGATTTTTCTTTGATCTGAATCCTCATCGAAAATGATCCTAAAAGGAAATCTTGAACATTACTTTGTCTCATTCCCTCCAGAACTCTTTCGAAAGCTGTGAGGAGGACGGTTTTGGCTCACATCTATTTCCAGTTTGACTTCTCAAGATAGTTTGGGCGGCTCAAAAGCAGAAGTCAACCTGTGACCTAGGCGGGTCTTAGTGTCTGTTTTTTTTGTTTTTCTCTAGATCCACCGCAAACCCAGAGTGACCATGATATCGAGTTCTTTGTTGGACCACAGAATGGAAAAGCAACCGAGCTAGCCGAAAGTTTCGCCTAGCTCATTGCATTTGATCCGCATATTGCCCAAGCTTTCGCTGTTCTCTCCAAGCAGTCAAAGGCCAAAGCTCCATGAAGGGCAAGCTCAAAACTAAAACGTGAAAGGACGAATTACCTGTGATATGCGTGTGAAGGGTTGCTTCATGCCACAGCACTCGGATCAAGATGGACGGAAGAAGGTTTCTGAGCACTCGAGCAAACTACGTAGGGACATGTACATAAGGCAGATACTTTGGGTTAACAAACGCATACAACAATGGGCGATGCTCTTCGCTCAATGCGGACCACGCCCTTGCCGACCAAAAAATAAACAACCGTTCGATTCAGACTGATGTCGACTCCAAACCTCGTGCAGGCCTGGACCAAAACCGTCTTCACCAATTCTAGCGGGAAACACCATTCTTGCTCATAAGATATGACTTCTAAACGATGCCCTGAGACCGAGTCTCCAGAATCCGATGATGATAAAGCCTCTAGTAAAAGTTTGTACAAAACAGCTTCAATCAATTGAGCCGGCGTTAAATTTGAGGTGGGATAACTTTGCACTAGGTTTTGCAAGGCCAAACTACAGAAACAAGCAGATTCAACATTCGATGAGCGTTCGGTTTTACAAACGTTGAACAAGCCGGTTGCACTTACATAGTGCTTTGATAAGTGATTTCGCCGTCACCTCCTTGCCATTGTTGTCTCAGGTCATCGTGGAGTCCCATCAACATTTCAGTCATAGTGGCTGACTTCCAAAATGCTTTATTTAATCGATATATGGTATTCATTCTAGATTCTGGAAGTTGTTGGGTTGTGATCGCTTCGTTTGCAGAGGGATTTGGTAGATCCTGTGATGCAGATAACAACGGGGAAGGTTCCAATGTGGCGACAGGCTTTTGAGGCGAGGCACTTGGTTGGGGAAATTCCGATTGCACGTGGCTGTGAGATCTTAGTTGGCTCAAATTTTTTTCTATCTGCATATGTGAGATTGATCTAGGAGTAGGAGTTTGGGGTGCGTTATTTTCATTTCCTGGGTCGGTCGTCGTTGATCGTAGGCCACTGGACTATTCAAAGGATTAAACAAGTCACTCTCAAATCCCATCCGGCTATCAGAAGCGAAGTCACGAATAATGATCAGAAAAATGAGAGATACTCACAGGAGGCTGTCTGCGTGAGTGTGGGCTTTTGACGCGCTGAATCGAGCGACGCAGTGACTCTGTTCGGCTCAGGACAAACGGGTCGTTCATATCAGACAAAATTGATTTTGATTTGGAGGGTGTCTTCCTCGCTTTTAGCTTCCTAGGTGAGGGAACCGATGTTGGTTTGATTTCAGTCTTGATGATTTTCTCGGATAGTTCTCTAAGCTTGATTCCATCATGCAAATTGTTCAAGATATAAGGCAATTTCAGAGATTAAACATTCGTAAGCCCAATCAATTTGAAGTGGGGCCCGTGGAAGAATTGTTTCGTCTACTGTACCTCGGCGCGTTTTTCATCACGCATATCGGTGAGCGCGAGAATTTCAAGTTGTTCACGCTGGATCAAGTCTTGAATTTCCTCAGCGATTTTCTTTTTCATCGGTTTGCTTTTTGGCTTCATGGAAGGCTTTTTTTTCGCGAAATGACTGCTTATACCTTGTGACCGGTTGCTAGTGGACTAGAGAGGCGTGTAGACCATTAAAATGAGTTTGCGGTGGGTGTCCGTCAGGATGCGGAGACAACAAAGCAGGAATACGGACATTCAACATGCCTTGCATTTCAGCGATCGAAAGTTGAAGGGTTTCTAATTGCCTCGACAAGGCTTCCACATGCTCTGCCAAGCGCGGTTGAGGACTTCATTCGTTTCAACATGGATGGATGAACAAAATATCGAGTCAATGGAGGGACTTCCAAACCGAGTCATAGGCTTTATTTGTGATTTTGATTGATACTCAATGAGCTGACTAAACATCCAAGAGTTTTTTGATGGTGATCAAGTAACTCTTGATAACCGTAGTATCACCGGGGTCTGAAGTAAGCTTGGACAGATTCTTGAGACCTGGAAGTTGCTCGACGATTGGTTGAGTTCTGACGATAGCTGGTCCTGAAGACCAATTGGTTTCTTGACCATCTCGATAACTATTACCCTGGATAGGTTGAAAGAGGGAGACCTCGGCTTCATCTGCATCCCTGATACAATGAGCCTCAAACTCCTCGTTGGATGCGAGAGCGGCACTACTAATCGCACTCCGAACGCGAAACTCGAGTGATCCAATCTGCTTCATGGTCGAGGATAGGTTCACCAGCGAGGCATGGACACTGCTCGACATCTTCTGGTAGTGAATGGACAGTGGGCAAAGCCAAGAGAGAGGATCGCAATCATCAGTAGCGATACTTAAATCCTACTAGCAGGGACCCCGGTTAATGATGCTGAGATGTAAGAACGAATTAAGAAACAGACGTACCTTGGGAAATTCAAGAATGATCGATGGATCAAGTTGGGGATTGCAAGTCCATCGAGCCTTCAAAGGTTTAACCTGAGCGGTCAATGGAACCCGATGCCGATTCCCGGGGCGCGGTCGGGCAGTCACCTGATCGGGACCGCGGACGGGCTGACAGCCCCGGGGGAGTAAAGCCCAGAGAAAAATCAGAAAGGTCACTCGGCCTGGTGGGTATTCAGTCGGCAGAAGACTAGGAAAGATTCCAAAATAGACCAGTATCCAAATCAGGATCACTGAAAAAATTGCAAGAAGGATCGATTGGTGTTTTGAATCCCTCAAATTTCAGGTGTCTTTCTCTTCCGGTACATAACAAAGAGGGGGGAAATCAAACTTTCCATTGCGTTTTTCTATACTGTGACCCACTTGAGCCGGTCTTTGGATTAAGAAGTTAAATTAAATCTTCCAAAATTGAAAGAAGAAAAAATCAATTTCCGAATTCATGATGCTACCTGCCTATGATATGCCATTAGAGGAGCTTCCCAGAAATTTAACTCAAATTGGCCCCAAGAAGCCGGCCCACTACTGTTGGAATTTTTGTCTACTGTTAGTGTTGCCTGAATCTTGAGTGCAACGTGTCTTGTAGTCCTTCACCTTGTGCGGTCTCTGATGGCCCAGTATTGAATATTTCTTATTCATTTCCAGTTATTTGTTCAACCACTTGTCAGCCTCTTTTGTACTTAGTCTACTTAAGCCAGCTGAACCTCAAGTGAATGAACACTCATCCATTTTTACCTTACATTGAACCGGAGTGCTCCCCTCTTGACTCCTTGGATCCGCCCTCCTCTTGGCAACACAAGACATCTCCCTATCATCTCTCTGACCCTTCCATCCGGAGCTCATCATCCTTTGATCCCTTCATCTCGAGCACCAGCTCTAAAATCTCACACGGTTAAAAGCCAAAGAGTCCCCTCTGATCCATCCAATGTCTTCCGTCACTGTCAACCAGAAACTACTCTTGACCATTGACAACTATTACACCTGGTCAATTGCTATGGAAGGGAAATTAGATTCTATTGATGCTCTCGAGATCATCCTCAAAGAAGTAGTCCGTCCCTCCAATAATGAAGATAAAAATAACGCTAAACTATTTGATAAATTAAATCAAAAAGCTTACAACCTTATCCTTGACCATCTCAATGAGGACAACTTGTCATATGTTGCTGGTTCCTTTCCCTCTTCTGACAAACGCAACGGCATAGCCCTTTGGGATCTACTCAAGTCTCGATACATGCCCGACGACTTCATTAATAAAATGCTTGCCTTTACTCAATTCAACAAGATCAAATTTGAAAATAACATTGTCAACTTTGTCTCAAGAATCCAAGCCTTGAGTCAAAAGATGAAACTTGTGGGGTTAAAGTTAGAAGAAGAACTGATGATCATCCTCACCTTATCCAAACTGCCCTTGGAATTCAACTACTTGAAGAAATCCGATGCATGCAAAAACAAGACTATTGATTACATTCTCAAGCAATTAGAGAAAGATGAGGCCCAAGCTAAAATCAATCCCATTGACAACTCCCCCGGAGACATCAACCATGCCTTCTATTCAAAATCAACCAACTGTCCTCACTGCAACAAGCTCGGACACCCTGCCAAGAACTGTTGGGTGAAATACCCGGAGAAGGCTCCCAAATCAATGTCTTGTCCCGATTCAAAAAAGAAGGACAAAGCTCACTTTTACACATTCTAGTTCCTCCAATTCACCTTACTCGCTTGGTTGGACGCCCTCACACCATCATTGCCTGGTTGCGTTACACTCGGTTGATTGATCTCTTCACTTTTTGGCTCAAACTCATCCTCTCTCCATTATCATCCATTCAATCTCATTGATTATCAAACTCGCACCCGTCTGTCTGTTTGCTACTTAAGTTGTTGCATTCATTCAACAACCTTGGTTCATCATCTCAGCTTCCTCATTGGTCGGTCATCTCTCCTGTCGTGGACCTTGTTCTCTTTGCCTTGTTTTCCCAGCTCGGTTGGTCCTTCTCCATCTCCTAAACAATTGAGCACCAGCTTCACCATCTTTGCTCGATCATCCTTATCAACCTTGCGCTCACTCGGTCAACCACCAACTTATTCTGTTGCCTCTTTGCCGCGACTGTCTCAAATCATCTATTTTTGGTCCGGTAGCTACCTATTAAAGTCTTCCATGATTATTGCTCCCTTGTGAGCTAATCTTATCAATAATTGCTGTTACTATCAGACCGGGGTTCAAAAATTATGATTGGAACATTTGTGTTACTTGTTGATGTAATAGACTCCTTTGTAGTTCAACTGTAGTTCAAAAATCACAAGTTTTCCTTCCTCTCTAATGGAATACACCCTTATTGCAGAGTTCAAACATCTCTCCATTCTATGTTGTAATGTTGGATTTAATAGACATGCAAGAGTCCTGAAGTTCCCACCTCATTATTTTTGTTTAACCTCCCTCAAGCTTCAGTCAAGGGGGTGTGTTAGAATTTTTGTCTACTGTTAGTGTTGCCTGAATCTTGAGTGCAACGTGTCTTGTAGTCCTTCACCTTGTGCGGTCTCTGATGGCCCAGTATTGAATATTTCTTATTCATTTCCAGTTATTTGTTCAACCACTTGTCAGCCTCTTTTGTACTTAGTCTACTTAAGCCAGCTGAACCTCAAGTGAATGAACACTCATCCATTTTTACCTTACATTGAACCGGAGTGCTACCCTCTTGACTCCTTGGATCCGCACTCCTCTTGGCGACACAAGACATCTCCCTATCATCTCTCTGACCCTTCCATCCGGAGCTCATCATCCTTTTATCCCTTCATCTCAAGCACCAGCTCTAAAATCTCACAACTACAACCATAAATGAAACCACCTTGAATTCAGAATTACTTTATGATCTACATAGCCTAATGATGAGCGGGCATACAAGTATGGTACAAATTGAGGGATTAATAAAGCACATGAAGAAAAATAAATTGAGGATTAATTTAAAAGAGGTTTTGAAATAAAAAGCACAAGCTAATCCAATTGGGAATGAATGGACATGTAGAAGATGAAATCAAACATGGTCTTGCCCAATGGCATAATTTGATGCTTGGGCTTCTGAAGTTGGATTTTTGAAAATTATGGAATATTTCTTTTATATTTGATAAAATCAAAATCAAAATCTAAAAGCAAAATTCAAGTTCTTTGTGCCAATTTAAAAATCCTAATAAAATTTCCTGCCAAAGAATTAACAAAGTTTGGAAATTTTGATACAAAAAATGGTAGCACTCAATTTTTTTTGGTTTTGATTTTTCTAATAATGCTTGAATCATTAATTCTATTTTAAACTCATTTCTTGGAATTAATTTCTGTAATGGTCAATGGACAGAAGCAAGCAAGAGAAAAATCATCTTTGGTTGCATGGTACAGTGTTATATTGACACAATCCCACCCCATGTATTTGGGGATGGAAAGAAAATAGGCAAACATGGCAAAAATGAAATAATTATAGCTGGTTCAAGTCTCAAAGATGAATTTAAAAGTAAAAGAAATTTAATAAATTTTTTGAGGTAACTCCTCAAGGAAAGGTACAAGTTTGAAGAGGAAAAGTTTTGAAGAGAAGATGCAACCATCCCAATGCAATCATTGTTTCACAGAAAATTTCAAAATTTATGAAATTAGATACCTGTGGAAAAATTAAAACTGGAAAAGCAGTGTTCTTGGAAGTAAAAGAGGAAATTTTCTGCTTTTTGGAGAATTGAAACTTGATGAAGGTTTTATCTAATCTCAAATTAATTGAAATAAAAATATTAAAATAATTTTGAATTAATTTTTAAACTGTCATATGAGGTTAACTTTGAGATTACAATGAAATTTACAGAAAAATAGAAATTGCAAAATTTAATTCAAATAATGAAGTTAAGTGCAAGGTAGTAATGTTTAAGTCTGTAATCTGATCATAAAAAATCTGTGATGATTATTTAGCCATGAAAATGATAATCAAGGTGAAAACTGTTTTTTATGAGTGAACAAGGGTCAATCAAATTAATCATGGCTGAAGAGTACTTCTAAATAACCGGGTTTTAAATCAGTAGTTTTTGATTTGAAGCAATGAAAAGGTTTGAAGATTTTTTTGATGGATGAATTAGGTCAATTATGAGATAGGTGGCCCTTTATTTTTGGTTTTGAATGATTAGTTCTTGCAATGCACCAATTTTCTAGTTTTATTTCTATTAAGTGTCATACATGTTTTTTCAAAAGTGGCCCTTGGGGTTACTTGGGTCTATTTCAAATTTGGTTCTCAAAACCATAGGCCTTCAGTTTTAAGGTGAAAAATTTATTGAAATAAAATTTTCCCCTGGATTCAAATACCAACCATTATTAAAATGGAAATAATGGCCCTTTTTAATTTTCCTTGTATAGAAATTAAATTAGGCAAAAATATCAAATTTTTGATGATTCAGTCACAATTCATTATATTGGCTTACTGGGTTAATAGAAATCCTTTCTCAAATTCTTTTATCAAACCTTTTAAATAGTTTTAAGCCTCATTAATATTTAGTTTTATGGTAAATCTTCTTTTTTATTTTTTCTATAGAAAAAATAGATTATCATTGAAAATTAAAAAGGAAAAAAGTTAGGAACATTTGAAAAGAAGAATTTTTTCAGGGTTTTATTTAATAAAATTCAGTGAACTTGAATTAAGTACCTATCAAGATAACCTCCAAGGCTCTTTTTAACTTGGATAGAGCTAGAAGAAGTTGAAACCTCAAAAATTGAACCATAAAAGAACCTATCAGATTGGTTATGATTTTGGAAATGATTTTTTATTTGACACCTTGTTGATTCCCTATAGTGACTGGGGCATTTGATCCTGCAGGTATTGATTTTGGTATTGATCATGATTCAAGTTTGAATTGCATTCAAGTTTATATCAAGCAGAGCCACCTTGCTGATAAGATTGCAAATAGCGGTTTTTCTGGTAGTTATTAGATTAGGGATTACTATTCCTAGATCTATGATCAGGTTGTAAATTCATCTGAAAGTTTCTGCACAAACCAAATATTCATGGATAGAAATTTTGATTGGGTGGTAGATTGGTCAATTTTTTTCATTAATAAACATCTTCTGATATTTCCATAGAGTTTACTCAAATTTATTGGTTTGAGATCAAAGTTGGGAAGGTTTAAAATTCATCTGCCCAACCCCCTAGGTGTTATTTTGGGATCATAAACTTTCATTACAAAATTCTGGTAGATTTGGTGCCTCATAGGTATGGAATTATATGCTTAAAAACTAGTCTATGTGACTTGGAGGGGCAAGAGGAGGACTGTGGAAATATTTTTACAGGTTAGGTTATATAGGTTCTGGCCTGTAGAACCTGAAGTTTCATCACGCCTATTTCCTTTTTGGTGAGCTTTGCATTATTTTTTTTCTTTTGACTGAAATGGTTTCAGCATATTTTATTGTGAGGAACTATTAAACACATTGGATTTTACCAGTTTTAAATTTTCAACAATCTAATGAAATTAATCTGATGGTTTATAAGAAAAATTACACTGCTTTTCCAGTCCAGAGTATATCCTGATACTTTACTGGTTGCCCTTGAATTTTGATTTTATAGGTCTTCTTTGACTGGTGAAGGGATTATATAATTTGGTTTGAATTCTTTCTTATGATGAAATCCTCATCTATTTTTAAAATTAGGATTAGGAATTTTCCATTTTTCAATAATACTTAGTCATCTCTGGAGGAATGTTACATACCTGCAAGGGCATGGGGTTTTAGTAAAAGATGATATATCCAACACCTTGGAGATTTTTTTGTCCTGTAAAGGGTTTTATTCAGTTTCAAGACCCAATCTTCATCAATAATTACTTCAAATCATGAAAACTGTGATATATATACTGTGAAATCAAGTTCCTATGGATTAAATTGGGTTCCATGTTGAATTGAAATTTCTTTTTTTTGTTTCATTTTGTTGACTAATTTTTAAATTCTGACCATTGAATATGCTTCTGGACCCTGGAATATGTATGATGATGCTGGATTATTTTTCCTGACCCTAAAAATAGTGCCCCAAACCTGGAATGTTTTATTAGTGTTTGGGGTAGTCCTGATGGTTTCCAAAAAATACACAGGGTGATTTCTACTCAATTGATTCTTCAAATTCATTTTCCTTCCTAAAAAATTAACACATACCTCCGATAAATGTTTCCTTTCCAGTCTGGGGAATAATTTTCCCAGTCTTTTTCAAGATGAAATATTTTTGTTCCTCTTCCATTGATACTATGCACTTTTGCTTCTCATTTGAATCATCTAATTCCTCCATGCCATTAAACACCTTTTCTAGATTCCTTTCCTCATGAATTTAAGGTAATTCTTTCCCTGGAATTTGGCAGATGGTTTGATTTCACTGTAGATTTTTTTTGTTTTTCACATCATAGTGGGGCTTTCACGCTTTGCACTTAGGGATTATTGTCTTCATCACTTCAACATGTCCTCTCCTCAGTACCATCTACCTCAGTCTAAAAGTGTGACACAAATAAAATCACAACATCAATGGTGCAATCCGCTATTTCCTCTGGCTTGCGCTGACCTTCCAATCTTGGCGACCAACTCAGTATATACTTGCAAACTTTGCGGTTAACTCCATACCGGTCGGCCATCCATTATGAGATCCAATCTCCTTCCCTGGCCAATCAACAGCCTCGGACTTCCATCTTTGGTCATGCACTGTTTGTTAGTTTGCATCTATGTCTAACTAAGCCATCATTACTGTACAGCTTGCAATTGGACTAGTCCCTACCCTGCATACACTATTGATTCTCATTTGCATTACCTTCAACGTCACTTGCTTCTGTCCCAATTTGTCATACAATTGTACGCTCAGATTCTATTGTCTTGCACTTACGCTATGACCTTGGATCTGTACTACTGCTTCATTTCCTATCCCGTTCCTGTCATTCATTGCCTCACCGCTTCAACTGTAGTTAGCTCATCACCAGGTTGTATCTAGTCACTTTGGATTACCTTATAAGGGCTATCCCCTTGCCTGATGATTGTCTCCTCAGTTAGTTAATTTCATACATTCTTGCATTTTGCTACAACCTAGTTATCACATTGGACTCAGGTTGAGTTTCATTCTTTGGAACACATTCCATTCCTCTCGCCGTTTGTTGAGTGGCATAAACAAGTTTGCACTTTGCAATTGAATCTTGCTACTTGCACTTGCCCTCGCACTCAGCATTCCTTCGCGCTCACAATCATCTAAGAATTGCCCTATAGTACGTGGGGTGGTTGTGTGACAGTAAATTAACTAACTCAACTCATCTATTGTAGCCTGCCAACCTATAGTAGACTTCTTTTTCTCGATTTCACATACTTGCTCAACCGGGAACGCTTCCCTTGCCCCTTACAATGATGAGATTCATTGGGTAGGGAGAACCAGCACTCCTTGGGCCCAACAACCCTTAGATCCCGTTCCTCCTTCTAAATTGCCATCTGTTGAACCCCTTGATGATCCTTGGGCTCCTCAATGGGATTCTCCGATGGAACCTCTTGCGGAATTCGCAGACTCCAACCATTCTTCCAATGAAACCTTGACTTGTGGTAGACCAGGGGTTTGCACTACTGCTCCCAAGCCCAATGCTCCAACCCTGCTTTTGACATTGATCCAGGCCCTCACTCATGGTGCCCAGCGATCTAGTCCAAGTACTCCTAGCTTTTGCACTCCGGGCATGAAACAACCCAATCACTTTACGGGAGAACACCCTTATAAGCTTAGATCCTACCTACAGTCTTGTAAAATCATCTTTTCAAACAACTCCAACAATTTCCCTTCCAATAGACATAAAGTTATGTATTCTTTGTCCTTCTTAGGAGGTAGAGCCTTGCAGTGTTTCAAACCTTACCTCAAACTTTTGTCCAACAACAGTCCCACTTGTATTCTCAACAACTGGGACAGGTTTGAGCAACAACTGTTCACCCTGTTTGGCAACCCCAATGAATTTCAAAAGGCCAAATACAAACTTAATAGTTTAGTTATGAAGGAGAATAGTAGAGCTTCCGTTTATATTTCTCATTTTCAAACCTTGCAGTCTTGCATCCAGTGGAACGAGGCGGCTCTTCTATTCCATTTCTGAAAGGTTCTACTGGCATTCTTAATGGAACAGCTCGCAGTTGGGGGTCATAAGACAACCTTGCTTCAGCAGCTAATCGATTGAGTGATTGAGCTTGATAATGGCTCTCATGACAAGAATTGCTCTTGGCGAAACAACCATGGACCTTCCACCTTGGATCCAAGGTGGACGACTCCTCGAAGCACAACACGAGGAACCCAAAACCATCCAAACCAACCCCAACTTTGAACTCCAACTTGAAAGGGAAAGCCGTTGCCAAAACTCCAAAGTTCTTGGACAAAGAAACCGGGATGCTTCAAAACGAGGAACGGCTACGAAGGGAAAAGAATGGGCTGTGTATGTCATGTGGAGGGAAGCATGATGTCAACAGCTGTGCAAAGCGGTTAGCGCGTGAAGCGGCTAAGCAGTCAAAAAATTAGCTTGTAGTTTTTCTGATACTTGCAAGGAAAACTACCCATTATCTAAATCACCGCGAGTAAATCTTTTCACTTGCAAGTCACTAGGTGCTCCTAGTTCAAGATTTATCCTATTCCATTCCGACAACACTCCTTATCAAGTATTACTTGATTCTGGCGCTAATGTTTCCTTCATCAGTGAATCTTTTGCCACTTCCAAAAATCTTACGCGTTCCGAGATAGATAAATTTCCTATCTATTTAGTAAGTAGTGCGACTGAACCGTCTTATTGGGTTTCCCAAAAGGCAAAATGTACCTTTGCATTCTCCAATTTCCCCAGCTTCAAATGGGATTTATTTGTCTTGGCTATACCCGGAATGGATGATACCATTCTAGGCCATGATTTCCTAGTTTACTGGAATCCGGATGTGAATTGGCAAGAAGGAGTAATTAAACTTCAAACCTCACACCCCCAGAATGCTAACCTTTCCGTCAATCAGGAATTAAACAGCCTACCTGACACTGTCATTGAGTTGGATGACACTTTTCTGCCAGGAGATTTGCAATATCCTGACCTTCATTCCCAAATTCCCTCTTCAGATTTAGGAGTTATCGCTTATCTATCCAGCTTACCTCTTTCCTGTTCCTTTGAAGAGAAACAGACACCAACAAAAAGGTGTATTTTGAGCTCCCTAATCCTCTCCCACCATGCAAGCACCTCAAACCTGGTGCTCGAAGATGACGAGATTGAAGATTTAGAAATCATTCAAGAGTCTTTACCTTTGGTTTATCATGACTTTGCTGATGTCTTCTCAGCTGCAAAAGAAGATAAACTGCCTCCATCCCGTCCTTACAATCACAAGATCAAACTTACTGGCCCACCTCCGGCACCAGGACCAGTCTACTCTCTCTTGACGCAAGAATCAATTGCGCTTCAAGACTACATTGCGGAAAATGTAGTGAAAGGATTTCTTCAACCAAGCAATTCAAATACCGTTTAACCTGTTCTATTTGTTCCAAAAAAGGAATGCAGACTTTGCCTTTGTGTTGACTACAGGAAACTGAACCAGGTAACCCGGAAGAATGCCTATCCAGTACCGCCTATGTCACATCTCCTTACTCTCTTCCATGGAGCTGCTTATTTCTCAAAGTTAGACCTTTGAGGTGCCTATAACCTAATTCCCATTAAGGAAGGTCATGAGTATTCAACCGCAATGAGAACCCGGTTTGGCAGTCATGAGTATACCATCATGCCTTTTGGCCTCTGTAACGCTCCTTCCACTTTTCAACATTTTTTCAACAACATTTTCTCCAATCTTGTAGGAAAATACCTCGTGGTATATCTTGATGATATACTAGTCTACTCAAGAAACCTCAAAGATCACATTGCACATGTGCAAGAGGTGCTGCAGCAACTTTGCAAGAATGACCTGTTTGCGAAAGCCTCTAAGTGCAAATTCCATTCCTCTTCTCTTCATTTTCTAGGTGTTGTAGTCTTGCAGCAAGGACTATTGATGGACCCAGCCAAAAGCAAACGCATATTGGACTGGCCCCAACCTTCTTCCGTTAAATCCCTTCAAGTTTTCCTTGGTTTCAGTAATTTCTATAGAAGGTTTATTACGCGCTATGCCAAAAAAACCATGAATCTTACTAACCTTCTTCAAAAAGACACTCCTTTTGTTTTTACCAAACAAGCTGCTTTGGAGTTCAAAGCTCTGAAGAAAGCGTTCACCACTGCTTCAATACTCACTCACTTCAACGAGCTAGCTTGCACTATTTTCAAAACAGACGCAGGCAACTATGCAATCGCAGGAGTAATCTCGCAGTTCTCTTCCTCCACTTCTCTCTTTCATCCCGTAGATTTCGAGTCTTGCAAGTTGCTCGCTGCAGAGCTTAACTATGAGATTCATGACAAAGAACTTCTTGCAATCGTTTATTGCTTGAAAAAATGGCGTTCATACCTTTTGAGCCTTAGGGAATCCTTTGAGGTTTTAACTGATCATAATTCTTTGAAGTATTTCATGAGCTCAAAAGTCCTCACACGTAGACAGGCACAATGGGCCAAATACCTCTCCGAGTTCCACTTTACAATCACGTACCGTCCTGGGAAACAAGCGGTAGTTCCTGATGCTTTATCATGTTGGGACAACCTTTACCCAGGGGGGGGGAGCACCTTTGCCAAAAACAACCCTGAAAATGTTAGGACACTCTTCTCAACCCAATCTGCCCAACTCAGTTTGATCATTGCTTGCTTAAAAGATTTGGCTTCCAAACTCCGACAAGCTCAACGCAACAACCCCAAGTGTATCGAACTTTGCAAAAGTGCAAACTTATTAGATAGTAGTTAAAGTATTGATAATAATGACTTTTTAGTCTATGATAATTGTATAGTAGTACCAGATAATTCTTGCATTAAGTTAGATATCTTCAAGTCACGGCACAATTCTCCGCTTGCTGGTCATCATGGGCAGGATAAAACCTACCAATTGATTGCACAAGACTTCTACTGGCCTGGTATGACCAAAGAAGTAAAAAACTATGTTAGCGCGTGCTATGATTGCAATTGTAACAAGTCCTCAAAACACCGGAAGTATGGGCTGCTCCAGCCACTTCCAATTCCGCCTCGTCCTTGGCACTCACTTTCTATGGATTTCATCTCTCAATTACCTTCTTCTAGTGGATATGATGCTATTCTAGTAATAGTAGATTGCTTCTTGGAGATGGCTTTATTTTTGCGCAGTCATGTGACGGCCTCTTCAGAAGACTTATCTAACTTGTTCATAGAATATGTATTTTCAAAGCATGGTCTTCCTGATAATATAGTTAGTGATCGTGGATCTCTGTTTGTCTCAAGCTTCTGGACCTTGCTATGCCAACATTTGAAGATCACTCGCAATTTATCAACGGCTTACCACCCGGAAACGGATGGGCAAACGGAGCGAGTTAATCAGATTCTTGAACAATATCTTTGAATGTATGTTGCCTATCAACAAGACAACTGGTTGCAATGGCTCCCACTAGCCAAATTAGCCTACAACAACTCCACTCATTCCTCCACCAAACAGTCGCCCTTCCAAACTCTTTATGGTAGAAACCCGACTTTCTCTTCCCTTCACATAGCACCTTCTCAACCTGCTACCAATTACCTTGAACAAATTCAATCCCTTCAATTGCAACTTTGAACCAACCTCAAAGAAGCAAACCAGCGCTATAAGGAGCAAGCAGACCAATCTTGCACTTTGGCTCCAACCTTTGCAGTAGGAGATCAAGTATGGCTCAATGCTTGCAACATTTGCAGCACTTGCCCAACTCGCAAACTCTCCAAAAGAAAGCTTGGCCCCTTTAAAGTAGAATCAGTCATCTCCCCTAACGCCTTTAAACTTACTTTACCTGTGAAATGGAAAGGTATCCACCCGGTCTTTCATTTGTCTCTCCTAGAGCCAGCTCAAGTCCTATACCCGGGCAAGACTCATCCCCCTCCTGAACCAGTCACTGTCCTCAATCATCAAGAGTGGGAAGTAAGCCGTATTCTGGATTCCAGGTTACGCAAAGGAAAACTTCAATACCTCGTTGAATGGTCTGTCTTCCAGTCCAAAAAAGATTGCACCTTGTGGGAACCAGCCCATCACCTTTGCAATTCACCCAATCTGATTTGAGACTTCCATGCAAGCTACCCTTGCAAACCTTGACAATCATGATTCCATCCCATCCCATCCCATTCCATTCCATTCCACATTCCATCCCATCCAATCCCATTCCATTCCATTCCACATTTTATCTTATCCAATCCCATTTCATCTCACATTCTATCTCATCCAATCTCACTCCATTCCATATTCCATCTCATCTAACCCCATTTTATTTCACACCATCATTCCATCAGTTAAATCATCCATCTCACAGTGTTATTCCTTTTTCTCATTTCACTTTCATTTCTACTAAATAAAATTCCATTCCTTATTAATAATAAAAATAATAATAATAATAATAATAATATTCCTATTTATAATAATAAAAAAAAAGAAAATATATATTTATAATTACAAAGTTTCCTTTACTTCCTTCTCCGCATCCTCCCAATTTTCAGTCAATTACGCAACCATGGACCAAAAAGTATCCAGGTCTTCATTGTTGATTAGTGCAGACATTCTTTGGAGAACTAGCACTTCCGTTATGATGTGCCTCTTGAAGATTTCCTTGCACCTCGCAATCTGAGCTTGCTTTGGCCAAGCATTCCATCCACCTTCCTCCAAGAGCTCTTTGTACGCTCTCTTCCTTTTGCCTCCCAACGTGCCTTCTCCAATATTGCCCATCAGCCGCCTCGCATCCATTTCAATCGGCCCTACGACTTGCACCGGATCCGCTTCCCCTTGGCCTTCCATTCCTTCCGTTCCATCCACTCCATCCCTTCCATCTCCTTCATTTCCTTCTCCTAATTCATCCGCTCCTTCTCTCCCTCTATTTCCGCTCCCTCCATTTCTGTTTCCTCCATTTCCTGATTCTCCTTCTGCTTTGTTTCCTTCCTCCTCCCTTGCTTCCTTGGTTATGACTCCTACCGGTTCCGCACCTGGCACTTTGTCTTGCACCTCGGCATTCATCTGGGCCCCCGGAAGTTCAGTCGGCGGTCCCCAGTAAGGTGGTGGTGGTGGTGGTGTATTTGTGGTATACCTTCAGAAACGGGGCAACACTAGCAAAACAAGCAAAATTTCAGTTACTATCTTTATTATCATTAGTCAGTCCAGATTAGTACTCACCAGGAACTCAAGTCCCCAAGTATTTAATCTCTGGAAACGGTGGTATCTCGTAGTTAACCCTTGGCGCAGACCTACAACTCCACATCCCCTTGATGATTCCACGGGACCCTCAACAGATGATTTGACATTTATAGGGAAGTTACATGCCACTTTGCAAAGGCGAAATTGCTTGCACTTGCCTCAAAGGCCTTGGACGGCAGTACTAGGGACACATTGCTTGTTACGGCGAATACAGTTTTTGCAACGGCGGGACAACAATGACAACATTTTATATAAGTTATAAATTTATCAAGTAATGAATTAAATAATGTAAAGGGTATACAGTAATAATTAACGACTTGAAATCAATGGGAAAATTTATCTGAACGCTTGCAGGAGCTTGCCTCTTTATACCCAGGCAATTGTCATGCTTCGCACTTAGGGATTATTGTCTTCATCACTTCAACATGTCCTCTCCTCAGTACCATCTACCTCAGTCTAAAAGCGTGACACAAATAAAAGCACAACATCAATGGTGCAATCCGCTATTTCCTCTGGCTTGTGCTGACCTTCCAATCTTGGCAACCAACTCAGTATATACTTGCAAACTTTGCGGTTAACTCCATACCGGTCAGCCATCCATTATGAGATCCAATCTCCTTCCCTGGCCAATAAACAGCCTCGGAGTTCCATCTTTGGTCATGCACTGTTTGTTAGTTCGCATCTACGTCTAACTAAGCCATCATTAATGTACAGTTTGCAATTGGACTAGTCCCTACCCTGCATACACTATTACTTCTCATTTGCATTACCTTCAACATCACTCGCTTCTGTCCCAATTTGTCATACAATTGTACGCTCAGATTCTATTGTCTTGCACTTACGCTATGACCTCGGATCTGTACTACTGCTTCATTTCCTATCCTGTTCCTGTCATTCATTGCCTCACTGCTTCAACTGTAGTTAGCTCATCACCAGGTTGTATCTAGTCACTTTGGATTACCTTCTAAGGGATATCCCCTTGCCGGATGATTGTCTCCTCAGTTAGTTAATTTCATACTTTCTCGCATTTTGCTACAACCTAGTTATCACATCGGACTCAGGTTGAGTTTCCTTCTTTGGAACACATTCCATTCCTCTCGCCGTTTGTTGAGTGGCATAGAAAAGTTTGCACTTTGCAATTGAATCTTGCTACTCGCACTTGCCCTCACACTCAGCATTCCTTTGCGCTCACAATCATCTAAGAATTGTCCTATAGTACGTGGGGTGGTTGTGTGACAGGGGCACATTTATTTATTTATTTTTTAACATGGATTTAATTCTATTTTTTGGTACTCATTGCGGGATATTTCAGTTTTATACTGATTCTGTTTGGTTGTAATTCTATATTTCTGTGAAGAGGTATGGTGGAGATGGTTAACATACAGATTAATCATGTCAGAGACATATTTTCTAGCAATACCAGAGAATCCCAATTGGTTTTTGGGGGGCTTAGAATTTCAACCAGAATGGCAAAAGAGAGTTTTGATTTTTTCAAAATTGAGGAAGAAACATATTACAGATATTTTTTTACAGATGGAGATATTTGATAGATGAAAGAGACAGTGAAGTTTGTAAAATTAGGGCAAATCAAAGTTAACCAAACCTGCCATTTTTTAATGGTGTTTTTCAACCCAAATCCGCCATTAAAAATCAAAAAAACCCACTTATTTCAAATCAGATGTGTAAAAGTTAACATGAAATAAGTGGGTTTTTTCAAATAAAGTATTTAAAGGCTTTGGCCACCTGTCCACGTCATCCACCCCTGGCTTCCCACCTCCTTCTTCCTCCAACCTCATTGCAAATTTTTTTACCTCCAGCCTCATCATCAAAAGATTCACCACTCTCATTGCTTCATTGCTGTCATCACTCTACCTCCAACAAGAACTTGTAAATCCAACCTGATCCAAAGACTACAATCATTGTTTTATTTCTCTTGTCACTTTATTGCTCTCATCACCTGATATCTCTCATAACTTTATATTGCTTGTCACTTTATCCCTCTCATCACCTTATTGCCCTTACTCTTTCCAAATGGCCCCTCAGCAAACCTCCCCCCGCAAGTCCACACTAAAGTCCAACACACCAAAGGAAAAATTGCCAAGGAACTCCACAACAAACAATCCTCCCCCATCAGCTTCCAAGGGCTCAAGTCAGCTCAAGAGAGCTGATCACATCATCCTGGTCAAATGGCTCAAAATTATCTCCAACTATGATGCCTGCTTTGGATCAGACAATGAAACATGTGTTGGCCAACCTCCATCCTCTACGTTCAATGGTTATCTCCTGATGTCCAATGAACTCAAGAAAAAAACTAAAGGTAGGCTGGATTGGTCATCCAAAAAGATGAGGGAGCAATTGAAGAATTATCAAGCCAAGTAAAAAAAGGCCCACTCCATGTCAATCTCCACCAGCTTTGGTATCACCAACTCTTACAAAGCCAAGGGAATCAACTTGGTGGTTGATAAGCTGGACTCCATTTTTCCTTTTTATAATCAAATGGATGAAAGCTTTGGAAAGAAGGCCAACATCACCCCTTTGGCCGCTTTTGATTCCCAACAATCCAATTCAGTTGATGCTGAGGACTTGGCTGGGGATGCTCAGCCTAGCAATGGTGATCCTGAAGAAACCTTTGGCTTGGAGTAGCCCCCATCCAATGCCAAGGAGGATATTCAAAGGCCATCAGCTCCAATCACGTCTACTTCTGCATTGATTGATGTGTCAAACCATACCTTGGATCCCTCCCCTCCTTCTTTGGATTGCTCTCTTCCTGGGTTAGCAGATCTCATAAACCTTGCTGATGTGGAGCAAGATAATCCTCAGTCTCTATTACCCTCAACATTGGTTCAAGTAAGGAACCAAGCTATTTTCTCTTCTGTCTGGTTAATCCTGACTGATTTAGATTGTTAAAAAGCAGGCTCATCCATTCCTGAATGTCCAAAAACTCAAGCCAATGGGGCCTCCCACATTGCCTTCCAACACTAGTGACAACTTTCAGACTCAAACCTCCTCTGCCAAGGGTAATAAAAAGGCCTCCAATTCCATCAATATCAACCCCAAAAGTCATCAAAAGAGGAGAAACACTTCTGGGTTTTTGGGCTTTGAAGAAATCATGGAGAAGCAAGATTCATGTAAGTCCATTGGTTGAATTTCCTTGCTTTCAAAATTATGCTCATTGATTTTCCCCTGCAAAAAATAGTCAAATCACAAATTGAATCCACAAAAACCTGAGTTTGAAAAGCAAAAGTGGGATTGTGAACTGACCATGGATGTTCAAAAGCAGAAAGCCAAGAGTTTGGCTCATCAAAAAAAATGGGATTCTCAGTGGAAGTTGAAACAGGCTGAGATATAATTTCAAAAAGAGGAAAAGGAGAAGAATCAATGGCAAGCACAACTGGGAAAGGAGAGGGAACAACTTGCAACCAAAAAAAAGGATAAGGTATCAGTAGCCTTGGCTTGCATTGGTAGCAGTAGAACAGTAGATAAAATACAGCAGATAACTCAAATGCTGGGCTTGTGAATATATTTTCATGGGTGAAATAAAAACAAAAAAAATATTTTTGATTACAACTTTTGAGAGTCTTCTTTTTTTTTCTAGAGTAAATTTGGCCATTATTCAAGTACCTACAAGTGTTTCTAATTGTTTTATTAATTTGAAGTGACATGGCAATTCTGGTATGGGTTGCTGTGTCCACAGCAGGAAAGTTACAGTGCTTGTACTTATTAGTCGCCCAAACCAATGATTTCCACCAGGGCTTGGTGATCAGATTGATTGAGGACAATTAATTTTCCACTGTGGAAGAAATGGAGCTGTTTGATTGTTTTTTTTGCTGGCTCAAACTCTTCCTGGGTGGGTTTTTGACTATTTTTTTCTTTTTGGCAACAATTAAAGGGTACAGATCCAAAGGACGCAGTTTCCAACCAGACCAGGCCACCTTTTCATTAATACCTTCCTCAGAAACCCTTCAAAGATATTTTGGAATCTTTCATTTGAATCCTCTTTTTGTGACAGGCCCTATTATTCCCACCTTTCATTATGTTGGTCAATCCATCTCCTTCCATCTCAATCCCTCCCATTCATATACTCTGATTGGGGTGAGAACAAAGATGGGATTTTATTTTTTGTGCAACATTTTGAGGCGGGTGGGAGAAGAATTGGACATTCACCAATAGCGGAGAAAGAATCTAAGATGGATCAAATCAAATTGTAAGCAATGAATGATGATTAAGATTGAGTGAATGAATATTAAAGGGATTGTTGAACAATTTGGAGGATCACATATCATTGACATCCTCAAGGGGGTGTCAATGTGACTGCTCTGACCCAAAACTTCACTCAAGTGCCTCTCTTACCCCCCCGCTCAATCTCCAAAGTAGAAGATCTCTCATGGTGGGGGGGATTGGATCATCAGACAGTTTGACTCTTGATTTTGACCAAGCATTCCTTACACTGCTCCTTGACAATCAACAGATAGCTGAGGAGTTGAGAAATTATTTCCAAGGAGAGAGCCAGACAAGATTTGGTTGGAAATTGACAGAAAAACACAAGAGGTTCATCTAGTCCACCAAAATAATCTTGATCATCATCATCCACAAGCAATGGGGAGTCAAAAGTGTTTCTGCTTCTGAAAGGACTACTTGAAGTTAGCAATTCAAATCTAGTTGGGAACATGTGCTTTGAGTCGCGTTCTGTTTTCAGGAAAATACTGCAAGAGGAGGGTGAAAGCAAGAAGGATGAAAATAGCGGGAAAGAACTGCGAGTACTTGAAAATGGGAAACCGGTGCTAAGCAAAGGAGGAGATTGGCGGCAAGTCAAGCCATTGATAGAGTTTTCTAGCTGGGATGGAGGCCAAGATGCAGAGTGGCGATAAAAAGATGAGGAAGCAAGTTTGGGATTGGCGGTGGAGGTTGAGGGTACAGGATTTTAGTTTTCAAGCAGAGATTCATGCTTCAAAATGGAAGTAGCAAGTTGGCTAACTGCAGGATGTTTGGAGTTTGAATTTGGATTTCTAAATTGGTTCAAAAGGACTAATCCTTCCCCATCCAACCAAATGAGATTGTCATCCTCATCAGATGTGAGAGCATCCACATTGACCATGCCTTCAGGCTTCAGATTGGGCAGGTTTATTAACCAAACACTGTCCTCACTGTCATAGTTGCATAAATCAATGCAGACAGGCAACGGTTTTGCTGCAGGGGGACAGATTAGGGGTTTATCTTCAGGCAGTTCATGTTGACCAAGTTGAGCTGATCAGTTTTGGTCTTGATGCAATTGAGATTTTCAATGTCACCGTGGAGGAATGTTTTCTCCTTGGGGCTCTGACAACAGTAATAGAAGAGGCACTGCATGAATAAAATATCAAAAGGGAAAGATAAAGGGGGGGAGGGGATTGTGTTGGTAGTTGATTGGACTGGTAGGAGTTTTTCAGGCGCTCCCTTCTTGCGGTTTTTAATCAAGAGATGCCTTTTGGGGGAGAGGCCAAGGGGGGAGGTAATTGAAAAAAAAAAAGACAGGATCAAAGACTCACCAAGCTAGCCATGGTGTCTCAAGCAAGTCACGGTTTTTTGGATTTGTGGTCATCCATACTACTTACTGTGCGTGCGTCCAGCAATGAAGGCCCAGGAGGCTTGATTGAGTTGGGATCACTGAGGCTTGAGGGAGTTGGAGTAGGTTCCTTGGCTCTGGTCTAAGGATAGAGTGTGGAAGGATCAGATTTCACAAATGAAAACATCAAGGCATCATCCCTCAATGTGAAGGCCAAAAAAAAGAAAGACTGACTCAACAAGCAATTTGCTCATCCCGCAACCTTTTGTGGTCATTGTGATCCTGATGGCCAGGCGCAGAGTCAATAGGCATGCAGACAATTGTGGGGAGTAGAATGCATCCAACGCACCAAGATGTGAGATTGGAACTTGGACAAGCCACCAACACCCACCAATCAACCACCATTGATTTGGGAGGTGCATCTATCAAGGGTGATTGTATTTGGATCACAACCAGTTTTGCAACATATTACCAAGCCAACTGGGAAGTATAAACCAGCAAGAGGCAGGAGTCAGTGGAGATGGAGAGAGAGAGAGGCAGAGGAAAGGGGATCTGGGCTTCTGCTGACATCCATTGGCTCCAAAAAGGATGAGTTGAAAGAGTTAATTTTTGGGAAAGAAGTTAAGGTGGTGATGGATCTGATTGAGATAATCTTGAGGTACCTGGGATAGTGTGGAGACAATTGGAGAGAGAGAAACAAGGATGGATTCTGACTGAGAGGGTGTAGGGTTGTGAGATGAGATGAGACAAGAGAGGGGGGATGAAGCTTACTGGCTGGGAGCCAAATTGTTTTGGGGAGATGGTACAAAGAGCATTGAGATTGTAAGGAGCTTGGAACTCAAAAGCCTCAAAGGGTTGGGTATTGGGATGCAACCACTTGTATGACCAAAATGAGTGAGTTGGGTCAAGATTGGATTGTCAAGTTCAAAACTAGCATCTGGAGTCAGTAGTGGTTCCAATTGTGGGGCTGGATCAATGGAAGCATAAAGGTGATGATGATGATGATGATGATGATGATAATGATAATGGTCATGGAGAGGAGGGGAGGATAGGGAACCAAGAATAAAATTGGTGGGTGATATCTCCAAGGGGGTCACGAGTGATTTGGAGGATGGATACTGATGAGGATCTTGATGAATCTCATACTGGTGTGGGGTGATGAGATGATGATGGGATTTGTGTGAAGATGGAGATGTTAAAATTGATAGAGATTTGAAGCAATGGAGATTAGCTGTGTGTGATGCAACGGAGATGGATGTGATGTGGGGCGATGAGATGATGATGGTATTTGTGTGAAGATGGAGATGTGAAAATCAATAGAGATGTGTGTGATGCAATGGAGATGCAACCAGTATGGATGTGTTGATGTGGATGGGTGTTTTAGATGTGATGGACGGTGGATGGATGATGATGCATAAATGGCCTGTTTAATGGCGGGTTTGATGTTTTAAATGCACCATTTTCATGAAACCCGCCATTTCAAAATACACCAGTTAGGGGGTCAAAAAAAAAAATGGAGGGTTTCTAATGGTGGTTTTGCTAACTTTGATACACCCTAATGCTCTATAAATATATATATATTTCCATTTTTACTGGTGGGATTTTTGGCTCATTTTGATTCATACAAATATATATATATATATATATTTAATTCCATCTTTACTGGTGGGATTTGTGGCTCATTTTGATTCAGTAGATAAAAAATTTGGGGTAAATTTATTTCATGTTTAAAAATATTCATTTTGTAAAATACAACAAATTAAACTAGTTGATTTTTAATTTGTGATGAGAAGTAAGTTAAAATCATATTTTGATGGGATTGGAGGGGGGGGGGAGGAAGGGGAGAGGAGGATTGGAGGGATTGATGGATCAAAATTGATTGAGTAAGGTTTTGATGGAGAGTTGAGGCTGAAGAAGGGGATCAAAGTGGTTGAGGTTGATTTTGATGTTGATGATAGCATGTTGATGTTCCAAGGGTAGTAGCAAGAGATCTGAATGGATGGGATTGGGGAATGGTTTTTAGGGGATGGAGGTGAGAAGGAAGAAGGATATGGAGAATAGAAGGATGAAGGAGAGTTAGAAATTGACAATCTGATACTCAAAAAAGGAAGGATTCAAGAGTGGTAAGATGTGATTGGTAAAGAAAAAGAAAAATAAATCATAGGAAATCAGATGAAGGCAGAGATGGTGAAGGAGGATATTGAGCATTCCAAGCAGCAGGAAGGATTTTCTCAACAGAAACCAGTTAAGGATACAAAGGAGATTCAAGAAGAGGAAGAAACTGATTAAAACAATAGGCAGAATGGAGGAGGGTTCAGGAGGGCTTGGAAACACTTTAATACTGATTGATTAATGATGAGAAGGAGAGTAGTGGTTGAGGATGAAGTCAAAGTAAAGATTGGAACAAAGGAAAAAATTGTGAAGAGAAAAGTGGATGGATGATGATCTATCATTAGTTGAGGAGACAAGGCAAGTGGATGGATCCAGCTTATCTGTGTATTGTTGCATGAAAAAATTCCAACACTGGCTGGGCTGCAGTAGAGATAAATATGTATTATGTCTGTTTTTAACTGTTGTGATTTCAACTGCAACTACACCCACCAGGACAAATTTGTAACATGGATTGGATATCCAAAAGGCTGAGCTTGAGTCACAACCCAGCTTGAATGAGTTGATTTGACCCAAATATCAAGATAGGTATAGCTTTTCCCAGCAAACAAGTCCACAATAAAAGTGGATAAAGTCCTGTGGACTTGTTTATCGGGTCTTGTGGCCTTGTTTGATTGACAAAAGGCCTTGTGTTTTCTGAAAATGAAATCATGATTTAAAGAAATTCATGCCTTTTGACCAGGTTTTGAAGGCTGGTGGTCAACAGGATTGGCCACAAGGTCTACCATTGTATAAATCTTTCATCTACCATACAATATCTTCCCAGTAAATTTATGCCTTTTTTTGTTTTAATTGTCATCAATCACAGTTTGTTTAAACTCATAAAAACAGCTACACCCATCAAGGGTTTTTTTTTTTCTTGTTACAAAACCAACAGTGGCCACTTTACTTGTTCTGGGGGCTTCCTACCCTTGTTGAGTGGACTTGAGAAATTGTCAAGGAGCCTTCAATCCCTTGTTTAGGTGCCTTATCCTGTTGATGACTGGCCTTGAATTAATTGAACAGGGGCCTCAATTATTTTTTTCAATTTGCTTCTTCACTTGAAAACTCAACAGTTTTTTCTGGTAAACTGTACTTTTTAACCAGGAAAAGTGGTATGTAACCCTCTGGCCCAAAGTTTATTGACCCACCTCCAATGGATCCAGTTGTTGAAATTCAAGGCAGCAAACACAATTAATGTTGAGCCAACTTGTGTGTTGTTGAATTCACAGCCTTTGACCACCCAAAGTGAACCCAGAGTTTAGGTAGCTGAACCTTGGGAGCTATTAGGCTGAAAGTTTCCCATTTTCCTTGTCAGGTTACTGATACCAGGAACTTTGCCATCCTTTAGCTACAGCAAGTTATATTGGTGTTGAAATAATAATTCCAAGAAAATTATGTGAAATCCTCAAATGATTGATTTAGAAGCAAGTGCAAAGTTTGAGTGGTTTGGTTGGATTAAATTGATTTAAATATATTTTTCAAGAGGGGGCACAGTTTATGCAAACAGGGGATCTTGATTGGAGAACAAGCTCTCTTCAAGGGGCTCTTTTGAACCATGTAAATACCTTGGGACAATGAGGTCCTAAGTGATTACTCAAAAGGGGTTACTCAAGGGAATTGGGTGGACTGGCTGACTCACAGCACTTATGGCTGGGGGAAAGGAGGAGATAACTTACTGATTTAAGCAGACACTCCAAGAAACTTGCAGAAATTCACAGTTGAAAGGGTCTCAGGACAATTGTTGTGGATTATTGCTGATATTCTTCAATGGAATTAACAATGGGTTAGAATTAATAATTATACTATCAGACTGAGGCCATAAATCACTTGTTTATCTTTAATAAACAATTTATTACAGATGGTAAGGGGTCTGGATTGATTACTCAAAAATTACTGGGGGTTTAAACCACCTAAAGGGGCTTTTTATATACTTTTATGGGGTAATAAGATCTTCTCAGGGACCTTAGAGAGGGTTGTGCTTGTGTTCTGAGGCTGGCAGGCTAACCAGGGCTAGTTTGGAACGTATTCTTGATGCTTTCAACTGGCTAGCCTTGCCTGTGTCATATTTCTATGTGAAATAATTGTCAGAAGGTATTATATATTAAATTTGTTATTTTTATGGTTCAGACATATTTCTTTATTTTTTATTACTTTCTTTTGAGTGGAATGGGTAGAAGTGGGTATTTGTAGATTTTACGTCATCTTCTAAACATGTTGGTAATTTTTAATAATTTTTTTCTGTAGACTTCTTGATGTGTTTTGTGGTTCATAAAGATTTGGAAATTCCATTGATGTGACAACCTTGATTATTGTTTCTCACAATTTATTTGCTTTAATGTTTTGATTTTCATATTTTTATTCAATTTTCTTAGGTTTCAAACATCTCCCTATCTTTCAGTCAACTTGTTACATATGCATGATGTATGCATGCAAGTTGTAGCATGTTCCTGCGGTACCTGGCTGTTGGAATTAGCACAACTGATGTTGACGCGCACAGGCTTGACAGCTGCGTGCAGGAATCTGTCATCAGTCATTTTTCATGCGAGTTTCTTGACATGCGCCTACATACTGGGTGTCAGGCGTGTGTACCCTTGCCATATGAATGCAGGGCTGCGCATGGGAATTGTGACATAACACAAATCCGCCTGTAACTCCTAAAATATACACAACACCTCCATTCTGACTGAATTTTAGGTGTGAAAACTTCACATGGCATCATGTGTGAAATGTTAGAATGGCCAAAACTGCCATGGTGGTGCTGTGGTTTATTTATCTTTTCTTCTGAAATTATTTAAAAATGTAAGGATTTGGAATTCAAGGGTGGGATCATTGAGTGACCCTACCTATTTTTGGGTGGGGAATCTATTTCTTCAATAATTTATATGGATCTCTCACTCCTTCTAATTTTATTATTTATTTTCTTTTCTTTTTTTAATCTTCTTTGACAGGTTACTCTTGTCAACTAGCAAGCTGACAGTCCTTTTCTCACTCCACTGATCATTGGATGATAAACCATGGCATGAGTAGAGTACATAATTATAACTGATAATTATGATTGTTGAGAAAGGATTTTGAATAGTTTACTAGAATTATTGCCCCAAATTTGGGGAGGGTAATTTTCCCAGCTTCAGCTTTTGCATGGTGCAAAAGCTTAGGGATGAAAGAGGTGCATCATTGATATAAGTAAATAAAACTTGTAATTGTATAATACTATTTATTGAATCTTTCACCAAGAATTCTTCTTCTATTTTCATTGGTATAGCTTTCTATATATCAAAATATGTATTTGTTTTTGTGTATCTAAAATTTTACACCTTTTCATGGAGGAATGTTTTATTACATACTCTATGTGAATGGATTATTCTAGTGTTTTATAGTATGTGTCATTTACTTATGTGATTATTCTCTTTATATACCCCCCCCCCCCAAAAAAAAAACAAACACCATCACAAGAGATCCAATGAAGTAGAATAAAGATGGAAAACAGAAAGAAAGAAAAAGAAAAGAGATATATATATATGTAGACCAAAACACAGAAACAAGAAACAACCCAAAAAAATTGCAAACACAGGGGAGATGATTGAGAGAAAGGGCTCAAGGGTGTTATCCCAGTGTGCCCATGAGCATTTTTCTGGATCTTCCAGATTCCTGTTCAAATAATTGATTTTTTAAGGAAAATATTTTGTTTTCTCCTATTTATTTTGTGGAAACATCTCCAAGTTGTCTTTCACAATCAATCCAGTCAAGATGCACCTTGACCTTCCAGAGTTGTTTGTTCACAAAGTGGAATTACCTATTGATGTTTCATGTCTGTTTGATGATTTATTTTTCACTTGTTATCCTTAAAGCCACTTTTTAATCCAAAATTATCAAGCCAACCACCTCCTGAAGAAAGGGTTGGACCAGATTCCATCTCTTCAAAGGATGAAACTGCATAATCTTCTTGCCACATTGAAAAATCAATTCAAGCCTGTTTCTTTGGAGTTCCAGGAAATTTTCAATCCCCATAGGGTTTCAAAAAATCCATGTATAAACTGGGCTCCTTCCCTGCCCCAGCTGGCATCAAAAAAAGTATTCAGGGTCAAGTTTTGGTTGTCCCCCATTGGCTCAAGGCATAGGTTATAACCATCCATGGCCAAGAAATAAGCAATAAGCCTACAGAGAGTCCCCTAGTGCTTTTCATCAGGTTTCAGAGAGGAGGGGGCAAGTTAGTGGATGGCAAAACAGATATCCAGCCTCAAGCCTTGAGCAAGATGAAGGACAATACCAATGCACCTGAGATATTCAATTTCCAAGCCTGGGGACTCCAGGTCTGAAAGATTGGATACCAGGTCAGCTTTCAATAGGGGGGTGTTGGGGTACATCAATGTATGTTCTATGGTCCCAAGTTTGGGGATGAGGACAGGCTGATGTAGATGGAACCAATGGTTGGTTTTATCAATCTGAATTCCTACAATTGAGGCAACTTAATTTTCCCATTTTAGTGTAAGGCATTTTCCCAGTTGCTCCTTCAGCCATTGAAAAATCTCTGTCAAACTTTCTGTCAGTAGCCAGTTTCCTACATGAATTCAGAGGAACACTTTGCTCTCTGGGCCATCCTAAGATTACATGCTCTGATCTTTTGCATTTTCCCTGAAACCAATTTGCTCCAAGGCCAAATTAAGGTTCAGCCAACAACATCAGTGTGTAAACAAGAGTTGAATACCCCTAAATTTTTCCTTGGATTTTGAAGCTATGGGTCCCTTGTGTCCCATTCAGCCAGCAACCTGAGAGAAAGAGAATGAGAATAGAGATCAAGATTTTCTTCCTTTCTACCAAGTGTCCAGGAGCTGGTCTCCAATATGCTATGATTTATCTACAACTTGGAGTTGATAGTGAGGTATAAGGACCTCCCTTTCAACCCTAAACTTGGTAGACAAACAACTGAGAACAACCATAAGCCTCCACCCTCTCCAACCCTAGCAATCTGCCTGCCACCAAATCCATTTGGTCTTGTCCTTCTCATGGCACATCCTTTCCTGCACCCTACTTGGAGCCCCCCATGCCTGTTGGCATCTTCCCAATACATCCAACTTTGGGTTTCCTCCCTGGATAGCTCTGCTTCTCCTTTTGCCAAACTAGCAATATCCCCAAACTCAACTGGATATGCTTTTTTTTTCTTGATCTGTTTCCATAGAGCATATTTCAGATCTTCTTCAGCCAATGCTGAGACAACCGTGCATCAAATTCTGCGCCCCCTTCACACCTGAAGCTGAGTGACCAGACCACAAAACAGTCCCCAATCCCAAGGCTATATAATGCCACCACAGAGGCCTGCTTGTTTGGGGCCATACAACGATTTCTTCAGCTTGAGGATTTTAAAAGGGTTCATGCACATTCCCAGAGGATTCTTGATATACATTTCTTTTCCAATATTGAAATGGAGGAAAGCTGTCCTCATATTGAATTTTGAAGTGGATCAGAAAAACTTGGTAGCTAATTTCCAAGCCACACAAAGTAAGGCAAATTTTTCTTCATAACTTATTCCTTGTATCTTACAGAAGCCCTGTGAAACAATTTAAATCTTCCTACAAAGTAAGTCTGCATGCTTATTTTTCTCTTTTACCAGAACTCACTTAATGCCAAGCACCTTCTCCTTTGGTACTGGAAGATCCACCTGTTTAAATACACTGCTCCTGTCCAGGTCTTCCATCTTTTTTCCCATGGAATATTTCCAGTATTCAGATTTTTTCCAAGTTCATTGGCTTGTTGTATGAGGGCACAATAGCTCCTTGATCATTTTTCCAGTTTCTTCATCCCAGAAATACCACCGTTTTGAATTTTGGCAGGTGCCTACATGTTGTCATTTCTTCCAATGTGGGATCAGTTGTTTCTGATGAGCGTTATCAAAATAAAAATTCCCAGAAGCCAAAGATTTTAAACATGTTAATTTTGGGCTCAAATCCCAGTTTGGTTTCCTAAGGAGTTTTGTCCTTGCCTTCATGAATCAGAAAATTTAATATAAAGCTCCCCTGTAAAAAGGTGTCACAGCACCAATTTGCTGGGAGACTAGAGTCATGTTGGAGTTCCCATGCCATTTTGGTAAATGTCCAGTTTTTCCTCTCAATGGGTCCATTTTGGTGGTGTTTTTGTGAAATTGTCTTTTCATGTGTTATTCCAAATTTTTCAAAGAAGGAGAGGAGGTCTCTCAATCAGAAAAATTCCAAGGTGTTTTTTGGTCTCACCTGTTTGATGCAATGACTTCAGGATGAAGCAAACTTTCAGCCTGCTACTTAGCACAGAGCAACCTGACAAAGCAACAACAATAATAATATTAACAAAATTAAAAAGGAAAAAAATAAATGAATAAATAAAATTATTATAAAATGAAGGAGTAGGAAATCCATAAGTATTATTGCAGAAATGGATTCCTCACCCAAAATAAGGTAGGGTCAATCACTGACCCCACCCTTGAATTCTTACTCCTTATATTTTTTAATTAATTTAATAGAAAATGGTAAAATGACCACGGCAGCAGTATGGCACCTTTTGGCCATTTTAATATTTCACATGATATGTCATGTATAGGTTTCACACCTAAATTTCAGTTGAAATCCAGGTGTTGTGTGTAGTTTAGGAGTTACACGGGGAATTGTGTTTTGTCACAATTCCCGCACGCAGCCCCGCGTCCTTACAGCACTGGTCTCCCGCGTACGCAAACTCCCGCACGCAGCCCCGCGTCCCTACAGCGCTGGACTCCCACGTACGCCAACTCCCGCGCGCAGCCCCGCGTCCCTACAGCACTGGACTCCCGCGCAACTGAACTCCCGCGCAGGTAATCCCGTGACCTAGTCACGCGCGCAGCGGTTCAGTCCCCCGCGCGCATCTGAGCAGCGGATCAGTCCCCGCGCGCATTTGAATGGACTGATCCCTGCGCCTCCTGCCGTGATCAGTCTGACATCCAGGTACCGCTCAGAGGAGCTACAATATAGTAGGAGCTACACTACATATGTAAAGCTACCACACAAGCATAGATTATAGTTCAAAAACCTTAAAAATCAATTAAAATTAGTTATTAACTAATTTTTAGTATTTTTTATTAATTAAATAAAGATCCAGACTCACCACGACATGAGTTGATCAGAACCTTCAAAGACCACAAAACTACATAAGGAGTGGTCGTAAAAATTATTAAAAATTACATACAGGATCAGCAGAGGATGGAGAATCAATAAACATCCACGTCTGCTCACTTTGGACCAGTACTTACAGTACAAATTGAGGATCAGTGCAGGATCAGCAAAATGACTAATCTATTGATTAACAGATCCTGCAGCTAAAAAGGAGCTGTTCCTTGACAGATCTAAGGCCAGCAGGCTAACAGCACCTTGAGGACGTGCCAATCTTGCCCTGACTGCCCCCCTAGCCTCAGCCCATGGCTAGTACCCCTTCTAGATGCCCTCAAGCACCCAAAAAAAGAATATTTAAACAGGCTCTTTTTGCCCTTCTGTTCCAAATCAGTTATCAGTTATCAGTTATCAGTTATCAGAAATATTATTATTATCAATCAGACATTGTGTCATTGTTAGTCAAGTGCTTATCAAGAAGAAAGCAAGTGATTTATGATCTAGTCTGAAGTATTATTATTATTATTTTCTAAATAACTATCAACAACCAGAAGTTTGAACCAGCCACCAACCCCATCTGTTCTGAAGCTTCTTACCTGAAGCTTTGCAGGATTTCTGTGGATTACTTCCCAAGTAAGTTGTTCCCTTCCTGCTCTGGGTTTGTGTGCTGTTTTGCCCGCCCAAATTAGTGGATAAGGCCTTAGAAGGCACCCATCTTCATTCCAAGGTTATAAACTGCCTAAGGAGGCCCCTTGAGGAGAGGTTGCCAAGTCTGTAAAGACCCCCAGTAGTATATTACTGTGGCCCCTCTTTTTATATTATATTTAAAATATTTATAACCAAACCAATTAAACCTTGCACTTGCTCTTAACATACCATTATTGGAGCTTTAAAGTATTTATTCTTTGGAATATTATTGTTCCAAATTCTTTTATCACTCTCTGTAGCTAAAGGACTGCAAGGTTCCTGGTATCAGAGAGCTGACACAAACTGGAGTAACCAGTCCATAATATTTTTTGGGAGCATCTGACCAAAGCTTGAGATACCAAAAAAGACACCAGACCCAAGAATAAGTCCTGCATGTTGATTAAATAGTGGTAACCCTTGATTGAGGGAAAAGAAGGGACCACTATATCTGCTGCAACCACATCTCCTGGTGTGGGTACCAAGTCTCTCAAAACCCAAACGCAGCATCAAATGCCTAGTCTTAGTGAGAGCACAGGTATTGGACTTATTCTTACTCCTGGTTTGGAAGCAGTATTGCACTCCCTCAATTTTCCCCAAGATTTTGAATTTATTTTTCCCTTGCGTCTGTGAAGAGCTGAGTGCACCATTCAACCAGCAACCAGAGAGAGAGAGTGAGAGAGTGAGAGAATGAAAAAGAGGGATTTGAGTGATTTTCTTCCTTCCTCCCTAGAGTTTTGGGAGATTTTATCCTACCCAGAGTTTAGAGTGAGGTATTAGTACCCCCTCTCAACCCTAACCTAGCCAGACAAAAAAATAAATACAAAACAACCCTAAGCTTCCTCCTCCTTCAGCCCTTGATGTCCCCCTGCCATTACATCCATCCAGGGTTGTTCTTCTCATGGTGTGGCCTTGCCTGCGCCCTACTTGGAGCCCCCCCCCCCTTCCCCTGAACCTACCTCCATATGCCCAATGTGCCCATCTTTGGGTTTACTCCCCCAGATAGCCCTGGATGGTCAACCACAATCAATTGATTGATTGGAGTATTGGTCAAACTCATCCAATACTTTGACATCCTAGAAATCATGCATGACTCACTGAAATTGATCAGATCAAGCATCCTAACAACTCTCATGCAGGTCTCAAGTAGTCTATGTATTGTATGATCCATCCTGCCCTGCTTCCCTGAAGTAAGTTTCTTCATCCCCTCAATCTTCACTTGATCCCTGTCTGGACTCTTATCCCCCCTCACAACTCACCCACAAAAAATGATAGTTCATCTGATTTTTTATAACCTTTATCCCATCAGAGCTGGAAGTGAAGTGATTGTTATGCTTCTGGCCTTTTGGTCAGTCTTTCTCCTCTCATAGTTGTTCATCCTAGGCCATGTCCTTCTAGGCTCTGTTATCCACTCCAGCCATAACTCATGCTTGCTAAAGGATGAACCAAAATTTATTTTTCCCTTCAGAGTGGCCTGAGTAGCCAGCCAGAGTTACCTTATCACCTACTCTATCCTGTCCTTGGTCTTTGCCTGACCTCCTTCTTGAGTGGTGATGATGAAGCATACTTATGTCTCATCAGAGGAAGAGTAAGTCAATCTTTGAAATTTTTCCCCTGAGCAAATTAGGTTGATGATGACAGTCCTTAACCCAATCTTGGGTCCAATTCATTTTTCTTTTCTCCTAGAATATCAAATAAATCAAGAATGAATAACCCCCCGGGGGGGGGGGGGATGGATGTCACCACCTCCGTCGTCAGACACTATGTATTTAACTACAGTCGATCTTGATCATGTATACTTGTATCCTCCGACACTACCTACGGGTCGGCTCGAGACGGAGGAGGAGGACAGAGTTGGAAGACCAAGCAAGGAGGGGGGGGGGGGGGGTGGGCCAAGGAGAGGAAGCCAAGGAGGAAGAGGGAAAGAAGTCGAGGAGGATTAAGAACGGAGTGAGCGACCAGCTGGGGTAGAGTGAGTAAGTAGACTGGCAGTGGCAGTGGCCTAGAGTGGTCAGTGGTCAGTGGGTGGTAAGACGAAGAGAAGCACTCCTAATACCAAATCAACCACGACACCAATCACTTCATCACCATCAACCACGACGACGACGACGACGACGACGACGAACCCAACTCCAAGTCATCATCATGAACTTCTTCTTCATCCTCCAACCTCCTCCTCATCCTCATCCTCATCCTCATCCTCTTCCTCATCCTCTTCCTCTTCCTCTTCCTCCCACTCCGATCAACTGGCCGCCGAAGAACTGTTGGCCCAGGTAGATCTCAACGCAGCACTCGAGTTCATCAACCATCATCATCATCTACACTCTCACTCTCATCCATCCAACATCATCGAGCCATCCCATCCTCACACCACCACCTCCATCCCCTCATCCACTCCAATCCTCGATCCTATCCCTCATCCCACTCACTCCATCGATCCCATCGATCCCATCCATCGCATCCATCCCATCCATCCCTCCTCCCCCGCTTCATCCCCATCTGCCATCGACCAACAACTCAACCCCGATCCAGATCTTAACTCGAGTCCTACCAAGAACCATCGTCTCAAGACACTCTCATTCTCCATCCTACGATCAGTCGTCAGGACCCGCGAACTCAATCCATCACCCCCAGCTTACTCATCCCCATCCAATAACAACAACAACAACAACAACAACAACAACAACAACAACAACAACAACACCCTCCAATCCCTACCATCCCCACTCCAATCCATCCTACGAGCTCATCACCATCACCACCCCTCACTCGAAGATCATCAACCTCGTCCCTTCTTCCTCCTCGACCTCCGATCCTTGAGTCAGTCTCTCCCTCTCCCCCTACGCCCACACAACGATATCCCACTGACGAAAAAAAAAAAAAAAACCCTCTCTTTCCGATCATCGGCATCCTTCCCTCAGCCGCAGCCGCCGAGAGACACAGCGCCAATCCGAACCAGATCCGTAGGGTCGAAGAGTGTAAAAGATTCTTCTCCCTACGCTACGAACCCATCTTCACCGCACTCGCCGAGTCTAAATCACCCCCGAGTCTCGTCAAGGTTGCCGAGTGGCGTAGGAAACTCAACCTGGTCTCGATCCTGAGAAGGAGACACGATCAATCCTTACTCTTTGCTCATCCATCACTCCCCCTCCCCCACCATCCCCATCATCCCCCCATCGAATCCAATCAACCTCCATCCGATCCCACGATCGATGATCATCCAGAAAATCTATCGTCGACTCGCCAGAATACTTACAAGTGGATCTGTCTACGCTCACGTCAGCATCGTACGATCTGGGAGATCTGTCCGGAGGATTTGGAAGCCTACATCCGCTGCCAGGGTAAGATCGAAGGTGAGGATCAACTAAGGGAAACAGAACGTCTCTTTGGTAGCTTCGATCAACTCGATCATCATCATCATCATCATCATCGACAACAACTCCACAAATCCAATCAATCACCCCTCCGGACTCCCAAACCTCATCGATGGCCTCACGACCTTCATCACTCCGATAACGAATCGACCAAAAAATCACTCCAGAGTCCTTCGATCTCCTCTCCAGCTCATTCTACTCACTTTCGATCCAGCTCATCCGGTCACTCGTCCCAACCCTTCAAATCTAAACCCCTCTCACCTCATCAATCAACCCCTCAAAGGCTCCCCATTCCATCCGATCCTATCCGTCATTCATCAGACCTATCATCCAACGAAACGAACCTCTCAGATCGTCCTCCCACTTCCACTCACCCTAACTCGAGTTTCGATCAATTGCACTCCCGATTCGATTCTAGTCCCGAGCCCACCTCCTCGGCTATCAAATCCAATCAAGCTCTCCTCTCACTCGATACCACCTCTCACCCCTCCTGGTTTCCTTCCAAACTCGTCACCTCACCTCATCCCTCCTCCGCCCTTCCAACCTCACCCCAGGAGGTTTTAAACTTTTCATCTACCTCCCAACTCGATCATCCCATCCATCCCTCATCCTCCAAGCGAACCGCCCTATCATCCGGTCCAGTCAACGCTCTCTCTCGATCTCACGAACCTACTCGATACAGTAGTGATCATGGTCCTAGGTCTCATCAAACCTTCACCTTCTCACCCAAGAGGAATCACTCCACTTGGGCTGAGACCGATGAACCCTCGTTACCTTACGGATCCTCCTCCTCCTCCTCCACCTCCTCTAGTCCAAACTCTCGACCCTTCCAAGATGCTCTCAAACTCGATCCCACCTTCTCCCGCCCATCCAAACAAAAGCTTTCAAACCTCGGTAAGGGCTTGATCGTCCACCCATCCACCACTTCTCCCCAAAAACCTTTAGTCCATCTCGCTCGGACCACATCCGCAAAAGGTCTCCTACAGTTTGCCAAACGTTCCATCATACCCGATTCGACGATCCCTACCTCATCCCATCATCCCACCAGTAGCTCGAACGATCATCGTTTGAACCCTAGGCCGATCAAACTCTCATTCTTTCACAAACCTCCCAGAGATTGGAGAGGTTGGAAGTTCGACAAGTCTCACCTCATCTTTCGACCCCATCCGCACCAAGGTAAACCCCCTTCGATCGATCGCTACACCTCTACCAGTGATACTCTCTTCGTTAGCCCCTTCCATCCATCCCTTCGATCCATCAACTCTTTACCCTATCCCATCAACTCTACTCGGCAACTACCATCGGTCAATTTACCCATCCTAGTCACCGACATGACCGACGAGGAAGTGCAGGAGATGGAGATGTGCGTCGAGTCCTTTTCCTGATCTACTGTTTCATGACTAGCCTTCCTACCCAGATCCATGCCAGTTTGACGAGACGGAGTGGTGGATCCAATGGTTAATCTTGTTGTTGATCTCCACAAAAAAAAAAAAACAGCTTGATTGCGATGGTATCTAGTAGGGTAGAACAATCCGAGTTACTGGTTAAGGGACCTAGGGATGAATACCACAAGTACGCAAGACTCTTACCCCAGATTCGCAGGCAGGTCGGATTGAGTCGGGTTAGGATCGAGGAGTTGGATGAAGAAGACTCAAACTGTTATGAGTCCTTAATGCCTCCTAAATCCTTACCAGATCTACTTTCCATCCAAACGAACGATCCTTCATTACATTCATCATCCTCCACCACAACGATAACCACCGAGGAGGGATCAGTTCTATCCCGATCCCTAAATCATGAGGAGGAAGAGGAGGAGGAGGAGGAGGAGGATAACGAGGATAAGATCTTGATGTTGGACGAGTGCTTGAGTAAGATCGAGGATTCCTTGGATGATTTGGGTCGTGAGAAACAGGTCTTCAGAAGCCAACTCTTGGATAGATTGAACTCGAGGAAACTAGCGATCGAAAAACATGAGGTGTTTTTAGCTTCCTGCTCCCAGCGACAGGAGTATATGCGGCAGGATCGAGAACTGGTAAGACCTCGAGAGATTCATTCTCTATCTTACCCATGATTTTGCAGATCTCTCTCTCTCTCCCCTAAGAGAAAATTGACATGGACCTGACCACGATCGTATCGAAATATCTGGGAACCTTTGTTTTGGAATTAATAGGTGAATCGAATGAAGAAGACGGCAAAAGTGTTTAAACAAGAGGGTCGATTGATCGACAATACGATCTTGGCAATCTCAGACGGGATCTTGAGACCGATCGTGATCGGCTTGGTTTCGATCCTGACGAAGGTTATCGGGATCTGTTTAAAGTTATTCTGGTTGCACTCGTATTTCTATTACGATCGACCGATCCTTGGATTAGGGTGTGGATTATCGATCGGATTGGGTTATCGATTCATGATCGGTCGGTCGATGATCGTCCAACTCGCCCAATCCCTTACACCCTCACTCCCTCTCGATCCTTCATCCGCCTCAAGCCCACTACTCCTGCGACTCCTACGACCGATCCGATGGATTTACGTCTCATTGATGGAGGATGTTTTGATCGATCGTCGGGAAGGATTGGATCCTCACCCCACCGCCTTCGATCGGTCACCATCTTCTGGGATCAAATACCTGAGCACCCTCAAGCGATCGATTAGCTCGATCGTCGTCTGGAGTCTGATGGGCTTGATGACGCTCTACTTTAGTCTTACGATCGTCAGTCTCATCGGCTCCGTCCGTCTTCTCACCTTCGACTCGAATCGGGCTCGATGATCTTTGTGGGATCTCTGTCGAGTTAGCCTTCAGAAAAACAAAGACTGGAGTCCTTCGAGAATCTCCTTGGAAGCTTTGGATCTGCACTCTTCCCCCACGTTTGTTTTTTCACCCTTCGGATTTCTTCTACGTATGACTACGACCAGCCCGACGGATGATGTCTACCGTTAGTATATACTCGATGTAAGAAGGGATCTTCCCATCATCGAAAGCAAGGTTCCCTCCTCTCCTTTCTCTTTAGTCATCTGCATCGGGAGTCGATGATGAAGATCTGAAGCATCATCCAGTAGGATTAAGCACCAGTGGGTAGGAGTACTGGGATCGATCATCTTGCAAGTGTGCTATTTACCTACCCCTCTGGTCTAAATTTTTCTTCTTCTTCTTTGGTTTGTTTGGTTTAATCTTGGCTCCTACGGTCGTGGATGTCTTGTTTTTAGTTCTGGATGATCGATCGGTTTGTGATGCTGATGACCATCGGTCGTCTCTCGTCCGAGTCTGGTTTAGTTCTAGTCATCTTTACATGTCGATCTCTCTCTCTCTCTCTCTCTTTTTATTTTTATTTTTGTTGTTGTTGTGGCTCGATAGGCTTCCTGGACCCACTACGGTTTGTACTGTACATCTACATCTACATACATACATACGTACGTACTTACTTAGGCCTCCATAGATCTATTCGTACATACTTATCTATCTATCTATCTATCCACTCGTCATCATCGCCCCCCCCCCAAAAAAAAAAAAAAACTTGGGGCCGCAAAGTTTGCCGGGTTGAGGAACGTGCCCAGTGGGAAAAGCTCCTTCGAGAGAGACGCGCGTAAGGTGTCGTGCGTCCTCCCGTCTTCAAAGGGCGGTCGACCCCAGCCCGATCGCCTCGGGGCCAGTGTTCATTTACCGTCGCCGCTCGTTGGACTCGACCCAATACTTCTTGGGTTACGTACGTACGGATGTACGTACTTCATCTTGCACCCCCCCCCTCTCTCTCTCTCTCTCTCTCGCAAAGCCGGGACGTTGATGGGAAGGTATGCGGTTGGGGCCCAACAGGCCAATCGAGGCCCGGGTGGATTGTGACCGGAGAATGGGAGGGGGGGTAAAACAAGAAGAAGAAAAAAAAAAAAAAGGTGAATCAATAGAAGGGAAGAAGATACAAGAGAGATGAGATTAATTAATTTTTTTTGTTTTTTTTTTTTTTGGGGGGGGGGGGCAATGTCAGAGAGGAAGAAAGAAAGAAAGAAAGAAAGATGGGTCGAGTGGTGAATGGTTTAGGTCTACAGTAGGTACAGACCCGACTAGAGAAACAGGATGGATCGATGGTTTGTCAGGGGTGTAAGTAGTAGGACTAGAAAACTAAGAGTGTTGTCAAGGTCCTTATGATGAGCTCGGAGTGAGACGAGATGGAGTGAGTCCCAAGTGTGATGAGTAGCGAGCTCGGGCTCCCTGGAGGAGATCGTACGTCTAGCTCACCGCCCATGGTCGGGAACTTGCGGGTCAACACCGAGCGAGGGTCGTCGGAAGTATCCGGGTGGAAGGGCCGGCGGACCGCTCGACGAGGACGTCCCAACGTGACGTGACGGCTGGGACCGGAGATCGAGGTTGGGGTGAATAGGAACGGTTGGCTCCCGGTGGCTGGCTGACTGGCTGACTGGCTGGCTGGTCGAGCGATCGGATGGAGTGATGATGGATCGAAAAGACCCGGATCTGGCTCTGCCTATCGAAGGAGCCGTGAAAAAAAAAAAAAAAAAAGAAGAAGAAGAAGAAGGAACTTGAAGACTGGCCTCCCTCACTTCGTCACCTCCCCGATCCGATCACCATCATCTACCGACTCCCAGCTTCGATCCCCCAAAACTGCAAGGATCGATCTTACTCAACACGAATCCTGGTAGGGGCTGCTACTCATCTATTATGATGATGATGATGATGATGATTTTTTATCTTTTTTGAGTCGAGTGATCACGAGACTCGAAGGAATCATGTGTGGTGATGGAACGCGTTGATTGTGGTTTGGACTAGATTGAACTCTTGTTCTTCAACGATCAACTTCAAGAGACTCGTTCATGGCTGCTTCGAAATCAGCCTTTAGATCTTCTTCATGGTTTTTTTTTTTTTTTTTTTTTTTTTGAATTTTCCTGGATTTACTAAGAATGAGATCTGGTTGGAATGGATTTGATGATGGTCTTATAGATCACCGTTACTTCTTTTTTTTTTCCCCCTCCCCCCCCTTTGGAACATGAGTTGACACGGTTCAACTGATCACGATCTCTTTCGAGGTTGAAAGGGTACTCAAGTTTAATGGGATCGATCTATCCAAAGCTCGAGCTTCACTATTCAAGTCATGAATGATCATGAGGTGAGGAACCAGGATGATGGGTTAACCGATCAGCCTCAAGATCATTCAGAAGATCTTCTCCAAGGTTTCAGTAAGAAATTCTGTCCCCTCCCCTCCCCTAGAACACTCATATTTGAGGTTAATATATATATATATATAAACAATAAATAAAATAAAAATAAAATTACTTGGGAGAGATTTCTAAAGAAGTTAGAATCCATCAAACTTTTAAAATCAACGATTTTGGGACGTGTGAGATTTTGATTTTTTTTTTTTTTTTTTTTGATTTTTTTTTTGATTTTTGAACGACAGGTAAAGAGGTAAAAGAGTTTGCTTGAAAGTCTCCGGAGAGACCAAGGATCCTCATGACTTTTACTAAAAAAAAAAAAAAAAAAAAAAAAAGGAGGTTAGGTTGGAATCTATGAGATCTTGAAGTCTTGCCTGTCAACCCACTCAAGAGCATGTCCATGATTCATAGGTGATTGATCCCAGATCATCAAACAAGTATTTTTTTTTTTTTGTAGAGCTTCACCCTATGGAGAATTGTTTGATGCTCTTGATAAACTTGAGGGAATTTCCAAAGGTGAGTTGAGTGATTCTTTGATTTGGTAGATTCATGGTAGCTATTCAACTTCCAACACATTTGATAGCCATTCTTCCAGATGATCTGATAGAAGCTAGAAGGCATTTATAGGACAAGGTCTTTTCTAGATCCAACAGGTTCATCAATCATCAAGTAAGGAGGCTTGAGAAAAATTTGGATTCATCATTGGATCAAAGATTTGATTATGTCTATGATTCAGAAGAAATATATGATTTGAAGTTCTGATTGATTTATGATAAGATCTTATTCTTCCCTCAAAGAAAACTTCAAACGGGTTGAGTCTATGTATCAATCTTAATACAGAAACGGTTTCCAACCAGGCTTTGTAACTCATGCTGACCATGCAAATCTTCTCTCCTCCATTTCCCCTGATCACTTCAAACCAACTCAACTGCTCCCACAGCTTCTATGACCCATGAATGTGATCAACATTGAAAGTTCTCAAATGAACACAACCAAGACTTCAAGTCAACAAGAACTTCACTGGGAGAAGCAAGCAATGGGCATCCTTGCTCTCCTTTTTCAGGTAAGAGATATCCTCTTCTGAGTCTTCCTCATTTGACTTCAGGAGAAGCTTGTCATCTGAACAATCATCACTCTATCACTCCCTGTCATTGCCTGATAGATGATGTACTTGGTCAAGCCTATGAGACTAGATCCCAATTCTTCTGGTCAAGTTCTTCTCTCCTTATCCATCAAGCAACCTACCCAACCATATCAGGATCCCCCCCCTCCTCATTCTTTTGCTCCATTTCTTCTCTGCTCATCCATCAAGTAGCCTGCCCAACCATATCAGGATTTCTAAAATTAGGATCTTGGAATGTGGTTTTGTTTAAAGTGAGTGACTTACTCTCAAAAAGTAATAATAATGTCTTTTAATTCAATTTAGAGATTGGCTTGTACTAAGATGATGGAAGAAGTTAGGAGTAGTTTTGTTGCTTGATAATTGAAATGATAGTTTGATAATGGAAGATGATGAGAAAATCAATTGAATAAGATTTTATGAGCAAGAAGAACAGGATGAAATCTGCTAAAAAATTGGCTTGTCTTTATACTTAGCTTATGCTTGTTTGTTCTCTGATGGTGTGTAAGAGGAGTTCCTGGAGTTCCCAAGTGAAATGGGAAGAGTTCAATGGGGTATTGGATCAGAGGTGTTATAGCTCCCCAAACATTTGATTGACAGCAAGCTGGTTGACTTGGGGATATCTGAAATTCAAGGAACCAATGAGGCAGTCACACTATTGAATTTGCTCACTGTTGAACTGAACTCAGTTGTTGTATGAGGATCATGGCTGACAGGCCACTGGAGTATGTAGACTTTGACAAAATTTCAATGGTTGAATTGGTGTGAGATGGAAGAATGAAATCTGGTGGAGCTTTGAACAGAAAATCAGATAAAGTTTTCTCAAGTAGGTGGATTTTACCATCACAGTCAAGGAAATTTGCATTTTGGTTCATGATAACAGCTTCATAAGGCCTTGATAATACTCCATGAATGGCTTTTGTGAGTGAATTGTGTGTTTTGTTGATATCTGGGTCATTGTGAGCCTTAAGCTGTTCAGTTGCTTTGAGGGCTGTTGTTGCTTCATTCCAAATCATCAATCATTCAAAAATGGTTGCCTGTGGCAATGAACTCATTGATTTTCAATAATTCCAAACAAGATGTGGGGGGGGGGAGGCATGGGTATTATTTGGATATATGATAACAGGTCTAGTGGCAAGTGGGAGATGGTTGATGAAAAAAGCTGGAGGAGGAGTGGGTGGTACATGGTGACATGGTGAAGTTGACAATCTTCAAGCTGGTCTCAAACAGACCCAAGTGATTGGTGGTAGTACCATCCTGAATGATGGCTTTTAGACTTGAAAGAAAGGGCTAGGGGCAAGTGGGAGATGGTTGATGGACCAAGCTGGAGGAGGAATGGGTGGTAACATGGTGACATGTTGAAGATGAGATAACTCAAGAGAAAGGTGGTGGCACTACTTTTCCTATGAGTTTTGACATGAGGATCCATGTAGCACTCCAAAGAATACATACTTCCTGCAGATAAATCTTACCAGTTTGCTTTTGAATTCTGATTCCTCAAGATTGGTGGATGGTCTGAGTTAAATAGATGAAAATGCAGAGGGGTGAACATGGGGGTTGTGGGGGGGTGGGGGGGGGGGGTGGATCAATTGGATAGGAAGGAGGGCAAGAGTGGATGAATGGGATCAAAAATGGAGGGATGGATGAGAATTTAGGGATGATTGGGGATGATAAAGTAAAAATAGAAAGGATAAAGAGTTATATATTATATTTTAAAAAACCCAATTATTTCCAGGTACCTCTGACACACCTGGTGTGAAATAAGTGGGTTTTTTTTTGATTTTTTTTAATGGCAGGTTTTGAAATGGCAGATTTGGTTTGAAACTTGAAATTAAAAAAAAATGGCAGATTGGCTAACTCTGATACAACCTATTGATTAATGAAGCCTTCAAGGATCATCAAAAGCTTCTTCAAGATTTGTACCAAAATCAATCCTGGAATATGATTTGGGTTTATCAATCTTAACATTTCATTTTTGAGAACTATTTTAGGTGTGATTCAAGAAAAAATTAAATCATAAACCATAGGAAATCAAAGGGAGAGAAATCTCACAGGAGATCTGGTTCTGAAGGCTAAAAAAAGTGATCAAACCATTCACAAAAAAAAAAAAAAAAAAATCCCTTAGCCCAGAAGGTCCAAGATATTCCTTGGATCCTTGCATTGTTATTTACAAAGGATTGTTGTTCTCAAGTAGATCCTTTGCCATTGCAGTCTGTCTCCAAGGTCTATAAGAAATAGAAAAAAGGAAAAAAAAAACCTGTTTCCCAACACATCTTGACACCATTTTGGATGGAATCCAAAAAAACATGAAACTTCTGAACCCTTAGATTTTTGTTCATGATGAAAAATATAGGATGATATTTATTCTTGAAATTCTGATGTATTTTTTAACACAAGATTATTAAAAGGTTGATGTTAAATTCATGGCTCAAATGAGCCTTGTGGCATGGCTACATGGCTACACCTGAGCCATTCAGAGCCCACACAATTTGTGTGTGGTTGAGATGTACTCCACATGGCACTGGATTGCCTTGTGGTGGCTGCACAACTAAAATTGAGCTGTGTAGAGCCTCACACAGCTCAAATGTAGTCATGTTGCCGTTCCACACGGCCAGCCCGACCACATTCAAGCTGTTTGTGACTCTACATGGCTTGAATGTAGTTGTGTTGCCCTTCCACATGTCCAGCCCAACCACATTCAAGTTGTGTGGGGCTCTACACGGCTCAAATGTAGTCGTGTAGCCATGCCACATGGCTACAAGTCTGGCGGGAAAAAAATAAATTAAATTAAAGGGTATAAAATAAACCAAAATAAATTAAATAAAAATAAAAACAAAACAAACAAACAGAAATCAACCAAAAGATCAAAAAAAAGGTTGATTTTTTGGTTAAAAAAAAAAACAAAAAAAAAAAAATAAGAAATAAAAAAAAAATAAGTAAAAATAAAAACAATAAACACTGAGGAGAACCAACCGGTTTTCTTCAGATTCAAGTAAAAAATTCAAGTTCAACTTGACTAGCCCTAAAGTAAAAGGGTCAAAAAATGCAAGGAGTCTTTTGACCAGCCCTAAAGTAAAAGTGCCAAAAAAAATAAAAGTCTTTTGACCAGCCAAAAAAAAATACAAGAAATCTTTTGAACAGCCCTAAAGTAAAAGTGCCAAAGAAATACAAGTCTCTTGAACAGCCCTAAAGTAAAAACACCAAAAAAAAAAAAAAAACATGAGTTTGCCTTGACCATTCAGTGAGCAATTTTGGAACCAAAAAGTTTGACACAACCCCCAAAAACATCTCAAAACCACCATCTATGGGGGTAAAAAGCTCAAATACACCGTGTAAGGGGTGTACACAGCTTCCTGGGCTTAGGCGTGTTTAAGACAACCCCTTGGGCGCGTCTAGACGTGTGTTTTTGCCCACACATGCATCTTGGATGCGTGTAGAGGCCCCCATGCATCCATTGGGCCTTGTATGGCCCTACACAACTCCCACACAACTGGGAGTTGTGAATTTAACATCAACCTTGTTAGAAAATACAACCACCCCAATGCAAACTTCAAAAATCAGGTTGAAAAAAAAAATCCAGAAGATTTTAATAATAATTAATGGAAGTAAACCCATTATTTTCTTGGTCATTCTTTTGATTCTGGAAAACAATCTGATCCACTTTAAGGATGAAAAAGAAAATATTCCAGAGGGTCATAAAGTTTTCTCAGTTCACTAATCCTCCTCAAGGAGCCACCATCCAAGTGCCTGAGTATGAAGTATCAATGGCTCAATCAAGAAGAATCATGATCTGTGGTTAATCAAAATCTATCAGAAAACACTTTGATTTCATCATACCTTCCAGCCATATTTCAGATATTTGGTCTAACTTTGGTATGTTTTGAACTCTTTAATCCATATCTTGGGAAGATGGATAATAAATACTGATGGATTTATTTGGACCAATATGAGATGCTACTTGTCCCATTTGATGGTTTGTGTTATCTTAAAGAATTCAATGGTAATTTGAATGGTTTAGAAAATTTGAAACCAAAATAAAAGGTGAGGAGGAACTTCTTCTATGTGATAAATTTGGTTAGTGGAACATTTTGTGTCTTGATTTGCATTTATTAAAAGCCTTGTTGAAATTCAAAAGTGAAAATTAACTCAAGCATCTTGACTTCTGGGTTGAGGTCAAAGTACATCAAATCAAACTGGCATGGAAGCAGGTATATATGAATGCCCAATGTTCAAAAAAATAAAATAAAATGGTGGAACCAAGTGAGGAATCAGTTTTCATTTAATGTGTTGTCAACCTAATCTTTTACATTTTTTTCCCTTTTTAAATGTGTTTTCCTTGTTACATGTGTTTCCCTGGTTACATCTGTTGGCCCTTTTTAATGTATTGTCCCTGCATGTGTGTGATAGTACAAGAGAAACCTTATATATATGCAAAGAGGTGGATGAAAAATATGTAAAAAAGATCAACACAGACCTTAAATATTTACATAAATTGGAAGAACCTTATATACTTACAAAGATGTAGTTAAAAAGTATAAGACCTTGCACATGTGCACACATCAGCTTGTGTGTGACTTTTTTTTTTCTAAAAAACAAAAAAAAAAGAAGACTGGAAAAAAAAAAAGAACAAGCAGACTGGAAAAAAATTCAGCAAACTGAAAAAAAAGGAAAATGGACTGAAAGAAAATATAATAAAGCCAACTGAAAAAAAAAAAAAATTGAAAGTGGAATGAAAAAATAAATAAAAGATGAAAGCAGACTGAACTGGATCAAAGTGGTGCATCTTAGTCAAAATTAGTAAATAAATTCTAATCCAAGCAGATAAATTCCAGGTGAGGTGCAAGAAAATTTTTCAATCTTTTTATATTTATAGATTGCTATTGATTAGGTTGACAATTGATCCTAGGGATGAATGATGAAGTGTGATCTTTGCAACTTGTTGACTTTCTTACACCTATGTGCATACATACATATGTACTTTTGAGTCAAATTGAGTCAAGGGAGTGAGTGTGAGTGTGAATTTGAGTGTGGCCAAGAAGGATTGGTGACAATTTTTTCAATTTCAAGGAAGGACAGAGGTTTTTTTTTTTTCAAAAAAAAAAAAAAAAAAAGAAAAAAAGAAAAAATCATAAGTATATATTGACTGTTAGGTATGTGTGTATGTAATGTGGGTAGACAGAAGTCTTGGGACAGATTTTTAATTTGGGAACACCCAGGTACTTTTAAGCAATGTAAGCTGTAGATTAACCCCAGAAATCATGATGGTTTTGCATTGAGAACTACACAATTGATCTCCCAATCCAGTCAATGATGATCAAAACCTCCAACCTCTTGGGTTATCAAGTACCATCCAAACCTTTGTTGATCAATAATGTTCATGATGGAAAAATAATTTTGGTAAAAAATGTAATTTTAATTTGAACCAAATTATTAAAAATCAATTTTTCATGATCTCTTTTCTTTATTTCTTTATTTCTTTATTTCTTTATCTCTTTATTTCTTTATTTCTTTATTTCTTTATTTCTTTAATTCTTTATCTCTTTATATCTTTATCTCTTCATTTCTTTATCTCTTTATCTCTTTATCTCTTTATTTCTTTATTTCTTTATTTCTTTATTTCTTTATTTCTTTATTTCTTTATTTCTTTATTTCTTTATTTCTTTATTTCTTTATTTCTTTATTTCTTCATTTCTTTATTTCTTTATTTCTTTATTTCTTTATTTCTTTATCTCTTTTTTAATTTATTATTATTATTATTTATTATTTTATTATTTTATTGTTTTATTTTTTTATGGGTAATGTTAAATTCAAGGCTCATTGAGCCATGTACACAACTCTATACACAGCTCTTTGAGTTGTGTACACAGCTCAATGGGCTGTGTGGCACCCTACACGACTAAAATGATCCCTATGGCATGCTACACGGCTCAAATGGGCTGTGTGGCATGCTACACAGCTCAAATGCGCCGTGTGGTATGCTACACAACTCAAATGGGCTGGGTGGTATGCTACATGTCCCATGTGAGTTGTACGGCACGCTAAACAACTAAAATCAAGTTGCGTAGCATCCACTAAATCTTAAATAATGAATAAAAAATAAAAAATAATAAATTATAAATGATAAATATCAAATATTAAATAATTAATAATAAATAGGGTAATGTTAAATTCACGGCTCATTGAGCCATGCACACAGTTTGAAATGGGCCATGTGGTATGGCACACGGTCTAATTCAAGCTGTGTGGCACGGCACATGGTCTAATTTGAGCAGGGTACAGCCTCCCATGGCTCACGGCGTTGTGCAACCCACCCAACCCGGTCCGCCACCATGTGGACTTCCACACAACTACATTTGAGCCATGTGGAGTTGTACACGGCTCAAATGTATTTGTGTGGAATTCCACATGGCACCGGACCGCAGTGAGCAAAAAAAAAAAAAAAAAAAAAAAAAAAAAAAAGGAAAAGAAATGAAAGGGTACTAACACAACCCATAAACTAAATAAACCTTCCAAAAAAAAAAGGAACCAACCAAAAAAATCGAAGAATGTTCATTTTTTGGTTAAAAAAAACAAACAAATATATATATATATCAAAATAAAAAAAACTTGTACCATCCAATGGACTAGGCCTAAAGTAAAAAGAACCAAAAAAACACAAGTAACTGGACTAGCCCTAAATTAAAAAAACCAAAAAAAAGACAAGTAACTTGACAAGCCCTAAAGTAAAAACACCAAAAAAATATAACTTGACAAGCCCTAAAGTCATTTCAACTTGACTAGCCCTAAAGTAAAAGGGACCAAAAATTAAAGAAGTCTTTTTACCAGCCCTAAAGTAAAAGTGCCCAAAAAAATACACGTCTTTTGACAAGCCCTAAAGTAAAAAAACCAAAAAAAAAAATTTCAACTTGTGTTAAGCTTGTGATGGAATCAGCCCAACACAAGTTGAAATGACTTACCATTAAACTCCCATTCAAAACACTCAATATAATGATGTTAACTCAAAACACTCAACATAATGATGTTCAAAATGTGATAACCTTTTATATTGATAGAACTTGTTAGCTGCATTAGAATTACAATTTATATGAAACCCAATGATGAAATGAAGTCAAAGTATATTAAAATCTAGAATAAATTTGCAGTTGACCTTTGAGATGATCAACCCAACCAGAGGCTTTGTTAGAAATCAAGGAACATGGTTTTTCTACAATGGGCGGGATTGGAATCATTTCTCCCCCAGGTACTAATAGAACCCAGTGGTTATTGTTTAAAAAGGAACTGAAAATTGTATCTGATTGATCAGTAACACCATTTTTCATTGGATTATAAGTATCACATGACTCCAATGAAATGAAACGTATAGGTTTGGAATATGTGTCTGCTATAATTTGACCCATGTCCAATTTAGCCAGCCATTTTGAGGAGGGAATCTTTTCATTGATTTCTTCAACATAAAGTCTTTGTTTAATCTTTTAAACCTTCCTTGAACCACCAAGCATCTGAATGTAGCATGCTTCATGTTTCTCTAATGTTTCAATTATTTCCTTCCTAACCTTAAACCAACCATTTTCTTCATAACCAAGAGATTTATCAATGACTCTAAATCCACAATTCCCATCTCCAGTTGATGCCCAAACCTCACCCAAGAACTTATGGAATTTCTTAAGTATTTGATTGAGGTATTTCACATTTGGTTCCTATCATTAAAACTAACTTAGTATTCATTTCTTTAATTGGATCAATGAAATGAAACTTGCCAAAGATGAGCTTCTGGTTCAGCTTTGCTGCATGTTCTCTTCCTCTGAAGAAGATTCTGATTCCAAATTAAGTGATCCCAATTCAATTTCAGTCTCTTCCTCTGAACTATGAAATTCAGATTCAGATTCTGCCAACTTTGACTAACAATTCATCATTAGTTAGTAACTAAGTTCATTAAACCAAAAAAATGAACATATCTCAAAAGAAAAGACTTACAATGTTTTTTCTTTTCTTGTTTGGAGCCCTTATAGTTTTTTTTCCCCCTTGAGTTGTTTTTCAACAAGCTCAAACCAAGATGGGTCTTGCCGCATATCTGTAAATTTTGGCCTGCCCCTACTTGATTGTAAGACTTTAGGTTCAAGTCTTGGCTTGGATCAATATTTAGTAATCTTCTGAATGATAGACTTCTATAGTCCGCTTTGCTCATGATCTGGAGATTCCAAGATTATTGCATTGACTTTTTCATGTAACTGAGTAATGCTTAGCATTTCATCCACATTGCACAGGAAAAATTCAAAAGGATTAACCATTAGTGAATTAAGATTCATTAATCAAAAAGCATCAATCACATAGTGATTTGAACAATCCAACTTGAACAATCCAACTTAGCCAACTTATAGAACTAGAACTGCAAGGGTCATAGTCCAACCTCCACTGAGGATGAACATATTCAGGTACCAAAGATCCTCTGAATGCTAGACAGTCACCTATTTGATGGGAACAGGGCAAACCCATAGTCTTGAAATATGACTTGGTGCAGATTTTTCCATCATGATTACATTTGAACTTCTTGAATTTTTCCCTAAAAAGATGGATTGCCTCTAAAGAAAATTTGTAATCCAATGGTAACAGTTCAGGGGGAAGAAATGTCCCCAACTTAATTTGAGAGTTATAAAGTGATGCATGAAATGAATTAATTCAATTCAAAACTTTTCCATCAAGGCTTTTCCAAACATCCAACAGGTTTCCCAAAGAGTTTGAAAGGAATTGTTTGAGAGTTGCATGGGCCCCTTCAACCCAAGAAGTTTTTTTGTTACAAAATATGGGTTTATACAAGTCCACGCTGTTACAAACATCTATTTGATGTGGAAAACTTTATTTTCCATATACTCAAGTACATCCTCATAGTCTTTCAAGAAACACTATACACGTCAAAAGGTCAGAACCCAAAACTAGGAACAATAAGAAGCAGTGATTTGGACCTACTCTGAGTTCCGCATCATTGACCTCCGCCTCCTCCTTGGTCTTTGAGTCCCCATACTTTGCCCACAGATTCATAAAGCTTTTCCATCCTTCAAAGTCATTAACAAAGCCCACTTTACAGTTTGATTGAATGTTTTTAGACAAGTGCCAAGTGCAACATTGTCTTGATGACTCTGGGAAACTAGTTTCAATTGCACAAATCAGAGCTTTTTCACAGTCTGTCACAAAGACTTTTGGAATTCTCTCAGGATCATAAGCCAACTCCTTTAAAGCATTTACAGACCAACTTTAGAACTCAAACATTTCTTTTGTTATAAAAACAAGAGCTTTTGTGAAAGTTTTCCAAGTAGCTGTCATTCCTACAACATGCAATAGTGGGGTTTTGTACTTATTTGTTTTATAAGTACAATTCAACATAGAAATATGATGGAATTGTTTTGAAAGCATTACTGCCTCTGGATGTGCTAAGTACAGGGCCTCCAAGTGACCCTCTCCACTGAACTTTGACCGGTGAATCAAACTTGTTTCTTCAATCTGTTCATATAGTACCTCCATAACACTTTTTCCCTTTAGTTCTGCAAGTGTGACCTTCCTCTTAGTGTTATAGATTGTTTGGTCATCAACATAATCCCGCCCATCAATCTTGCTCAATTTTCTCTTCAGTTGTAATGTATTGAGCTCATCATTCATGCCTTCTACTAGATTTTCTAAGGCCACCCCCAAGATTCTCCTCAGTTGAGGATGCACAGAGGGATGTTCAGATGGTTGATGGTTATGTTGGTTTTTTTTGTAGGAGAGGTGCCACAAGGGGTCTGCCTTTGTGCAACTTGCATAGATTAAAAACTTGAACCCAACCTTCCTTGTGTGAGTTTGTCTAGACCGTTTGGTAAGAAGACTTCCTGAATAGGAACCATGTCTATCACAGGCTAAATCCACATATTGGTCACGCTTTGAGTTGAAAAATGTTAAAGCATAACCATGCTTCATTGACCATGTTTGACAATATTTTTGTGCCTCTTTCCTAGTAGGAAAATCTCTCAAGGGAGGTGGGTCAAGTGGATCTGCCATAGTTACATAGTTATATTGATGGCATGCACTCCATCAGTTTCAATCAAATTAAATACGGAAAAGACCAGTAACATAAAATATTATTCACCACCAGTGGTCATGTCCATTTGTGAATCATTTTGTTCCTCAATTGTCACCCTTGATGAGAATGCAATTGGGGCTTCCAATGTTTCTTTAACCAAATCCTTTTTTTCTTTTTCCAGAGCTTTGTTGATGGCACTATCAATGTAGACCTTCCACGCAGCCATGTCAGAAGAAGGAGGGCTTTCCACTTTTCCCATTCAAAAAAATGCAATGGTATACTTCAGTATTCAATCCAACTTTCAATTGATCAAACAAAGTTTTCTCACTTTTGAGTTGAGAAAGAATTGTTTTCAGATTTTTATATGATTTATGATTTGAGTTTTCACTTTAATTTCACTTGGGTTTCACTTTAATGTCTCTTTGGGATTTCTAGGTGTGGAAAAACAGTCCCACAAAGTATGCGTTTATCCCAAATTTGGGTTGACAGAACTCAAGTGTGGTCCAGGGGGTGCCCAAAATTCTGGCACAACTTCTGGGGGGTTGTGCACCCCCAAACACGGCCAATTTGAGCTGTGTAACTGGGTTACACGGCTCCCACACAACCCCCTAGGGGTCATGCATGTTTGAAATGGCCCTTTTTTATTGAATTTGGGCCCTCGTAGCTCATTTGAGCCATGTAGGGCCCTACACAACTACCACACAGTTGGAGCTGTGAATTTAACATCAACCATTAAAGACTTCATCAAATATTATTGCAATACTGGTGTTTTTATCAAAGTTGTGATGCATATACGGGCCCATCCTTTTGAGTATATTAGATCAAAGAACAAATTTTAAAATAGGATATAAATATCTTTTTTTTAAAAATGAATGAGGAACCAGCTGGAGTGGTTTTGTGTTTCAAATTTCAAGGTCCAGATTTGCAGCAGTCACATTCTACCAAGATTCATTGATTTATATAATTTTGAATTTTTTGGGGAAATAATTGAAATTTTTTAATTAATTTCCAAGAATGAAAAATTCAAAAAAATTGGTATAATCTATACAAAACTGATTTTTTGATCCTACATTACCAAAATATATTAGAAACTCGAAATAAAACTTAATTTATAATTGAACCTCCTTTCAAGCATAAATAATATTTGATTTCAAATTGGTTATATAATATTTCAACAGAAGTTGTGGTTTGGGTAACTGGGAGTTATTTGGATAGATTTCCTGAATTAGTACAGAGTTAAGACTCATTTGTGACCAATTTGAAAGTTTTTTCTGGGGTGGCACATGCTTGCATGTGTCCCGCCTGGTGATTTTTTCTTTTTTCAATTTTTTGATTGTAATTTTGAAGGATTTTAAATTGGCCAAAAACTCTCAAACATTTTTTAGAGAGGTTTTAGATGCCTCTTTACACACTAATTCTTTTTTTTTTAAATTTTCCAAACCCCAAAAATTTAAGGAAAACCTGGTAGGTGGAGGAGGTTTAGGGATGTTGCGGTGAAATTGAAAACACCCAAAAATAAGGTTTGGGGGCATGAAAAAAATAATGCCATTATTATTATTACTATTATTTGTCACAACTGCCCCTGGTGTGCAAGGGGTGGAAGGCACAGGCACTTCTACTCATAGATCTCAGTGGCATTTTTTGCTCTAAATCATTGATTCAACAATCAATAGAAAAATAAATTATTAAAAATTCAGGAAAAAAAATCATTCAACCCATATCAATCTCTATTACTTTGCTTTGTGGATGTGCCAACTTTTTAGGAGGAATTTATTTTTAAACCAAGTTCCAAGTTATTATGAATCAAATTATCCCATTTTTTTGATTAATTGCTAGCAAAAGCAATCCAAAAGGGATCTAATTGGGGAGCTAGCCACATTTCAGAATTATAGTGGAAAGAAACTATGTGCTTAAAATATTCCAAAATAATTGAACACATGGGAGAATTTTGATAATTTGCGGTTGGAGGGAAATTGAGAGGCAAACAAGTTGATGGCTTCAAATTTGATAAAGGGAAATTTTAAATTTACAACCCTATGTGACTTGTTCACAGCCCAAATTGGGTTGTGTGGCGTGTTTTGCAACCAAATTTAGTCATGAATGGCTGCTCCCAACCAATTTCAGTTGTGGACAGCGGCTTGCAACCCATTTCAGCCATGAAAGACCTCCAACAACCCCAAGTTGGTTTGTAAGCAGCCTTTCACAAACCATTTTCAGTGAGAAAAAAAATAAAAAATAAAAAAAATAAAAACAAAATAAATAAAAATAAATAAAAAATTGAAAAAACAAAACAAAAACACCAAAAAAAGAAAAAAAATTGAAAAAATTGAAGAAAAATCAAAAGGAAATTCTAAAAATTTCACCACTGTGGGGCCATGAATGCGCAGCAAATATAAATAAACCATGAAAAAGTCTGTGGACCAGCCCTAAAGTAAAAACACCAAAAATTAAATAAACAATGAAAGAGTCTATGGACCAGCCCTAAATTAAAAATGCCAAAAAATACAAGTTGAACTTGTTTCAAGCTGATCCAATGAGGTGTACTTGTATCAAGCCCAACTCAATAAAATAGCCCTAAAATGAAACAACCAAAAAAGGTTTCTATCAATTTCACCTGAATGGACAGGCCCTAAAGTAAAAAAACCAAAAAAAAACCAGATAAACTTGTGTTAAGCTGATCCCATCACAAGAAGAAAAAGTACTCCTTATGATGGGATCAGCAAAACAAAATTTGAACTGAATTGCCAATAAAATCTCATTCAAAACACTCAAAATAATTATTTCAACTCAAAACACTCAACATAATAGGGTGTATAAGAGTTAGCCAATCTTCCATTTTTCTAATGGAAGGTTTCAACCCAAATCCACCATTTCAAACCTACCATAAAAAAATCAAAAAACCCACTTACTTTGCATCAGGTGTGTCAGGGTTACCTGGGAGTAGGTGGTTTTTTTCCATTTTACTAGATAACTCTTGATCCTCTCTATTTCTCCTTTATCATCCCCACTCATCCCCTGTCAATTCTCATCCACCCCCCCTTTTTTTGGCTTGTTCAATCAACTCCTTGGCCAGTCTGTCAATCCATCCATCCATCTTGTGAACTCATGACCTTATCAATCTCAACAATTCTCTTTACAAGTTTTAAATCTATGCATGCTCAGTTCTTCCATAAAAGCCTATCAAGTTGAGCAATGAGATCTAGAGCTATGGACCCAGCCTGCTCAAGGATTGCTCAAATGAATCTCCCAAGTGTTGGATCAATCTAAACACAATTTTGTTACATTATACTCCTCATGCCTTGAATAAGAGCCCCCTGCTCCTATTTTTTTGATTGAAATATGAAAAGGAATTTCCAAAAAACAATCAAGATCAAGAAGCTCAAGTAAACCAGAAACTTTTGCCAGGATAACCAGACTAGCAACACACCAGGACTTAAGACAACCAAAACAAATTGATTTAACATCAAGCATTGACCATTTCCACAAGCTTACATGCACAAGAACTGGCCATTCTTCCCACAATGGTCAACCATCATGGGTCTTCCCCTTCAAAGAATTCTCATTTGAGATCACCTTCTCCCATCAGAATTAATTGTAAAACCCTCAACTGATCGTCATCCACACCATCCTTCAACCAGTCCCCACTACTCCTCTCATCCTCTTGATCCTCCCACCAATCCAGTACCAAGAAACTCAAATGATTTCTTACTAGGTTAATCAAACCCTCTCAATGGCCTATGATGGACTTCAAACTTGGTGCCTGGAAGATAAACTACTTATGCCTTGTGCCTAGACAAGTTTTGGTACAAGAAACTTAAAAAAAAATCATTGGTCAATGGTATTCTTACCCAGGGGGAGGGGACTCAATGGGAAGAAGAAAAAAAAGGGGGGATCATGACTTGTTTGGCTGACCTCTTGATCTTATTTTTAGATATAAAAATGTATACTATCATAAACAAACCAAAAATACCTGGGCCAGGGATGATCCAGCAAGCCTGATCTTGCTACTTGGAGCTAAGTGATTCATTGTATTACTGTGGAATAAAATATATCTATGGTCTTGGATTCCAATTGGCTGGTTTTCATTAGTGTCAGAAATAATCTTCAAGGATTTCTTCCTCACTCAAACCATCATCAGCACTTCACTTTTGATTTTCTTTTGTTTGATCCTATCTTTTGTTCCTGTAACCATTTTTCCCTCCAAGCTTCTTGAGTTCAAAATAGAAATTATAAAGCAATTTGATTCATTCAGGGTTGATGTTGGGGGTTTATCTTTTGAAATCTATCTAGGGGTCTCTGGAATCAGTTCTTTACTCATTGATCTCAAATGCATGCCATGGATCAACAAGTCAAAAGGTAAGCTAGCAGAGTGAAATGCCTCACCAATCAAGCCATGAACTTCCAAGTCAATCAATCAAGTATGGTAAAAACAAGCCAAGCCATCAATATTCTCCATCTCCAATTGATGAAAACTCCTCTTGAAATCAAGGCAACATGCCTTCAACATCCATACCAATTCCTTCTTTCCACTGTTTCTCAGCCTCTACATTGGTCAGTTGATCCTAAACCCTCTGGTTTTAAAAAATAACTGGGTTAGCATTTGGATTGGGAGAATGATGCATTTGATTTCATTAAGTAGGAATTTGTCATCCTCAGCCTCTCTGGAGTTCTCATTCCTCCTTGAAATTAATGCACTGACTTTGAGTCTGTCAAGCCCCAAAGGCAACTCAACATAGTTATTTCACTTACTTGGGCTGCACCTTGTTACCTTTCTTGATCAAATAAGAGATTCTATTGATCCCAGTCCTGATATATTTAAGGTTATATTTCATCAGCTTATTGGGCTTCAACATCCCCTTGCATGTCATGAAATTTTATTTCTCAAGTCTTGTTTGGATTCCTACCAAGTCTACTGATGTATATAAATCTATGATCAACCATTCAAAACTACTCTCTCAGGGTAAATAGTAAAACTCCAAAAAGGGGTCCAGAACAGCTCTGATGAAATAAAAAACATTTGAAGAGGAATTAAGGATGCTTGCTTCCATCAGTCACTCTGTGGGATTTGACAATATATCAACTTGTCAGTGGTCTCTCTATCCTTAATTTTTAACCCCTACCACTCCCTATCTCTTGATTCATCAAGAGTCCAAGGAGAGGAAGGATCTCCTGTGGATTCTGGTGCTTCACATGGTAGCCAAAATATTTTATCACCAGCTCATGAGTTGATCATTGGTCACTGAATGATGAGTTATTTTCCTACTCAAGTATTTTCTGACCAAACCTGATCCTGAACCTTTTTTGTCCAGACAACTTGAAGATTCTTTAGTCCAATGGATAATCCATCCGGTCAATGCCAATGATGCCAATTGATGGCCCCAACCACTTGATTTCTCTCCTATGTTTGGGTATAATAAGCCCCAGATATTATGGGCTAACCAGAGTGAGCCACAATCAAACCTGGTCTTGGGTATGATTTATGGGTGTAGCATTGTATTCCCATCCCAACTCAACCCAGGATCAATGATAAATGGAGCTGGGATGCATAGGAGTGTTTAAAGGACAGTAAAAAAATTCCTAGATCAAAAAATTCAATCAAACCCTGAAATATCTCAAGCTCCTTAGTTTAAGTTTTACTCCTAGAATGTATCATTACACCTACATTGCTTGGAATTAATTTTTTCATTGTGTTGCAAAGCATAAATATCATTAGAAACCCAAACTGCACTTATTTTATAATAAGTAATAGTTTAGGGCTATTTTAAATTCACAACTCATTTGAGTTTTTTGAATGCCTCAAATGAGTTGTGTGGCATGCTACACAACTCTGATTGAGTCTTGTAGCACACACACAATTCTGATTGAGTCATGTAGCCTCCACAAAACTCTGATTGAGTTGTGTAGCCTCCACACCACTTGAATGTAGTTCTGTAGCGCCCAAAAAACAGTTGGGTTGTGTGTGGAATCACACACAACTCCAAGAATTGTGGGCCAAAAAAAAAACTAAATTAAACTAAATAAAAATACAAAAAAAAACATAAATCAACCAAAAAATCAAAAATTTTTGATTTTTTGGGTTAAAAAAAATAAAATAAAATGAGAAATAAAATAAAAATATGTAAAAAACAAAATAAACTGACAACAACCAAAAAATTAAAAACCAGTTTATTTTTTGACCAAAGATTAAAAAAAAAAAAAAAAAGAAAAAAAGAAAAAAAAATCCAAAAGTCCAAAAATCCAAGTTCAACTTGAACAGCACTAAAGTAAAAAAATCAAAAATTAAATAAGAATGAAAGAGTCTATGGAGCAGCCCTAAAGTATAAGTTCCAAAAAATACAAGTTCAACTTGGCTAGCCCTAAATTAAAAACACCAAAAAAAAACAACTTCAACTTGTGTTAAGCTGATCCCATCATAAGAAGTAAAAATATTGCTTATGATGGGATCAGTCCAACACAGGTTGAACTGAATTAACAATGAAATCTCATTCAAAACACATAAAATGATGATTTAAACTCAAAACAATCAATGATGTTCAAAATGTGATAACCCTTTGTATTAATAGAATTACAAGATCAGCGTCAGAACCAAAACCCAAATGATGAAATATGAAGTCTATGATTGAATTCTATAATCTATAATAAACCTGCAGTTGATATTTGAGATGATCAAACCAACCAGAACCTTTCTTTGAAATGAAATCAGAGGGTTTTGCTACAATGGGCGGGATGGGAATAATTTATTGCTCAAGTACTAATAGAACCCAGTGGTTATTGTTTAGAAAGGAAATATAAATTAGCTCTGATTGATTTGTGACATGTTTTTTGTGTTTGAGTATAATTACAAAATGACTTCAATGAAATGAAACACATAGGTCTGGCATATGTGTCTGCTATTATTTGACCCATATCAAACTTAGCCAGCCATTTTGAATATGGAATCTTTGCATTGATTTCTTCAACATTAAGTCTTTTTTTAATATTTTCTACCACTTTTTCACCACAAAGCATCTTAATTTAGCATGCTTTATGTTTCTACAATGTTTCAATTATTTCCTTTCTCACTTTAAACCAACTGTGTTCATCATACCCAAGCAATTTAGCAATGACTCTAAATCTGAAATTCCCATCACCAATTGGATCCCAAACCTTGCCCAAGAACTTGTGTAATTTCTCAGGTATTTGATTGATGTATTTTACTTTGGGTTCCTATTATCAATAATCACTCTGCCAAAATTCCAATAAAATTCATTAATCACATCAATAATGACAAAAGATGAGCTTCTGGTTGACCCTTCCTGCACGTCTTCTTCCTCTGAAGAGGATTCCAAGTCCAAATGAAGTGAAGACAATTAAATTTCAGTCTCTTCCTCTGAAATATGAAATTCAGATTCTGATCCTGTGGACTTTTACTAAAAATTATCATCATTTCATCATCATTTCATTAAACCAAAAAAATGAACATTTCACAAAAGAAAAGACTCACAATCTTTTGTCTTTTCCTATTTGTTTTATGTCTAATTCCCTTTTTCCACTTAATTTCCTTTTAAAAGTGCTCAAATCAAGAAGGGTCTCTGGGGGTATCTGCAAATTTTGATTGACCTCTACTTGATTGCAAGACTTTTGGTTCATTTTTTGGCTTTGATCAATAATTTGTGGTCTTCTGAATCAGGTACTTCAACAGCTTGTAATGATCTTGTTCTGAATATCCCAAGATAATTTAATTGATCTTCTCATGTAACTGAGAATTGTTGAGCACTTCATCAACATTGAACTTCCAAAATTAAAAAGGATCAAACATTAAAAAATTAGGAATCATCCGTCAAAAAGTATTTATCCCATTAAACCAACTTACAGAAATTGAACTGCAAGGTTAATAATCCAACCTCTACTGGGGATGAACATCCTCAGGCAAAAAAGATCCTCTGAATGCTAGTAGGTCACCTATCTTTTGGGAAAAGGGAAAAACCAGTCTTGGAGTATGCCTTTGTGAAAATTTCCCCATCATGGTTCTGCTTTGATTTCTAAAATTGTCCCAAAAAAAGTTAAATTGCCTCTAAAGACAAATTGTATCCCAACAGTAATATTTCAGTGGGAAGAAATATTCCTAAATTTATTCAAGATTTTTAAAGCAATGCCTGAAACAATTTAATTTTATTTGAAACTGTTCCATCTAAGTTTTTCCAAACATCCAAAATTTTTCCTGAAGAATTTGCAAGAAATTGTTTGAGAGTAGCATGGGACCCTTGCACCCAAGGCATGGTTTTATCTCCAAAGTCTGTTTTTTGGAAAATCCAAGCCATTAAAAAGTTCTCTTTGATACAAAATATGTTATTTTTCATATACTCAAGCACATCCTCATGGTCTTCCTAGAAACACTTTATACAAGTCATAACGTAAGCACGTAAAACTAGGAAGATTAATGGTAGAGGCAGTGATTTGGCACTTAATCTGAGTTCCAAATCATTGAACTATTCCTCCTCTTTGGTTTTAGAGGACCCATACTTCACCTACAGAGGCATAAAGCTTTTCCGCACTTCAACATAATTATTATAGCAAAATATACAGTTTTCTTGTATGTTTTTAGACAAGTGCCACAAACAAAACTGTTTTTTTGACTCAGGGAAACTATTTTCTATAGCACAAATCAGATCTTTTTCAAAGTTTGTCACAAATATTTTGGGAATCATCTCAGGATCATAATCCAGCTCCTTCAGTGCTTTTTCAGACCAACTTTAGAAATCAAATGTTTCTCTTGTTATAAAAACAAGAGCTTTTGTGAACTTTAATTGTTTGGATGTAATTCCTACAACATGAAATAGGGGGATGTTGTAATTATTTGTTTTATAAGTACAAGCCAACATATCAATATGATGAAATTGTTTACAAAGCTTTAATGCATCAGGGTGAGCCAAGAATAGGGCCTCCAAGTGTCCCTCTCCACTGAATTTAGCTCCATGAACCCAAACTGAATCACCAAGTTGTTCAAGGAGGACCTCCTTAACACTTTCTCCCTTGATTTCTGCAAGAGTTACTTTTTTCTTAGTGTTATAGATTATTTGGTACTCAACATACTCTCTGCCATCAATCTTGCTCAATTTTGTTTGGAGTTGAAGTGTATTGAGCTCATCATTCATACCTTCCCTTGAATTATCTAAGGCCACCCCAGATATTCTCCTGAGTTTAGGATTCACTGAGGGGTGTGGAGATGGTAGATGGTTATGTTTATCATTTCTGTAGGAGACTTTTCACAAGGTTTCTGCCTTTATGTGACTTGCATGGATTTAAACCTCAATCTCCCTTGTGTGACTTTGCCTTGACCTTTTGGTGAGCAATGGCCCAGAGTATTAACCATGTCTATCACTGGCTAAATTCACATATTCATCAAGCTTTGAGTTGAAAAATGTCAAAGTGTAACCATCCTTCATTGAACATTTTTTAAAATACTTTTGTGCCTCTTCCCTAGTAGGAAAGGCTCTCACAGGAGGTGTGTCAAGTGGATCTGGCACAAATTGAATTGTTATATCATACTTAAATATTTACAAAGTTAACAGCCACAGCTGCCTATCAGTTTCCATCAAATAAAATCAGGCAAAGGCAAGAGTAACATAAAATTTTACTCACCACTAGAGGTCAATTCCATTTGTGAAACATTTTGTTCCTCAGTTTTGACCCTAGATGAGGATGCAATTGGGTCTTCCAATTTTTCTTTACCCAAATCCTTTTTTTCTGGAGCTTTTTTCATGGAACTATAAATTTATTCATTCAACACAGCAATTTAATAAAAAGGAGGGCTTGCCACTGTTCCCATAATGCAAAAAAATTCAATGGTACTTCAGTATTCAATCCAACTTTCAATTAAACAACTACAAATTCTTCTCACTTTTGAGTTGAGAAAGATCAAGTTGACCAATGTGGAGTCAATTTTTTTTTCCATTTTCCAACAGGGGAGTTTAAAGTGGAATTTTTGGGACTTTTTTTTGACAAAGGCAATGATTGTATTTTTGGTTTCACTTTATGATTGCTAGGTGTGGTCCAATAGTCCCACATAGTATGCATTGATCCCAAATTTTGGGTTGATGGAACCCAAATGTGGTCTAGGGGGTCCCAAAAATTCTGGCATAACCCCACGCAGTCGTCTAAACGCTTGTGTACAGGTGTAAAAAAATCAAAAATGCCATTTACAGGAGGTATACAACCCCCCTGGGGTTGCGCTTGTTTGGAAAAAACCTTCGGAGTTGTTTCCAGGGGTTGCACATGTTTGGAGCAACACATTCAATGTGTGTATGGGCCGTGTAGGGCCTTGCACAACTCACACAGGACTGGGGTAATGAATTCATCATTACCAAATAGTTTATTCAAATCAAAGATGAAAAAAAATCAATCCAAGTCTGAGGTGGGTTGAGGAGTTTTGGATGAACAAAAAATGATAACACAACAAGTTTGAGGAAACTATGAAGAATGAAAAAAACAGCAGCTTTTTTTCATAAATGACTATCTGACCATCTTTTTTTGCTGCATGCAATGAGAATTGTGTCAGTGCTCATTCCTATTCTGCCACTTTGATGGGTGAGTAACTTCTCACCTCTAGGGAGGCTCTCCTCTAAGTGGGTTAGTATCACATTTATTGATTCTAGTTGGCCTGGTGCTGATCAATCTGTTCTGGGGCAATGGTTTTGATAGTGTCAGTGTTCAGTGCACTACAGCGCCTATACCTTGGTCCATATTGCCTATTTTCTTACATTGATCATCTCTCTTGGGCAATGATTCCATTGGCTTGTGCCTCTTAGTCTGTCTGCCTGCTGTATCCTGACAGAAGTTTGATCAACAATTTTTCTGGTTAGATCTGGTGTAATGAAGATGATTTGGGAAGCTTTGATTTTTTGTTTTATGGTAGCAGATGATGACAATTGTAGAGAGATGATATGTATTGGTAAGGAGAAAGAGATAATACACCTAGGGGGAATTCCTTCTCTTGGTAAGTGCATTGGGGCTGGAATTGTGGGCCTCTTGGAGCTTGTTGGGAAGGTGTCCATCTTTGAAGCAGTTGAGGTTTGCGCTTGATGAAAAAGCTTTTTTTTGAACAATGAATGAACTAGGGGTGGAGGATGAGAAACCTGACCACAGAAATCAATTCTGGGTTTGGTTTTTAGATGAGGTGAAGGCCATTCTTTGTGCCATGGTGTGATTTTTGGATTGGTAACAGATGAGGTGTGGGATGACTTGAGTGAGTTTTGGTTGATGACATGTTGATGTGTGAATGGGTTGTTTTGCATTTGATGGATTGATGATGCATAAATGGCAGGTTTTGTGTTTGAAATCCACAGTTTTCATGAAACTTTCCATTTTGAAATACACCAGTTAGGGTGTATGTGTATTTCAGAAACCCGCCATTAAAAATGGCAGGTTTGTCCAAAAACAATGGCGGGTTTCTAATGGCGGGTTTGCTAACTCTGATCCACCCTAATTATTTTCAAATTGTGATAGCTTTTAATAGAATTAAAAGATCAGAATCAGAGCTTAAAACCCAAATTATGAAATTAAAATTATGTTTATAACGTAGAATAAAACTCAAGTTGATATGCTAAATGATAAACCCAAACAGAAGCCTTTTTAGAAGTCAAAGAAGCAGGTTTGGAAACAATGTTCAGGATTGGAATCATTTCTCCCTAAAGCAAAAAATGAACCAAGTGATTATTGTTGACAAAGAAAATGAAGATAGCATCTGATTGTTATTTTACACCCATTTTCATAGGATTATGAGTAAAACATGAATCCAATGAAATGAAACATGTTGTTTTTCCATAAGTATCAGCTATTAATTGGCCCATGTAAAGGTTTGAAATCCATTTTGAAGAGGGAATCTTTTCATTGATGCCAGTAACATAAATTATTTGTTCCATCTTTTCAATGTATTTAATGCAAAAAAGTATCTTAGAATAGCATGTCTTATTTTTCCTTTTGTAATTTAAACCATCCATGGTCATTGTACCCAAGTGATTTTGAAATGACTCTAAATACACAATTCCAATCACCCACCAGATCTCAAACATCCCCCAGCAACTTAAATAAGCTCTTAGGTATTTGATTGAGGTATTTCATTTTTGGTTCCTAAGATCAAAAACAACCTAGTATTCATTGTTGGTTTTGATCACTTCAATTCAATGAATACTCACTAAAGATTTGCTTCTGGTTGGCTTCTCCCCTTCTTATTCTTCCTCTTCTGAGGAAGAAGATTACAAATAAAGGGAGCCTAATTCACTTTCAGAGTCTTCCTCTGAGATATGAAATTCAGATCCTGAGCCTAAGGACTCTTTTTATAATTATCATTTCCCATTAGTACATTAAACCAAAAAATGAACACTTCTAAAAATGAAAGACTTACTATCTTTGGTCTTTTTGGTTCCCTTCTAATTCATTTGTACCTCTTAACTTCCCTTTAAATGTGTTCAAATTTTGAAATTTCACAACAAGTGGCTTTCAATTTGGGTTAAACATGGCTGAAACGTAAGAACTTTTTCTCAAGCCTTGGATTGGCAATCAAATTAGCAGTATAATCAACCATGGAATTTAAAATCTAAAATGTAACTTGTTGAGGCTGTCCCATAAGCATGGAATTCAACTTTTTAAGCAATTGGGATTTTTCAAGCCCTCAATCTGTGTCAATCTTTCAAAAATAAAAACCATAATCAATCTGTGAATCCTATAATTAGTACCCTTTGAAAAACCCAAGAGCCCTACTTACTTCACTGGAAGGGTCATAGTCTAACCTCCACTGGGGATGAAAATCCTCTTGATGCTAGTATTTCTGCTAAGATGCGGGAACAAGGCAAGCCAATTTTTTTGAATATGACTTTGAGCACACCTTGCCATAATGGTTGCGCTTTAACTTCTCAAATTGCTACCCAATGAGTTCAATTGCCTCAATTAAAAATTTGTAACCCAAAGTCAAAAGTTCTTTTGGAAGAAAGTTTCCCTACTTTATTCAAGATTTTTTATGAAATTCATGAAATGATTGGATTTGGCTTTCAATGGTTCCTTTGAGGTTTTTTCAAAAATCAAAAATTTTCCTCAAAGATCCCACAAGTAATTCTTTGAAAGTAGCATGGGCCCCTTCTACGCAAGACTTTGTTTTATTTCAAAAGTATGGGTTGAAACAAGTCTACACTGTAACAAACTTCTCTTTGATAGGGAAAATTTTCTTTTCAATATGCTTGAGTAAATGCTCAAGGTCTATCAAGAAACACTGTTTACAATTTTCAAAATGAGCATTCCCAGAAGAGATGAACAGAAGAAGCAATAAATTGGCATAATCTGATCCCTTCATCATTTAATTCTGCCTCCCCCTTGGTTCTAGAGGACCCATAATTTTCCCACAGAGTCATAAAATTTTTCCATCCTTCATTTTAATTACTGAAGAAAATGTTAAAATTTGCTTCAATGTTTTTAGACAAGTGCCAGGAGCACAACGTTCTGGATGAATTAGGAAAACTATGTTCAATAGCACAAATAAGAGCTTTTTCATGGTCCCTCACAAAGAATTGGGGTAGCCTCTTGGGATAATGAGAAAAATTCTTTGATGCTTTCAAAGCCCAAGTGAAAACTCATAAGATTATTTTGTTATAAGAGAAAAATCCTTTTTAAAATTTTTCCTGTTGGCTGTCATTCCTGCAACATGCAATAGAGGGCTTTAAAAGTTTTCCTGTTGGCTTTCATTCCTGCAACATGCAATAGAGGGATGTTGTACCTATTTTTTTTATAAGTGTTGAATTATTGGGTGACTAATAATTTATTTGTCCTTCTTTCTTCTTCAACCCTATTTACTTCTATACCTTTACATTCCTTACCATTTTCATTATCCACCTTTCCACTGTCTCATCAACTTCTGCCCTAATGTTTCTACCCATTATGCAATCTTTCACCCTCATAGACACACTTTCCAACCAGTGTCTCTCCCCGGTGTTCTCAATCCAAATTGGAATCTCCTCTTTTTCAATTGGCACCAGCTCAGATCAGGATTTCTCTGCCCTTGTACAAATTCTAATTTTTACCACCAGCATTCCGGTTCCTGAGCTTGGTAATTCACACCTGTGTAGACTCCTCATCTTTCACCCTCCTAGCTCTTTCCTCTTCTTTATTTATTTAAAAGTATGTTCCCTGTAGCTAATCCTGTCACTTGGCATTCTTTTTGCTTGAAATTTCTTTCACCTGTGTCTCTAGGCTCAGAGCCTTTCTTTTGAAGGTGTTATCCACTGCTTGTGTTTTCCTTTCACTTATTCTTATTCCTTTTCTCATTGCAATTCATCTTTATTTTGAAGCCTCATATCAACAATAATTACAATCCAACATAGCAATATGATGGTATTTTTTAAAAAATTTTATAGACTCATGATGAGCCAAGAAAAGGGCCTCTAAGTGACCCTCTCCACCAAATTTTGACCTAAACCCACATGGTTTCCTGGAGCATTTCAAATAGAAAGTCCATAACACCTTTCCCATTCAGTTCTGCTAGCTTTACCTTCTGCTTAGGTTTATAGATTTTTCTATTTTCAATTTGTTCTCCACCATCAATCTTTCTCAATTTCCTTTGAGTTAAATTGTATTGAGCCAATCTTTTATGCCTTCCTCAAGTTGATCCAAGGCTTCGCCAAAGATTCTCCTCAGTTGAGGATGCACTGAGGGGTTTTCAGATGGTTGATGATTGTGTTTTTCATTTCTAATGGAGAGATGCCATGTGGGATCAGCTACTGTGAGACTTGCATGGATCATGAATTGACACCCAACCTTCCTTGTGTGAGTTTGCCTTTGCCATTTGGAGAGGCATGGCCCTTCATATACTCCAAATATGTCACATGCTGGTTCAACATATTTGTACTTTTTAAACTAGAATGTTTTAAATGCATAGCCATGCATGAATTCCATTTTCGAAAATAAATCTTGGCTTCTTTCCTACTAGGAAATTCTCTCACAATAGGAGGGTCAAGGGTTTCTGGTACCTCATAGTTACATAGTTAAACCCCACATGGTTACATTAGTATTGATAAAGCCAAATCCTTCTCAGTCAAATGGGATATGAAATGTGACCCACCATCTTTAGTCAATTCCTGTTATGAAGAAACATTTTGTTCCTAAATTTTGACCCTAGATGAGGGTTCAATTGGGGCTTCCAATGTTTTATTTTCCAAATCCCTACCAAAATCCCTAGATCCCAAAGCTTTTTTAGCAACACTTTCAATTAAGTCTGTTAATGCAGCCATGTTTAAAACAGGGGGTCTTGGGCTTTCCACTGTTCCAAAATCCCAAAAAACCCCAAGTCAACTTATTATCCAATCAAACTTTTTTTAACAACTCCAAAGTGTGCTCACTTTTGGCTTGAGAAAAATAAAATTATCCAAAACGCAAGTGGTGTGTACAGTTTGTTTATCTGACAAGTGTTGGAATTTGAGTTTATATATATGTGACTTTCACTGGAGTTTGAAGTATCATTGATTGGATTGATTTGATTTATATTATTGTTGTTATTGAATTTTTAAAATAATGGTTAAAATATAACTAGGCTGTGTTTTTAGTAGTGATTGTCAGACTGTCCAAGCATAACATTTCACTTACCATGTCACTTAAACTGCTTATGTTAATTTTGCCTTATTCATTTTGTACTCAACCACTTGTTGGCCAATCATGTATTTAGTCTATATAAACCACGGTGCTCTCAAATGGAATTCATCATCTGCTCAGCCAATTACATCAACAAGAGTTTCCTTTTCCTCCTGATCTCAGGTCCGTTACGCTTGATGTTATAAGCTCCTTTCATTCTTTTCTCATTCAACTTTTACTTCATCAGAACTGCAGCTCTCTTTATTCTTACAACAAGCAAGTTTTGTCTACATTTTGTGACAATTCTTTTTTTTGTCCAATAATCTTCCCACATAGTATACCACATCCACAACTTTAGGTTGATGGAACTCAAATGTAGTCCAGGGGTGCCTAGGTACCCCAATAACCCCCTCAAATGGCCCATTTGGGTCTGTTTTTTCCCAAATGGGCCAGGAAAACAGGCGAAACCCCTGCTCATGACTTGTGCAACCCCCAGGGGGGTTTGAAACCCCAATTTTAACCCTTTTTGGGTTGAAATTGAAGATTTGGGACCCTTTTCAAGTTGAAATGTGGGATCTGCAACCCCTCAAAGGATGCGCAAGTTGTGATTGACTTTGCTTGCTCCTCTTGAGTTGTGATTTGCAACCCTGTGGTTGTGAATTTAAAATTGCTGTTTGATAAAAGTAAAACTGGCCTTTGGTATGTATCTGCCAGAAGGAAAAATTTGCAAGGGAATTCATCCAGTAATATTGAGGGGCAGGTCAAGAAGGGTGGTTTAGATGTTTTCTTCCTTTTTCAAAACTTTAATCCCAGAATTTAAACATGGAATATTAATCCTTAAAGAGAGAGTTTAATTACATTTCCTTGATGATTTCCTGTCCAATTGAACTCCAATCTTCAGATTTATGGCCAAAATTAACTGATAATGATTTTGGAAAAGAATGCCTTTGTTTTATGTGAATCCCATTTTTTGGCAGGAAAATGAAATACTAAAAAAATTTCAAAATAATAATTGAATTTCCTGTTATATTTTGATAATTTTTTCCTCTTCACATGTTCAAAAATAATATTAAACCAATTATAAAAAGAAGCAAAAAGATTTGTGAAATAACTGTTTTTTTTTCTTTTGAACTTTTTGAACCTAATTTTGAAGGCCTTAAATCCACCAGAAGCTCTCAAACAGATATTGAATAGGTTTTAGAATTCCCCCCTACACAGCAGAATTTTCTTTTTGTTTTTGTTTGAAACTGTGTAAGACTGTGCAAATTGAAGGGAAACCAAGTGGATGTGGGACTTTGTTGGGACGTTTCAACTGCGCAAAAATAAGGATTGGGGGCTTGAAAAGAATAATACCTTTTCATTATTACTAGTTAGTTTTATTTATTTTTCATTTTTTGGAAATCAGTCATCATCAAGAATAAAGAATTTTTGTTATTATTTTAGACTCAAATTTTTAAGATCTTTCAAACATCAAATGAAATTTCTTATGAGTTTTCTCAGGGTTTATATGTGCTGTATTTTCTTTTTTGGTTCATGTTAATTTGGTTTTTCATATAATTAATTGTGTTTATTTGCATGATTCCTTTTGGAAAACATAAAAAGGGAACAAGAAAACAATGACACACCCCAAGTGTTTTTCTATTGGGATTCAAGATTGAATGAGAGTGTAAAGATCCAAATAAATAACCCTTAAAATCCATTCAAACAGGAACTGGTAATCTATAACTAGGGTTGAGATTTTTCTTTTCAAAAAAAGAGGTTTGCTTATTTTGGACTAGGGATTTTTTGAATGTTTGAAACCAAAAAATTTCCTTAAAAAAAATTGAATCAAATCCATAGAATGATTTGCCTTCAAGAATTCCAGGACCCTAGGTTGCAATAAAGATCCTGAAATCATAATTTAAAACTGAAAAACTTACAGGTCAGGTTTTTTGTTTTTCTCTTTTTCAAAAAAAGTGATCTTTGAAAAAAAAACTTGAGAAACTTTATTTTATTTTTAATTTTTTTTTAAAAAGCAAAAAAGATTGAATAAGAGCAATATCTATCCTTGTTCATTTGAATATTCAGGAAATTAGAAGGATTAGTCAAATTTCAATACAACAAATTCTTGGGAAACCAAAATTATCATTAAAACATGTATAAATTTAAAATTTACAAGAAGTCCCAGTTCAGATCTTTTTGATTTGAACTGGGACTTTTTTGATCTATAAATCTTTTTTATTGAAAGAAAATAAACAGGCAGAAGGGAAAAGAGAAAATGATGTTGTAAATAAACAGGAATGAGAGAAAGTATTGATTGCATTCCCTTAATTTTTAAGTTTTTGGAAGAGAAGGGACAAAACAAAGCCTTAAAAATTTTTTTTATATATTTTGGGTATCATTTCGAATTTTTTTCATAATTATGGAAAAGAAAGGACAAATTTCTATTCATTCAAAACTATCAGAATTTTATCATTATTATTATTATTATTATTATTATTATTATTATTATTATTATTATTATTATTATTATTATTATTATTATTATTTATTATTATTATTATTATTATTATTATTATTATTATTATTATTATTATTATTATTATTATTATTATTATTATTATTATTATTATTATTATTATTATTATTATTATTATTATTATTATTATTATTATTATTATTATTATTATTATTATTATTATTATTATTATTATTATTATTATTATTATTATTATTATTATTATTATTATTATTATTATTATTATTATTATTATTATTATTATTATTATTATTATTATTATTATTATTATTATTATTATTATTATTATTATTATTATTATTATTATTATTATTATTATTATTATTATTATTATTATTATTATTATTATTATTATTATTATTATTATTATTATTATTATTATTATTATTATTATTATTATTATTATTATTATTATTATTATTATTATTATTATTATTATTATTATTATTATTATTATTATTATTATTATTATTATTATTATTATTATTATTATTATTATTATATTATTATTATTATTATTATTATTATTATTATTATTATTATTATTATTATTATTATTATTATTATTATTATTATTATTATTATTATTATTATTATTATTATTATTATTATTATTATTATTATTATTATTATTATTATTATTATTATTATTATTATTATTATTATTATTATTATTATTATTATTATTATTATTATTATTATTATTATTATTATTATTATTATTATTATTATTATTATTATTATTATTATTATTATTATTATTATTATTATTATTATTATTATTATTATTATTATTATTATTATTATTATTATTATTATTATTATTATTATTATTATTATTATTATTATTATTATTATTATTATTATTATTATTATTATTATTATTATTATTATTATTATTATTATTATTATTATTATTATTATTATTATTATTATTATTATTATTATTATTATTATTATTATTATTATTATTATTATTATTATTATTATTATTATTATTATTATTATTATTATTATTATTATTATTATTATTATTATTATTATTATTATTATTATTATTATTATTATTATTATTATTATTATTATTATTATTATTATTATTATTATTATATTATTATTATTATTATTATTATTATTATTATTATTATTATTATTATTATTATTATTATTATTATTATTATTATTATTATTATTATTATTATTATTATTATTATTATTATTATTATTATTATTATTATTATTATTATTATTATTATTATTATTATTATTATTATTATTATTATTATTATTATTATTATTATTATTATTATTATTATTATTATTATTATTATTATTATTATTATTATTATTATTATTATTATTATTATTATTATTATTATTATTATTATTATTATTATTATTATTATTATTATTATTATTATTATTATTATTATTATTATTATTATTATTATTATTATTATTATTATTATTATTATTATTATTATTATTATATTATTATTATTATTATTATTATTATTATTATTATTATTATTATTATTATTATTATTATTATTATTATTATTATTATTATTATTATTATTATTATTATTATTATTATTATTATTATTATTATTATTATTATTATTATTATTATTATTATTATTATTATTATTATTATTATTATTATTATTATTATTATTATTATTATTATTATTATTATTATTATTATTATTATTATTATTATTATTATTATTATTATTATTATTATTATTATTATTATTATTATTATTATTATTATTATTATTATTATTATTATTATTATTATTATTATTATTATTATTATTATTATTATTATTATTATTATTATTATTATTATTATTATTATTATTATTATTATTATTATTATTATTATTATTATTATTATTATTATTATTATTATTATTATTATTATTATTATTATTATTATTATTATTATTATTATTATTATTATTATTATTATTATTATTATTATTATTATTATTATTATTATTATTATTATTATTATTATTATTATTATTATTATTATTATTATTATTATTATTATTATTATTATTATTATTATTTATTATTATTATTATTATTATTATTATTATTATTATTATTATTATTATTATTATTATTATTATTATTATTATTATTATTATTATTATTATTATTATTATTATTATTATTATTATTATTATTATTATTATTATTATTATTATTATTATTATTATTATTATTATTATTATTATTATTATTATTATTATTATTATTATTATTATTATTATTATTATTATTATTATTATTATTATTATTATTATTATTATTATTATTATTATTATTATTATTATTATTATTATTATTATTATTATTATTATTATTATTATTATTATTATTATTATTATTATTATTATTATTATTATTATTATTATTATTATTATTATTATTATTATTATTATTATTATTATTTATTATTATTATTATTATTATTATTATTATTATTATTATTATTATTATTATTATTATTATTATTATTATTATTATTATTATTATTATTATTATTATTATTATTATTATTATTATTATTATTATTATTATTATTATTATTATTATTATTATTATTATTATTATTATTATTATTATTATTATTATTATTATTATTATTATTATTATTATTATTATTATTATTATTATTATTATTATTATTATTATTATTATTATTATTATTATTATTATTATTATTATTATTATTATTATTATTATTATTATTATTATTATTATTTTTATAATAATAATAATATTATTATTATTATTATTATTATTATTATTATTATTACTATTATTATTACTATTATTATTACTATTATTATTATTATTATTATTATTATTATTATTATTATTATTATTATTATTATTATCATTATTATCATTATTACTATTATCATTATTATCATTATTATTATTATTGTTGTTGTTGTTGTTTTTTTCTAGGATCTTTGATTTGAAAATTAATGATCTTGATCCTTCAGAGTTGACTGGACTAATTTTGATTGGAAAGTTATTTTATATCCAAAAATTTCTTGGAAAACCAAAATTATTAATGGAATATGAAAAGAGTGTGATATTATATGTTGAAAATCATGCCTCAGTCTAACTAAATCTCTCAAGAACTCAGAAAAAATCAGTCTCCACCTATTTATACTCCTGGTTATGCCTCCTGTGCATCCCCCTTAAATACCTTCAGGCTTTAATTTCCTCTCACAGGCTCCCCCTCTCTCTGTGTGGGTCTCTTTTCTCCCACTCTATTCTTCCATTTAAATACAGGTAAATTTGCACAATCCAAATTTCACAAAAATTCCAGATAAGTACACATCAGCCTCCATGGGAAAGCCCAATATTCCTGGATCTCAAGTAAATTATCAAGCCCATTGGAACTTTATGTCAACTCCATTGGAACTTAGATCAACTACTTGGATCAAACATTGCTGAAGGCCTCATCATCAATCCTCATATATACTTGCCTCTTCTTCTGTCTTTGAAAAATTATTTCCAAGGAATTATTACAATAATTTTTACTGGTTATTCCTCATCTGGTAGCTTTCACCTCACCAAAAATAAAAAATTAAAAAAAAACCACTTGACTCATCTCAACTTTCCCCTCTGGTTTTTCTCTTACAGGCTTCAGAAAAAATCTTCCTCAGAAATTGAATCCTAGAATTCTTTTCTTATTCCACGTTATAATCCCCTGTAATTTCTGTATCATTATAATTTCAATCTTAAACATCTCAAAATCTGTTATGTGAGAACTGATGCTTGTGCCATCTGTTACTTTCTAATTAGTAGCATGCTTGAAATCATAATAATTCCTGCTGAATAATTAATACTCAGTCTCTCCTTGTTAAATAAAAATCATAAATTACCCCCATCCAATTCTCTTCGATTAACACTTGAAAAAACTACCAAGCAAAGCATGTACTAGTGTTTGATCAAACTGCAAAGAAAAGCATGGAATAGTGTTTTATTTTGATAAAGGGTTTGTGGAAATTCACATATCCTGGAAAAGACTGAAAAGAGTGTGGCATTTCTGGTAATAATATCAAAACTTTTATCAATCTCTTAACCAAACCAAATTCCTTGATTCAAAATTTTTTGATCCGGTTTGATATAATTTGACAAAATTTTAGATTTCTTTGACTGAATTTGATGCACTTAGACTTAATTTGGCTTAATTAGACTTGCTATCACCAATTTTTAGGCTAATATTGCAAGGTCTGGATTTTAATTCCTTTTTTAAAACCTGGAAATTTATGTTTTAAATTTGCCTCTTTCCCTCTAAATCTTCTCCGGCTACTTCTTTTGGGACACTTTAATTCTCTCGCTAAACTTAAATAATTCCAACAAAACATTAAAAACTCTCTTTCATCACAATTCCACATCTTAATCAAGCATAAAGAGGTGGATTTTCTGTTCTAGATGCAGATGATACAGAACAGTCAAATCCTCAGCCTGTCACAAAGTGAGAAACCTTTTCACCCTTCAAATTTGAGAAATTTTCAATTACATGGAAAATTGTATCATTCCCACAGCTCCCCTCAGAGCCTTTTTTTCTCCTGCTCCACCTCCAGCTTGTATAATTAATAATGTTATGAATATACCCAAGAAGTATTTGGATTACATTAAACACCTTATTATCCCAGAATGATTTCAATACCAGAAGAAAAGGGAAAAAAATACAACAAGGGCTAAGTTTTTTACTCAAGTATTCTGAGAAATATAAATTCATCTACTATGAAACCTTAAGAAGAATGACAACCTTCTATTCTATGGAATACCTGCTCCTCAAAATCAAGCTCAAAATCCAACTTCTAATGTGGATCAACCACTCCTAGCACCACTTCAGACCATGAATGAAGATATTGAAAAGCTATCTCAAAAATCATCAACAATAAATTCTCATTCTGGAACTTTAAAGACTCCTTCTTTGAGTTTTCTGGACAAGTCTGAAGGAGAAAAACCCAGAAAACTCCAGCCACTCCTCTAGTATTTTGAGATTATCTTTGAAAACAAAGAAGTAAATTTTAAGGTGGAATGGAAGAAGGTAATCTTTGAAAGATATTTTCTTTATGGAAATTCAAATCAATGGATCCGAAACTATCTGGATCATCTTTCAGATAAAGAGTCCTCTTCCCTACTCAACTCACCACTCCACTTAAACAAGCAACTTCATACCCTCTGTTGAAACAGACCAGAAACTTTCAAGGCTGGAAAGGAACTGGTGAGCTTGAAGATGAATTACTCTGGCTATGCTTCAAAACACATAAAATCATTTCAATCTCTAATTACAAAAGTTTCTGGATGGTTTGACAGAGCCTTTTACTTCAAATTGAAACAAAGCATCCATTCATACCTCCTGGAACAATTAACTAGGTATTTTTTTCTCTCAAGAAATTCTCCAGGATCTTTTGGATATAGTTTTAAGCTATGATACAATGTATCATTAAAGGGTAAAATCAAATTTTATCAACTTAATCATTTTAAAACCCACAATTATTCCCAATCTCAATTCACCTCTAACAAGTCTGGAAAGGGTAAAGTTAAGGTTAAGAAGCCTTTCCACTATTCAAAGAAGTGAAATTCATCTACTATCAATAACAGAACTCCTTTGGAACTTGGTATGGATGGCAAACTAAAGGCATTTTGAAAGGCAGAAAGGGATAAGGAGGGGTTATTTCTATAATTTGTTGGTACACACAAGACACATGAATGTAGAAATAAACCTGTATATGCTTCTTCTTCTTCTACTCCAGCCCCCTTCAATTCTCTTTTTGAGCCAAGAAGCCAACTAGGTAATAATTCTATAGTCTTCTATAATTATTAAACTGCTGATGTTATAGTCAAGAAATTTCAACAGTAATAATTTAACAGAATTTATAGCAGCTCATTTCTTATTCTATTTCATAAGGATCTTACTTATAGTTTTTTTTATTGATTTGGGTGCAAATGAATCTTTAATTGAAAACTAAAAGGTTCAAAATTACCCTTTGCAGCATTTTTCCTTGAAAAAACCTATTCTCCTCTTCAATCTCAGTCCTAGTGAATCACCTTGGAAAATGATTATCCACAATCTAGAATGAGTGATCTCAATTTCTTCATTTCCTAGCTTTGAATTGGAATTAATTCTATTCAATGCAGAAATTTCTGTGGAAATTCTCCTTGGAGTGTAATTCCTCTATCACTGAAATCCAAGGCTAAACTGTAAGATGGGACTGATCAGCCAAAGACACCCATTAACCAAGGAAATTTAGCACCCTTTTGAGCCAAAAATGAAAATAAAATTTCACATTAGGCATTGATAAAATGCAGAGAAAGAGATTCAAATATACCTGAAGAAAGAATAATATCATTGAAAAGAAATTTTTAAAGCCCTATGGGAATCCCTTGCAGCCATATGTTGAATGACATCAGGGACTCTGGCAGTCTACTTGAGCCAAATAAATTTCATTCAAAGTGGAATCTTCTTGTGAAAACTGAATAAGATGAATCTGGTCCTTCACTTTATTTTCCAAAATTGTCAAGAAAATATTTAAACTCTTTGTGATAGTTTCAGAAATCTTCCAGAAGATTGGAAACTGAAGATTTTGGAAGAAATGGATATTTTGCTTTATTGAATTTAAAATTTAAATAAATTTTGAAGTCATAAGCCTCTGGAATCGAAAAGGGGAAGGCCCTCAGCCCAATCTAAATAACCATTCATTGTTCAAAAAGAAGGCATCTTTCCTTGTTTGAAATTGAGGAACAGAGTTTTCAACAAGAAATCAGGCAAAACCAATGGAGGGGAAATTATGAGTCAGGAAAAGCAGAATTGAAAAAACTGGAACTAGGATATTCAAAGTAAAGAGAAGGAAAAGAAAAAAATCAGGAGTGATTCTACAAAAAGACCACAGAAAACCATCAAAAAAAATTGTGTAAAAAATGAAGGCAGATTTGAAAAATTCCCAAAAAGAATAAATATTGGCCACTTATCAAGCTCATTAAGAATGGATAACATGAGAAGCTGAGAGAAAAATTAAAATTTTTGAAAGGAAGAATGATGGGTAGAAAATATAAAGGGTTAAAATATTTTAAACCAAAAGAAAAACTTCTGAAGATCTGGAGGAATTGAGAAAATATTTAAATCAAAAAGAAGATGTTGAAAAAATAAAACCCCAATTGGGAAATAAAAAATTTATGTGAAAAATCAAAGAAGAATAAAAAAAGCAGAAGATACAAGACATAATGAAATATTATGAAAATGAATTAATATATTATGAGAGGATAAAAGCTGAATTAGAAAAGATGAAAATATGAGACATTAAAACCCAAATGAAAATGGGTGGCAATTCTGGGAGTTCCCATTCTCCTTCCAAGAAAACTCAGACTTAATTCAATAAAGCCATGAAACAAGTTAAATAATCTTCAAGTTCTTCTATTCCATTTCAATAATATTAAGGTTGTTCTATGGAACTTCAATCATCTTCAATTACTTCTATCCGGTTCAGTCATCATTTAATTCATCTTTGTCCAAGATGACAAGTAGTAATAGATTTGTTTCTCAGCTTCCAAGTGGTTATTCCAACTATGTTGAATCTTTGTATGATCTCCCAAAGGATAGCTATTTTTGGTTATTATGATGTGGATAATTTGGGTGGAGAAACTTTTCATATTTCAGAAATAGATTCAAATTGGAATTTCAAATAAAAAAAGCATTTTATCAAGGTATTTGGAAGACCTTTGTCTATCCCTTTATTTTTGGTCAATTTGTAAAAACCATTGATTCTGATGGTGTGAATTTTTCCACAAATAATTAAAAATTTTGCCAAGAATTTCTCATTTAATTACCAATTTTTAAACATTCCCAATAGTCTGTATCTCTAAGGCAAAATCATCAAAAAAATTCCCTTTGCATTTTACTGTGAATTCCAATTCCCCTGGTTTAATTTCTTTTGTGGATGAATTTCATTTCATAGCATTCAAAATGGGTAAAGAGGAATTTTTGTGAATCATGATGTGCCAATTCAACCTGTTCATAATATGTGGAGAGGAAAATAGTTCAATTTGGGCTCTTAATAACTGAGAAATGAGATATAAGAAGTGCTTGAATCTATTGAAAAAAATATATTCCACATTGAAGGTGTTGTTGAATTGGGTTAAGAGGCTTTATTTTGGCTATATTATTTGATTTTTTTAGGAAAATTCTTTTGATTTATTATTTCAATTCAGATTTTCAGTAAAAAGGATGTATTTTTTTTGAAAAAAAAATAATTTTATTGAAATCATACTTTATCATTGTTTTTTCTTTTTATTTTGGGGGGGGGGAGGGAGAAATTTTTTGATCAAAAGGAATGCATCTCATTCAAAGAAATGAGATTCAGAAAAATTATTTACATTATTTTGAAGGTCCTATTCATTATATTTTCATTTCTCTAAAGTAGGTATTTAAATGAGATTCACTTGGGATAATTTTTTAATTTTTGTATATTCTGGGTAAAATTTTATTGAAATTCCATCAGAGAGATTAATTTTCATCCAAAGAAGTCAATTTTTGATTATTACTATTATTATGTTACTGAATAATATTTTTGTATGAATATTTCATTTTATTCAAATTCAACTCATTAAATATGTATAGTTACCATTATTATTCATTTTTCTATGTTTGGTAAAACTTTATTTACATTCCATAAGAAATATTAAATTACTTTTGAAGAAATCAATTTTTTGATATTTTAGTGATTTCTTTTTGTACTTGATGAATTTTTTGTTGTAAAAATTTAATGTATTTGAATATTCTTCATGAAATAGGTATGTGTATTATTTTTCTGCGTTTTTGTGAAAATTATGGCCAGCAATCAGCTTAGTGGAAGGAGAAGCAGTAATTAAAGCTAAAGAAATGCTGGAAAGCTTGTGTCTAGAAAGGCTAATGGGCTCTCACAATCGGGCAATACGTTGGATAATAGATTGGATGAATTCAATTGGGCATAGATGGAAAATAGAAGGGAGAAGGGCTCCTTCAGTACAAAAGATAGCCTCTTTTTGGCACATCATAAAACAGGGGAAAAGGCAAAATTTCCACCCCTAAAGGGCTCTAAAGGCTCTACAGGCCTTGTTAATTGGTTTGGGCTGCATCAGCCCACATGGTATTTTCCCCTGAACCCTTTTGACCGGACTTTTACAGTCAATTTTGGTGTTTCCACCCTCACAGGGGTGAATCAGTCCCTTTGCTGTTCAATCCCTGGGCTGGTTGTCCCTTAAAACCAGCCCTGTTACCCCTCTGACCATAATTACCGGCTAGTTGCCTCATTCAAAAATCCCCTGGCCCTTTATATGGGCCAGGTGGGACCCAGGACTCACCTGGGTCAGGTCTCAAGCTCACACAGGGGGGGGGGGGGGGTGTAACTGGCGGACATGCCCCCCCCCTCTTTCCTACCTAGGTGAACAGCAGGGGTGGTGAAATCCCCTGCTGATTTCCTGGGATGCAATTCCCCCCAGGTGGACTGTCACAAAAAGGTGGGCTTGAGGGGGATCAAGTGCCCCCAGCCCTTGGCGCCTCCCCCTTGGTAACAGGGGGGGAGAACGCCCCGCTTGTTCTTTGCGCTATACCACACACACAGGTGGGAGGTTGATGAAATCCCCCCCACCGCTGGTTTCCTTGATGCAACCAGCCTAGGCCGTATTGACCCTAAGTGGACTGGAGGGGGATCAGGTCCCCACAGCCCTTGGCAACGGGGGGGGGGGGGAGATTGCTTGCTCAGGTGGGGGGGCAATGAAATCCCCTCCCACGGCCAGTTGCCTTGCTGAAACTGTCCTGGGTGGTCTTGATGGCTGGTGGTATTCCACCAGCCATCCCCCCTCCCTTGCATTGTCAAGCAAGGGGAGGGGAGGGAGCCAAGACTGTTGGTTTGAGCTCCTGCAGCCGCAACCAAATTGGCAACTGCGACCCGGGGGACTCCATTTGGAGTCCCTCTACCCCCCTACAATGGCCCTGCATGGGCTGTTGGGCCCTTCAATGGGCCATGAGCAAGAAAAAGCAGCCCAGAGTGGGCGATGGCCCTAACAGGCCTTCAAAGCCCAAAATCCAAGAAATGACAACTTTGGCGGGCCAGCCTGGCTTGCAAAATATATCCAAAATCAGCCTTGGTCCCAATAATGCCCATGAAAGCCCATTTGAGTGGGTTTTCCCATCCATCCCAATGGGCTTGTGATGGACCATAAACCAAATGAATCATTTCACTTGTTTTGAGGGCGGTTTCCCCAAATCTGTGACATCCACATAGGCCCATGTGGTCTGTGTGGTTTTCCAATGGGCTGTAGAGGCCCATTTTTGAATCCCATTTTGACTACACCTATACGTGGCACACATGTAAGTGCCTACATATTTTAAAAGTTTTTTCAATCTTGATACCAGGTTTGTCAAATTCCAATGGAAATTGGGGATATCAGAGTTAGAAAGCCTGCCATTTTTTTAAAGGAAGGTTTCAGCAAAATACCCAAATTTCCAAAAAACCATTAAAAATAAAAAAAACACTTATTTCACATCAGATGCGTCAGATTTACCTGAAAATCAACGGGTTTTTTCAGATAAAGTATTTCAAGTTTTTTGCAACCTCAACCACACATCAGTCCATGTCATACACCCCTGGTTTCCCACCTCCTTCTATCTTGGACCTTATCAGAAAAATCTGATTCCTCACTCTCATTGCTTTATTTCTCTCATCAATTCATTGCTCTCATCACTTCATTGCTCTCATCTCTTTATTTCTATCCTCCTCATTTCATTGCTCTTACCCTTTTCAAATGGCCCCTCAGAAAATCTCCCACTGCAATTCAACCCAAAAACCCAATCCAACAAACCAAAAATTGCCAAGGAACTCTAAAAAAAATCTTCTCCCATCATCTTGCAAATGCTCAAGTCAGCTCAAGAGAGTTTATCACATCATCCAGGTAAACTGGCTCAAAATTCCCTCCAACTATGATGCTTCCTTTGGATCCAAAAATGAAACAAAAGTTGGCCAACCTGCGTACCCTAAGTTTAATTTTTATCTACTAATGGCCAATTACATCAACAATAAAACAAAAGATAGACTGGATCTTTCATCAAAAAATATCAGGGAGAAATTCAAGAATGATCAATCCAAGTACAAAAAAGGCCCACTCAATGTCAATCTCCACTGGCTTTGGTATCACCAAATCTGATAAAGTCAAGGGAATCAACTTGGTGGTTGATAAGTTTGACTTGATTTGTCCTTTTTATACTCAAATGGATGAAATATTTGGAAAAAAGGCTAAAATAACCCCTTTAGCCAATTTTGTTCCCAGCAATCTGATTCAGTTGATGCTGATGACTTGGCTGTGGATTCTCAGCCTAGAAATTATGATCCTGATGAAACCATTTAGTGGCCCCAATCTGGTAACAAGGAGGATATTCCAATGCAATCTGATCCAATCATGTCTACATCGGAATTGATCAATCATTAAAAAACTTCCTTGGACACTTCACTTACTTCTTTGGACCACTCCCTTCCTGGGGTGGAAGAACTCAAAATATTTTCCAATGGGGATCAAGATATTTGAGAATCTCCATTAAAACCAACCTCTTTTTGAGTATGGACAAACTTTCTCATCTTTTCTGGTTAATTTTGGCTGATTTAGAATGTGAAAAAACAGCCTCATCTGTCATTATCACAACTTGAACCAGTCTCCTCAGTCATTCTAAAGCCCCAGCCATCTGCAATCCTCAGTAAACTCAAACTTCTACCCCTGGATCTGCCAGCTACACCTCCTGAAGTATCTCCCTGCATACCATTCAGGTTCTAGGAAACTCTCCCAGGCCCCCCTCTCTCTATGGCTTGGTGCATCCTTCATCTCTCCTCTTGGCATGAGAAGTACATACAGATCCCATACATTAAATCCATAGTACATACTCCTGGCTGGACAGCTCACACTTCAATTTCAGTACATGCCACACCTTCCTTTACAGAATTATTAACCAATCTGTGAAGCCACTGCTTCCAGTTAAATTGTTCAACATGTAATTCCATGGGCATCCCAGCCCAGAACCAGTCATCCCTCCTCAAGGCCTCTCTCCAGCTCTCACATATAATGGCCTCTCCTTCCTTCCTGGACTAATTCCCCTCAAGGAATTTTTATACTACTTCTCATTGATAATTCCCTTCCAATAGGTTTCATCTCAGCACAAAAAACTATCCAGCCTACTCTACTCATCTCACCTATCCCTCTGGTGTTACTCTTATAGGATTATGTTGGAGTCAGAATCTGCTCTTATACAGACTGCCACCCAATGATTCTAAGCCTTGGTAATGAAAGCCTTAAAAATATTCAAAAAAAACATCAGGTCTTTAAAGATAAACCCAAGTAAACCCTTGCTAAGTCAACAGCTGAAATGGCACAACCAGGGATGGAACACTTAGCTTAGCAGCCAAAGCATCACTCATGAATGTTGAGGTCATGGGGTCAAATCCCATAGTGCACAATTAAATTTTGGATTCTATCAGATTCATTCATTATTCTTCTTAAAGATCCTTACTCCTTGACCCCTCTCATCTCTTACTTCCCTCATCCTTTCAATTAATCTACCTGCCTTCCTGGCAATAAATCCCATCCTATGAATCCTGAGTTCTGTGAGAAGTAGTACCTGTTCCATCAGCCCCTTGCAATCCAGGGGCAGCTGTGACATCATCCTTTTATGAATGGCAAAATGCTCAAGCCAAAGGGGCCTCCCACATCACCTTCAAATAATAGTGATGATTTTCAGACTCAAAACTCCTCTGCAAAGGGATAGAAAAAGGCCTCCAATTCAATCAACATCAACCCCAAAATTCATTAAAGGAGGAGAAACACTTTCAATATTTTGGGCTTTGAAGATATCATGGAGAAGCAAGATTCAAGTAAGTGCATTCATTGGCTCTCCTTGCTTTCAAAATCAAGCTGATTGATATTCCCCTCCAAAAAAGAGTGAAATTGAAAATTGAATTTGAAAAAATTGAATTTGAAAAGCAAAGGTGGGATTTTCAACTGAATATTGATGGTCAAAATCAGAAAGCTGAGATTTTGGCTCATAAAAAAAATTTGGATTCCAAGTGGAGATTGAAACAGGCTGAGATGCAGTTTCAAAAAGAGGAAAAGGAGAAGTATCAACTGGATGATTTACTGGAAAAGGATAGGGAACAACTGGCAATGAAAAAACAGATGGGTTATTGGTAGCCATGGCATGTATTGGTAGCAGTAGAATTGTTGAGGAAATACAGCAGATTACTCAATTACTAGGCTTGTAAAAGTAATTACTTTGAAGAAATAGAATTTTTTGATATTCATTTTGGCTTATTCAAAATATTTTGGGGAGGGCTTGTGATTGTTCTTTTTCTTTTTGGCAACAATTTTGGGATAAAAATCCAAAGGTTGCTGTTTTCTTCCAGAACATACAAGATCTTTGTCAATCCCTTACTCTGCAACTTCCAAAGAGATTTCATAATCACTCTTTTGAGCCCTCTTTTTCTGGAAAGCCCTATTATTTCCATTTCTCTGTATGTTTGTCAAATGATCTCCTCACGTCCACATAGATTTATAATATTTTCAAGGGTTTCAAGCCTTATTCTTGCCATGTCTCTGTATGCTTCTCAAATTATCTCCTCCCATCCACATACTTTGATTGGGGTGAGGATCAAGAAGGGATTCAATTCATTGGATAAAGGTTTGATTTTTGTTGGAGAAGAATTGGCCATGCAGAAAAAGGGAAGCTTTGGAAATAAAAAGGGGTAAAATGAAGTATTGCATTGCATATATTCAAAAAAAAAAGAGGTAAAAAAGAGGTAAAAAACCCACATTAGTCATGTTATGATCAAGGTGGAAAATCAAAAAACATTGGTAAAAAAAATAATTTCTGATGACCCTAACAACAACAAAAGATTTTTATTCATGTGATGATCATGATTTGCACACAATGGGATGAAAAAAAGGTGCCTTGGGTTGATCCTAAAAACAACAATGAAAAACCAAAAAAAAAAACATGAGTCAACCACACATGAGTATTGGCGGTATATCAATAAAGACAAAAAAAAGCCTAGACCATGAAACAAACCCAAAAACAAACAGGCAATCAGCCACCTGCATTTCTGCAACCAATAACTATTTGATTGGGGGATCACTTGCAATTCAATTGGGGGATCACTTGCAATTCAATTGGGGGATCAATTGCTAATCAATTGGGTGATTGATTGTGGATGAATTGAGCAATTAATGGAAAATTGAATGAGAAATCAATCACAAATAGATTTCTTGATCAATTTAAAATTGATTCAGAAATTGATTTCCAATCAATTGAGCAATTTATTTGCCATCAATTGAGCAATTGATTTGCAATCAATCAAGCTTTCAATTTCAAGGGGAAGGGGGAGGAAGAGGAGGGGGGGCAGATTACCAGAGGTGCCAGAGAGGGGAGGTGGTGGCCCTGATTAAGGGTGAGCAAGTGGGTGGGTGGGTGGGATTGGTGAGGTGGAGGTGGATGCTGAGGGGTGAGGTTGTTAATGTGGTGGTTGTGGGTGAGTGGGTGGGGTTTGGAAGGTGGTGGTGGTGGGTGAGTGGGTGGGATTTGGAAGGTGGTGGTGGTGATTTATGTGGTTTTTTGAGAAGGGTGGGCTTGGTGAGGTGGAGGAAGGAGTGGACCAGTGAGTGAGTGTGGTGAGATGGATGGGTTTTAGTGATGATTTGGACGGCAAAGGTGGGTGGTTTGGTGAGTTTTGAGGTATGAGGTAAAGGTTTTTTTTTGTCTAAGTCTACCAAAAAATAATAATAATAATAATAAAACCATAAGTAAGCCTAGGATTCTTGTTTGAAAAACCAAAAAAAAACTGTGATGTGATTTTTTACCTATTTAAAAACTAAATGTTACTCATCAAAGTGAGCAATTTTGAGGTGTAGAATCTGCTCTCTCATGCAAGAAGATAAGGGAAAAGATGAGACAAGGATTAATTGAGGAGGATTGGGAATAATGTCTTCAAATATTTTTTCCCATTAATCTTTGATAGTGGCAAAAAGGTTGTGAAGTTTAATTTTACATGTTGAGAAATGAAGTGATGTGATTTGGGGTGATGAGATGATGATGGGATGTGTGTGAAGCAATGGAGATGTGAAGAAAAGGAGATGAGATGTGTGTGAAGGGATGTAAATAGGATTGGGATGTGTTTTCTGATGTGGAGGTGTGGATGGGTTTTTTGCATTTTATAGATGGTGGATGGATGATGATGCATAAATGGCCAAATTTATTTTTGAAATCTTCCATTTCCATGAAACACACCATTTTTAAATACACCAGTCAAGGGGTATGTGTTAGGGGGTATTTTTATTTCAGAAACCTGCCATTAAAAGGTGGGTCTGTTCAAAAATTAAATTTCAGGTTTCTAATGGTGGTTTTCTAACTATGATAAACCCTAAAATTCCATTTTTTCTAAAGAAAATGAATATTTATCATTTTTGTTATTTTTTAACATTGGATATTTTTTTTCTCAAATCTGAGCCCATTTGAATCCCTTGTAAAAGACTGATATTTATCTACAGGAACTCAGAGATGATTTCTTGTCCCCCATTATAAAGCAACTAGAAAGTCCCTCAACTAGAAGGTTATTTCTGCCTAAGGACATTGTACTGCTATTATTGGGCTTTGATTGTTCCCATCATGAAGGGCAATACTTCTCTGTGCTCATATTTGGATCCCCCAAAAATGTCTACCCCAGAAATACCTTTTAGGGGGTCTTGAGGCCTTGTTTTAGAACCCAAAGACTTCAATTCATGTTCAAAGGCTTTTGGGGCTCAAAATTCCCTCAAAAGGTGTGTTTCACAACCCAGGAATCCCCTTGAACCTTCAAAATTTTCTCCAAACCACAATTTTTTAAACTCATGCCTTTTTCAGTTTTCAAATATTTTCAAGGTTTGAGCACCTTCCTGGGGTGGAAAAGCACACAAGAAGGTGTGAATTTAGTATAAAAAAAACTTTATATCAAATGTTTTTCAAAAGAGGCAGAAATTCAGCAAATATATTTCTGAAATCATGCTTTTTTCAAGAAGAAGCATGGATCTATTAAATTTAAAGGCATGCATTCAGCCTGGGCCATATTTAGGTTAATTTTTTGGAATGAATTTACCAAATGTTTGGAAATTTGATAAAGTCAGGAGTGACCCAAATGTTTTGCAATGTGAAAAAATCTCCATGGTTGAATAGAAAGGAAATTAAATACATTTTACTTTTTCTAAAAGAGTTCTTTTAATTAGAAATCCATTCAATCAATTCAGGGATGTTATTCAGTGGTAATAACTGAAATTTTGTTTCTAAAAATTTCCTTTACATTCAACCATGGAAGATTTTTGTAATGAACAAAAATTTTCCATGATTGAGTAGCAAGGCAATCCAGTAAATTTCCTTTTTAATAATATAGTTATATCTATTACCACACCATGCACTATATTCAGCTAATCTTTGTTAATTTTTAAGGAAGCTTGATTTGAGAACTTATTTTAGATGAATTTTAGCCCTTGAGTGATCATTTTCACAAATTATAGTCTACCAAAATTGGTTCTGTATTATTTTCAGCATGTTTGATTTCAGGATTTAGGATTCTTAATCTAGTTCCATTTTACTCTTGCCAATGAGCTTCAATAAAGCATTGGTTTTGATAATTTTAATCCATTCTAATATAATGTGTATTAATTTACAAGTTTTTGACAGATTATTGTTGTTGAAAAGGTGAATATAGTACCTGGATTTCAGAATTATTTTCTGGCTTCCTATTGAATAATAGTTATTGGAAAAAATTTGAAATAATTTTTCTTGTTCTTCACCTAATTCCTCTTTTCTTTCTTTGATATTGGGGTCTTTGTAGTATTTTTCCAGATTCTCATACATGAAATTTTCTTTGATGTGGAATTTAAATTTGGTATTTTTTCTACCATTTATGAAAGTTATCTGAGAATTAAAGAGGCTAATATTAATCCTCAATTGATAATCTGACCTTGAAACACTTGGTTTTCTTTTTTCTTTTTTTTTGAGCTTTAGAAAAGCCAATCTGGTGAAATTATATACCCCCTGAAGATGATAGGGTTGCTTAATGACTTATTTGTTAAAGTAAACTTGGAAATATCCTGACATCTCAGATTTACTGATTGCAAACCCTTCCCAACTTCATCTAACTTCAGGAGACTAAAATTGAACTGAGTGATAAAGTTCCCCATACCAGAACTTTGTAAGACCAGGTATAGGAAATCATGAAGTTCATTTGCTTGTTTGAAATTTGAGAAAAGGAAAATTAGGAACTTCCTTCCAGCCATAAAATATGTGCTTAATTCACCTTCAGAGCTGTCACCATAATTGAATAATTAACTGCATCCAAATTGGCCAATATCAATTGCACTATTTCCTCAGTAGCTTGTTCATAAAGATTATTTCCATGCTTTGAATTGGGAATTAACTTTAGTATTTCCTGATCCTTCAATTTCTGCTGAAATTTGTAGATCAACAAGGAGGATTTTTAATTATTTATTAAGGTTATTGATTCCAGTGGGGCCTTCAGTGTGATTGATTTTATTGAAAATCCCACATCTTTTGCTTGCATCAAATATTCCATGGATTCCATTTTGAGTAATTTTAGCTAGGATGATATTATTTCTTCACAAAAACCAGAATCAGGAGACTATCAATAAAATAAAAAAAATCAAACCCTTTTGAAAGTAAAAAGGAAAAAATAATGGTCCAAAAATACATAAATAAAAAAGAAATGATATCCTTGGAAATGAAACCCTTGAAAAAAATTAAACTTAAAAGTTGTTTTTGGATAAATGTTTATATCAGAAGATGGATGTAATGGGAGACATAATTGATGAGCCTTTGAAAGATTGGAATAAAAAAATTGAATGAAATGGTTTGAGGGTTCAAATTAGTGATTCTGAAGTGGATTGTGGATGGTAGGTTTGAAGTTTGAGTTTTATGATCTGGTTGATATACTTTCAGAAGATAAGATGAAGTATTATGAAGCTAAGAGGAGTGGATCTAGGGATTCAAGAAAGGTTCACTCTGATTCAAAGTAAGAAAGAACAGATGTGATTGATTAACTTGACCAGCATTGCTATAAATAAAATAATTAAACAATGGCTGAAAAGTGGTTGCCAAGAAAATTAAATGCATAAGATAGGACTAGATTTGATTGAATAAGTATAAAAGTGACACACAAGATGTCACAAGATAAAATATTTATTAGGAAAAATAATAAATGGCCCACTGTAGATGAAAGATATAGGAGGCAATAGAGTTGATACTTCTAGAACAGCACAGAGACATCACTGTAATAACATAATTAGCAAAATAGCTACAGTAGGTTATGATAAATATCATACTGTAAATAATAATTGAAAGGCTTATGATAGAGATAATACAAGACAAAACACCTAGAGCATCATATGAAAATATAAAAATGCATAAATGGTTGCAATCTGAGAATATAAAACTTCATTAATGGTTGCACTCAAGTATTAGGCAATACAATATAAGACTATAATTCTAACAGTTAAGTATTTGAGTTTTCAGTTCTGCTATTTATATAAATAGCTTAATGTATTTGTTTTCTTGTTTTTTGTTAGTTGTAACAAGAAGAGAATGATTCATAAATAACACCAAGAGGTAATAAATGAAGTGACGGAGATGAGCATGAGAAAAAAATGAGTGAATTAAAACCTCACAAAATACATTATAGTAGCTGAAAGGAGAAAGGAGCTTGAATTTAACAAGTTCATGATAGGGCCTATTAAATTTGAAATTTGGAAAAATTTAAATTGCTGATTTCAGGAAAAATATTAATTTTTCAAAGAAAAATGTTTTTCATAAAAATAAACCATGAACCAGTGGTTTTAACTGAAAAAAATATTAAAAAAACAAAATGAATGAGGCTGAAATATGCCGTTTGATTTTTTGAAAAATTTAACTCTGATACACCCTAATGAATTCAATTTTTAGATTGATTAAATTCAATGAGAATTGATGAGATAGAGAAATTGGCCCAAAGAGAGTTAGGGATTTAAAAGTTAGAAAGCTGGTTTATTCTCCAAAAATTCCAGGTTGAAGAAAATTGGTAGCCAATACTGAGGAGATGCATGAATTTATTTCTTTTATTATTCCAAAAAAAAAACACTTAACTTGCAATCTTGCAATCCTAAAAAAGGTTTTTGGAACATAAAATACTAATTGGGTGAAATAAAAAAACAAAACCAATAAATGAGATTTTAAATGAATGGTTTTATCCAATATTATCAATTTATCACATGGAGGTGATGTCATTGGGACTTTGAAATCCAGAGGAAGGACTTCTTTGAATTGATTGGTTAATTTGATTGTAAGGATGATATAATGTGATCATTAGGAATAGGGACTTTTATCTTTTCATGAATATTTCAATCAATTCATTTGAAAAGGGAGAGGACAATTGGAAAAAATAGATGATATTAGAGACTCCAATTAATCCATCAAGGATGGCTTACCAATCCAATATTAATTTTCTCACAAAAACCTGTCCCTCATGCTGAAGTTGTTTAAGGGGAAAAGTTTAGAAGTAAATGGGGAAAGTTAAAAACCTCTTTTGTTTGAGTATTTCACATACCTGCATTCCAGAATTCCCTTCCTTTTTCTGAAGAAGGGGAAAGATTGGCACAGGGTCATTTTACATTCAACTCCCCCTCCACACCTCCATCAATTTTTTTCTCCACTTCAACAGCCAAGACCAAGTTGAACGTGTTTTTTTTTTTTTTTGAGTTTGATATCAGTTCTGGTTTTACTGAAAGCTTTTCTCCATCCAGATTTTTTCATCCAATTCAAACATGTAAGAGATTTGGCAGACACCAAACTTGACAAGGCTGGAAACCTTCAACTATGCATCAATAAAATATTGCAAGAGCTTTCCAAAGCTGATTCTGGAAATACATGGGTCATTCTTAGCATTAAAAGCATTTTCAATCACAAACAAGAAAATGAGCAGCCATTTCAACCTTCTCAAGATCAAAGGGAACAAAATCAACCTATCAGCAAGGATTTCCAGAATCTCATCTAACCAATATTTTCAATGGAAAAATGAATCAAATGCAAGTGGCATCCAAATTAAAATTCTCGTCAAGACAAGTCAAGAAAATCATTCCAGAGAAAAGAGAAAAAAAAGAACTGTTCAGGTAGAAAAACACTGCCAGAATGTAAGAAAACACAAGGAGCAAAATAAAAATTGACTGTTGGTATACTTGTTTGACCTGATATTTCTTGAGGAGGAAACTAGGTCATCCTTGAAATGGATGGTGTTGCTCATTGAAGAACAATTCAAATTTTCAACCTCAATCCCTGCAGTTGATTGAACATTAATAAAATGGAAACTACCTGGAAAAATGCAACAACAATCCCATGCAAATGAAATGGTCCCAAATTCAGTAGCAAGTAAAACAATTCTGTCATGCATTGCCTCATTGATAAAGACCAATTTTCTGTCTTTGTTGATGAGACTGGCTTTGGAATTCCTACTCAGAATAGAAATGCATAAGCAATTTCTGGTAGCTCTTTTTTTAAGATGAAAACAAATGGAATCACAACATCAATAAATACTGATTGAAACCATCTCCAACAAATGTTTTCAGGTGAAATGGCCACCTTGACCGTTGTTTCCGAACCAAGCTAGATGACCATGATTACAGAAATGTTCAAAGAATGATGACTATCACAAACAGATTAACAGAAATGGGCAACAAAACGGAGACAATGAAAAGGAATTTTCACACTTTAATTCACCTGCACTCTTGATGCCCAGAGGGGGCTGTTATCGATGACATTAATCAAGCCAGGTAGACCATTGAGGCTGCCAAGAGCATCAAAATCGCTTTTTTACCCCCCTACTTGCCCGTGGAAAAGCAACATCCATAATGCCGACTGACAATCGGTGCTCAATTACCCAGTCAATAAATGAAAAAATTCCGGCGGCAGCGGAAGGGATGGGATAAGGATAGGTACGTTCAATAGTAATCAATCAGCTCAATTCAAAAACTCCCGATGCGAAAAATCACGAGAAGAACACGGTTTGATGTATGGGAAGAAGGATGAAAGGCTCGTTTGAATCCATGACAGCTTAATCATTGGGTTTCCAGAACATCAAGAATCGATTTCAATTAAGAACGATGCTCACTATGACTTGCTGACTATATCAAAGAAAACAATTCTAGAGTGGTAGTTCTTCGACAGTGAGAAACAAGAAGAGAGTAGCTAGACAATGCATTTGAATCCCAGGGTTTTTCAATCATTACGATGGCTGGTTGAGCTGAAACAAGGGTCCCGGGGTGCGCCCGAAGATGTTTCATTGAGACGGGCCGAAAACCCGCGGGCTAACGGTCGCTTGATGGGCAAGGGCGCCAGTGTGACGGATGACGGTCCTGGCAAAGCGCCCTAACCTTTCGGCGCGTAAGGTCAGTCTGGTCAATCCCACCCGACTGATATCTGGTATTTGTTTGCTTTCATCAGTAGAGTAATCCGTAAGCACTAAGGCTGCCAGGGCTTCACTGAGTGTAGGAATTGATTGCTCGCCCAAGGCCGGTTCGGTCATCTTTGTGTCTGTAGGACATGCTCCAATGACGTTCGTATTATCAAAGAAATACTTCATGTCATGATTTCGGGCAGCTTCAGCCCATTCCTTAGCATTCCGGGCCAACCATAAATCCTCGTGACAGGGTAGCGGAAGATCTGCTTCAGGCAATTTGAGCTCATACCCTGGTAGGGATCCCAGTTGAAGTGAGGATATCAAAACCAGAAACGCCGTGCTTTGATCAAAACGGTCCATGATATAAGTAAGCGTTGGGAGTAGACGGAGAATCGGAACCAGGATCGAGAGTTAAGTTCAGATGATTTGAACTTTACCGTTTCTGGACTTCGTAATTAATCCACAACTTCCAACCTAGCTCTAATGAAATCTGTCCAGATAAAGCTAACTGGATATAATCAGGGGAACGTCGGAGCACTTGAATAAAATCTAAATCCCTAAAGTTCTATGAAAAAAAAATTAAAAAAATCCACAATATATGTCAAGTAATTAAGGGCCTTCTGTTATGTTCTCTTCACAGCTGCTCGAGAGTCATCTGTTTCTGGAACATACCTCTATGATCGTGCGATTAAAATTCCTAGCCCTATCCCTTTGTACTTCTGAGCGACTGAACATGCTCAAAAACTGGTAAGTTAGCAAAGCTTGGAATAACTCGAACCTAAAGGTGAAGCTTCTTTCACGACATATCTGTACAATCAAAAGGAGCGGGCACAAAGCATTGAAGTTTGAGTTTCGATGGAACGAATCTCGAACTGCAGATACACTGACAAAGTCATTCTGTACCAAGGGCCGCTTGTACGATAACGACTGCTCGGTAAATGCCAGGGCATAATCTGAACTTTCAGAAGCTGCTCCTGCGACAGACAGAGCATACCCAAGGTGAATGGAAATAAGCCTAAATGATAGGGCGAAAATGAGTCAACCAATTCAAGAATAAACTACTCCTATTTATCTCTTGATAATTACACGGGGTATTCAGAGGAATAGTATGCTGACGAGGTTCTCAAGGTAGGCACATGAATCATGGGAATCACCGGACATACGACCTCGGTTGCCCGCGACACGAATCGGGACAAACTCCCGATGTGGGGGATGGTAAACCCTTGAGATCTTTGGCACAAAAATGCCAAGACCCAGATATTGGGATTCAGATAGAATGGTGAAGATTCAGGAACGTCACTGATGAAGAAGGATTGTTGAAGATATTTGACCTGATGGTCAGTCGGACTCCCTAGTACCGGAGTGGCCTCGATGATCTCTTCATGATGATCATGAGCTTCCTCATCAATCTGCCCCATAGTTTGCGGGCCTTGTTTTTGTAAAACAAGTGAGCTACCCTCAAGTTGAAGCCGATCAGGATAATGCGAATCATCGCTGATTTTGAGATTGAAATCGAAAGGGGATTTGGTTGGCGGGATTGTATTTGGAGCTAGACTTTCAGTCGCTAAAATTTCTTCGGTCAGGGTCTGATGCGGAATTTGATGACCGGTAGATGAGACGGTGTTGGATGGAGAAACGATTACTTCTTCTGGAAACGAGGAAAATTGAGGCAAACTAGCGGCCTTAATGCTGGAGATAGGGCGGCTGTTGAATGAGATAGCTTGTTGATACGACGGTGGCTGGGTATCATCATAAGATACCTTGGCTTGAGAGGTTGGGCTGGTGATGGAATTGGAGACTTGGAAGGCGGATGAAGAGATCGGGGTGAAGGGTGGTTTGGAAGGATGGCGGACGGACGATTTGGACTTGCACTTGCGCTTGTGTCGAGTCAGCAGGTCGCTTCGGGCGTAACTGACGCCACAATATTCACAGTTCCAGGGCCGAATGCCAGAATGCTTGACGCGTTGGTGTCTGGTCACGTACTCAAGCTAAATATAAAACAAGTACAAGAAATGTGTTGACCCAGTGAGTGATGAGTCACATGCGCTCTCTGATGATAGTCTGGCAGGACTTTGGACTACTCGGGAAGGTTGGATGTGAGTTAGAGGCCGATGGCTCGACACGGTCACGCTCCTATTGAGCTCTTGCCCAACTGGCCATTTACTCGAGAGATGCACAACTTGCCGGTCATCATGGGTCTTTGATGCCGTGCAGGCTGTTTCTGAACACTCTTCACCACAACGCGGAAGAGCAATCTGGCAGTGTATCAGAATGAATGAGCGTGAAAGTGCCAAGCTGAGAGCAGGGAGATATCTGAGATCTACTGATGTGAAGAATGGGTTCCAAAGGCGAAAAAGCTATAGGAAAAAGACGAGATCGACGGAGAAATACGAGTTTGAGCTGAAGGGACTGACCCTTGAGAATGTCTTTGGACACCTAGGGAAAATTCATACGAGGTTACATCACAAGCGAATTCAAGTATGCATGGTGAGAAAGGAGGGTATAGTGAGTTTCAAGAGATGAGGTAACAAAATACGAGTCGCCGATCACCGTCACTCGAAAACGATCGACCTGGATCACTGTCATCCATCACAATTGTACGCGACGAATGTATGTAGGTGGAATAGAGTGGAAGGAGGGTCGTGTAGATACGATATATGGTATGATGATAGTTGTGTAGGGTAGGGAGGATGACTGGTCCATCAAGAAGTACTTACTCTGGACAAGGATAAAGGCCAGTCCTGTGAACCATACCGTGTATGTATGTTTATGTAAAAGTGTGACTCAAGCTCAAGGGAGGTATTCTCTAACTCTGTGGCACCGGACCGTGATGGATTTAAGATGAACCAATGGGGAAGGAGCATGCGGCTATGGGAAATTTGTGGAGAGCGCTACTCGATTTGGGTAGTAGCACGCCTCAAGCTTAACCTTAACGCTGGGGTGGAGGAGTAAGAAGCAAGATGAGCGAGGAGGAGGAATGCAGAGGATCTCGTCTCGTCTCGAAGGATGAAACGGAATCTCGATAACGGCTTCGACGGCGGGGGTTCTCTCCGAAACGAAAAAAAAAAAATCGCTTGGGCAGCTTGGCGGGGTCCGAGATCGGAGAGTGGGGGCAAGATGAGATGGTGGAGGTGCACGGGTATAAATAACAAAAGATGATCGAGTAGACGACTTAAATTGCTCATAGCACACCGCTATTGGCCATCATCCTTATTACCGTGACAGCCCAAAAGCACAGGGGGTGAAGAACTTGCAAGATAATTTTAATTTATCCGCCTAGGAATAAAGAGACAGCGCGTCGTCGATGATCTGAGTTCGTACTCTATTCTATCTTGTCAATGCAATTTAGGGGCGATGATGATGATGAGAGCGTTCGGGGAGGATTGGAAGATTATGATGAATGATGGATGGACACTACGTCATCAGTTGTTCTCTAACCAAGTATCGATTGACTCAAGCCTCTGGAAACGCGGAGGTTGAGGGAGGCATGCGATTTCTAAGTTGAGGGTTTTCCGACGGCCTGCAGGGACCGATTGAAGCACAAGATGTTTGATTACAACACGAATTTCCTTCGCTCGAGATGCTTCTTGGGGCCAACCTTAGCGGGTGACTGCATATAGAGCTGATTCGGATTACGAATAAACAGGAATCCCTACATGCTGTATCTATACAGACATGATAAGGGCACTTGACTGGCTCATGAGTCAACTCGAAATGCCTGATGATACATGATGACATCAAACCCTCTGGTAGAGCAATGGGAATATCGGATAAGACGAGATGATGTAAGTTCTACCATCACTGCCAAGAAAGAGAGAAAAACATGGACATGATGGCGAGATTTTCGATTGGTTGATCATAATTTTACAATCGAGACACAGCATGTGTATGGACAATTACTCGGTCGCTTCGTGTGAGTCGACGGTCAGATAGACTAAAGAAAGGAGCTGTAGATAGGACTGGACAAGCTTCGAGATATTTAGAGGAATTGATCGATGGGTTCGGACTGTTCGATTCCTGTGACTGGAAATCAACGAAATTATTTAATTAAACCAGAAGTCTGGAAAGGGTACGCGCTGATCAAGTGGCAATTGGTAATGGGTAGATACATACTTAGATTAAGCTCGTGTGGGCACACTCCCAAATTTCGACAAAGAAAAGTGCGCTTGGTGTCATCAACAGATTACACACTATAGACCGATGCTTTTCGTAAATCCACGTAAACCCTGACATATTAGCTGATAAGTCAGAACTAGTCAGATTTAAAGAAGCGGGAAGCCTTTAATTAAATATTAACCTTTTTAGCGACGTTATCCATTTCAAGAAAGACATTTTGGGCAAATCTCATTTATTGAAATTTAATACATAGAACGTGTATGGATTGAAGCTCAGAAGAATTCCAAAATACAGGAAACAGGAACTTGTATTATGGTATTGCAAGCTCGTCTGGGCACATGCCCAAGTCCCGCTTGGCACAGTGCCCAGCGGGCTTGGATGAGTGCCCAGCAGGCTTGGGTGAGTGCCCAGCGGGCTTGATTTCCGCATCAGATCGCGCTGCGGATCCTGGCACACAGCCAAGTTCCGCTCGGCCGTGGCCAAGCTGTTGGCACCCCCCCCCCCCCCTCACTCGCTCCCCCCTCCCACTATGCGCAAACGGGTGGCGTGGCCGTCCCCAGGTCGCGCGGACGTGGCACCGAGGCATGGCTTGACGTCAAGCCTGACGCCTCGGTATCCATAGCTGGGGGACATGTCCGCTTGCCAAGGGCCAGGACTACACAATTCCTGTCACCCATTAAGTTGAAATCAAAGCCTACAAGCACAAAGATATGGACCCGTCTCTTGAATTGTGTACCTGCCCCAGCTGTATCCTTCTAACTACCACCAACGAGCACAATTGTATACCACATCAAGGTTTATTTGTTCATCCAAGTACCCGTAGACAACATTGGCTCAAAGTTGAAACCTCTTCACATGGCATTACAACTGCCACATCAGCTTTTGATCAGCTCACCTTTTGAAATACTACCTCCATTGCACCCACAAGACCGCATTCCAAATTGCAACAAGAGAATCAAGAAGCAGAACTTGAAGATGAATCTGAACCGGAAGACAAAATTGATTGTCATAAGACCTCATTGGATTCTACCTTGTTCAAAAATTTGATGATGAAACTTAAAAATTTCCTTCCTGTTTCAGGATTTATTTTGTATTTTCTTGGGTGGTTGCACCTCTTTTGTGGTATCAGTCAGGCAAGATGTAAGATTGCAATCAAATACTTGGTATATATCATCAAGAATTCCTGCAAACTTGATATCACAGATAATTTTGAGTCTCAGATCCCAAAAAATGTCCACACAATTATCAAGCAACTGAGATTAGATCCAAAGCTTGAAGAATATGTCTGCTGCAAAAAGTGTTATTCACTTTATGACATTGAGTTTGCACCATCTGAGTGTGTTTATCAAATTATGGAAGACTCCAAATGCTGTGGAGCAGATCTATTTAATCCTGGTGAATTTCAATCCATCAACAATATTGCTTGGGCCTCTCAACATCAGGGCCAACAAGCCCAAAAAGCCTCCATACCACATTTTACCAACCCAGACAAGATTTTTGTTACTCAAAGCCTTGTTGAGTGGTTGAAATGGTTTCTCAGCATTCCTGAGGTTGAAAAATTGATGAAAGAGTGGTCCTACCAGTTGGAATGTTTACCATCAGCCCCAAATAATGGTGTTTTTGATTATCAGCAATCTTTGTCACACAAGAAAATTTTCCACTCCTCCCTGGATTCATCAAAGCCGCAACCTCTCAACTTATTTTTCACACTATTTGTAGATTGGTATAAACCGCTTGGAAACAAATTGGGATGTAAACAGCTTCCAATGGGTGTTTTGGCACTCACCTGCCTGAATCTTACTCCTTATCTGCGGCACAAACCTCAATTTTTTTATATTTCTGGAATCATACCTTCACCTAACCAACCTGATATGATCACCATTAGCAATATACTCCAGCCAATGGTTGATCAACTTTTGGAGGTAAACAAGGGGGTCAGAATTTGTACTCACCAGTATCCAGCAGGAAGCAAAGTTGTGGTCAAGCTTGCCAATCTAAATGGTGATATTGTTGCCACCCATAAAATTGGTGGTTTTGCATCTCATTCAGCCCAATTCTTCTGCTCCTGGTGCAGTATTTGAAACAGTAATTGCTGCAATATGCAACTTGGAAAGCCCCATGATTTTAACCAAACTCTTGCTCTGGCTCTACAGTGGAAAGATGAACCCATCCTGGCTGGGAAGACAACCCTTTTTCAGAAGACAGGTGTTTGATGATCCAAACTTAACCGCCTTCCTTACTGGGACCCGGTAAGACAGATAATCCTGGGTGTCATGCATAACTGGTAAAAAGGGGTACTCCAGCATCACTTCCACTACCGTTGGGGATCCAATGGGAAAACTCAAAGGAACAGTGACTTCAACTCTTCATTAAGTAGCAAAAACCACCCTTCCCCCCCAAATTTTGGGTTTGGGACTAGTGCCCAAACAAAAAAAAAATTTCCATTTGATCTCCAAAGTATTTGTTCCTACTGGTGTAACAAAGATGCCTAAAGGTTTGGGTCAGGCAAAAAACAGAAAGCTCAAGGCAAGAAAATGGAACAAAATTTTTGCCATTCACTTGCCTCTGGCTGTGGCTGAAATTTTCGCTCATCCTTCTTATCCAAGTGAGTTAGACAGAAGTATGTTAGGAATCATCCAGAATTTAAGTGCACTGGTAAAATTTACAAACATAGTCAGTTTGAAGAAAATCACCAAAGAAGATTGTCTTGCTTTTGAAAACCAGTATTGTATCTACTCAGAAACTTCACTTTCTTTTTTTACTGGGTTCAAAACTCTTCCCAACCATCACCACACCTTGCACATACCAGAGCAACTACAATAGTGGGGCCCATTGATTGGAATATATGAGTTCCATGGGGAGCAATTAATTAGTATCCTCCAAAAATTTAAAAATAATTCAAGCATTAAGTTGGTGATACAATTAGATCTGTGAGCCTACGCTGATGATTTTCATTGTCCACAGAAAAAATAAACAAAACAGTCATGAAAAAGGTTTGCCAGCTTCAATGCCTTGATGTTAGTGCAGCTATTAAAAGTGTTTCCAATGCTGACTCAACACACATTTCAAGAAACAAGTTTTTCATTTCAATCACTGAATACAAGAAAGTCCTAGAGTATTTCCAAAAAAAGGTTCTGAATTTGAAGTCATTCCATGACTTCTCAAATGATGAATGCAATCAAGTTTCAAGCTTTTACGCTACAAGTCTGAGATCATTTCACTTGCAAGATGGGAAGACAGTTACTGCAAACAAGCCAAAAAATGAAATTGAGTAACTGCAGGATGGAGATCAAATTTATGGAACTTTTATCAACATTATCAAACTAGAGTTGGGATGGGACAAAGAGATCTTCAAATTTAAACAGCACAAAAAAGTGGCAAGTGAGGGAAGTTTGAAAGAGCTATTGATGGAGATGGAGGTCATCCATGTCAAACAGGGGACCTTTGGGTATGTCACTGCGAGTGAAATTATTGGTCTGGTGGATTGGCGGCCACTTCCTGCTTGGACTTTGGGCTGTCAGAATCCTAGTTTCCTCCTCTGACCTTTGTATGTCCTCTCCCTCCCACCAGAGATCTCAAATGACAACAACTGTTTAATGTTGGACCCCCAGGACTAGGCCTTGTTTTCTTTGCTACATCTCATTCTGTTTCATACTTTTAGTTGTCATGAGTCCTTTCCCTGTCCATCCAACCTTTTAAATCATGATTTTTTTTACCCCTCAGCTGTTTATGATCATTGGAAAGTAAAATGTTCAAAAAATCAATTTTTTTTTTTAACTCTTAGCTTTTGATTCCATCATCCATTCATTTTCAAATAAGAGTTTTATGAAATACAATAAAGATTGGTGTCAAATAAAGATTGATTTCAAATAAAGATTGATGTCAAACAATAAGCGTAAATACAGTTTTAAAGAGGGGCATCCCTATGATACTAGCACACGCTACTGCACAGCCTCCCACTCATTCTCCATCAGGCCACCAGAGTACATCCCCTGCCCAAACAATGTTGAAGCAAAATCTGCCCCTTGCATATTGAAATTGCCTTGATCAATTGAGGCATTAATCTCCTTGGAATCATCTTCCTCATATTCATCTTCATCTTTGTCATCATTGGAACCATCTGAGCGCTCCAAATCAATGCTTGCACCATAATTGCTTTCCTCCCCGCTTTCATCAGAATATTCAACTTGTAGCATGCTCCCACTGTCTTTTGACAAATTTTTTATTTTTAAGCTTTTCATCAGCATGCTCTTTGGAGGAGAAAGAATCAAGAGGATTTTCTAAGAGTGCAACTCTATTATTATCAGCTATTGCATCCTTCTGTGCTGGTAACTTGTTTTTATACCATGCAACATCATAAAAATTGATTGGGAGTCCTTTTGGGGCCTTGGGAAAAATTTTCTTTGGAAGGGTTTTGACTTGAATACAACAAAATTGTTGCTTCTGCTTCCTGTTGATTTAATTGAATTTTTGGATTTGTTCATCAAGGCAATGAATGAAGATATTGGCTGATTCAGATTGGAAATGGAGTTTATTGACCGCATACATATCTTTTTGAGGAAAGTACTCATTGTCACTGTGGGCTTGAATTGATTGAAGGATGTCTTGGTAACATTGGGTAAAATTGTTCTTGATGTAAAAATTATAACAAGCATCTCTCAACTAATACAGAAATGGATTTAATTGGTTTAATAACCATCTTTAATTATCCAATGAGAACTTACCCGCTGACAAGATTGCTGGATCAGCTTCTTCTCTTCATCTCTAATGTGTTTTTCCTCCTCCTTTTTCTCCTTTGCATGGATTTGGGCCATGTCATAATGAACATAATGGTTGTATGCGCTTTCAAGAAGCCCAATTTCTTTGATGTAGGTCTGGTTGATATTCATGTAGGCATACACTTTGTTGACTATGGCTTGAAAGAAATTAAAAATAGCACTAATTCTACAAGCTTCATTATAGAGTGAATCTGGTTGTGCATCAAGGTTTGGTGCCCAAACACACAATCCAATCTTGGCTAAGGTGGACCACATATACTCAAGGAACAATTGAGATATGTGTATCATACCTTTCCCAATCTTCACTTGGCCTTGTTTTGCATCTTGTAAAGTTTTAATATTGGCTTTGGCAATAAGTTGAGCAGAATTTGATTTGGATAGAATACACTGGATCTGGTCAGCATTTGAAAAACGTTTGTGGAATTCCTTTAGGAGGCTTGGATTGGGTTTGGTTGGAGTCCAACATTGAGTCATGAGTACCCATGTAGGCTTGATGTGTATGTAGAATGCTTCCTATTTGAGAGAAAAGTTAGACCCAAACAAGAGATGCTGGGATCATTTCAAAGAGAACAAACCTTTGTGTGTTCAAAACCAGCCGGTTGTTCCCACATGATCATCTGAAGGGGGTTCTTATTTGAGGCCAATCTAAGTGATGATTTAGGGTCACAGACTTTGAAGCTTGTTTAAGAGGAGTGTTCTTTTGTGAAGCTGCAGTGGGCTGAGACTTTGACAACTTAGGAAAAGTATTTGTTTTCTTTTTATTATTATTCAATTTTTTACCCTTGGTATTTTTGTTTAAAGTTGATGCACCAGAACCAGATTTCTGAGCCAAATCCAGAGTTTCAACTCTCTCAAGGAGCCTAGAAATCATTTGCTATTTTTCAGCCAATTGGATTTGCGCATGTTTGGGGTTATATTTTTGGTAGATGTTGTTAGATGTATCAACAAATTGTTTGTTAAACATGGTTGAAAATGGGTTTGGTAATAGTGAGGATGAAGGCACAAAAACTATGGGGATGAGTTTCAGGAGAGCTGGTCAACCAAGGATGGGGATGCATTTATTCTAGAAGGAAGCCAAAGGATGACAACAGCATAAGATGCTTGTCTAGAATATTCTGACCTTACAATGACTTGAGTAAGGAAAATGATGACTACTACTGAAAGGAAAAAATCATCTAAATCCATTGATCAGGATGTGTGATGCAAAAGCGTATCAATATGTGTACAGTACATACATACATAAAAATTCAATTAGACTTTAGGCAGGTCTATGCATAGTTCAGTTCAGGTTAAAGATTTTCCCATGTCAGCTAGTTTCTGTAAGAAAAACATAGACCACGTCTACGCAACGTGGGGGCGGCCATGTCACCTGTCTTCACATAGAGTCCCTCCCTTGCTCCCTCCCCCTTGCACAAAATGCAAGCGGGAAACAATTCTGAGTTTTTGTTGCTCTGAAAATATGCATACTACTTGCATGCGCTGTGTAAATCTTCAATCTTCAGCTGCCGCAAATATTGTCAGCTAGAATGAAAAATACCCACCTAGACTGGCTAATTGTCACCCAAAGATGGCCGCACAATACAATATTCCACCAGAGCTCCACAACTCCCCCCTGACTGACCCAACCTGCTTTGCTTGCTACCTTCAATATGGACCTTGAATTATGTACATGTCTCAAATGCTATATGCATGAGTACTACAACATGAAAAACATACTTCAGCATGGACTCTGGGTGCATCCCTCTACACCAAAAAATATTGGTCTTCCACCTCACTTGCCAACACCAGCATGAATCAACTCACAAACCTTGTGACAGAATTATCTCTCAATGTACCAGCCCCTTCCTCAAGTAAGCCTGTAGACGCCACAAAAGAACCTGAGGACCATGAAACCAAAGTTGAATATTCACCATGGGGATATATGTGTTTGTTTCTATCTCTCATTGCCATTATTCCTCATCCAAAAATGACATACTTTGCTCTATTTTTGCAGGACTAATATTGTACTTTATTGTTTGACTAAACCTGGTCTGTGGTGTGAGTCAATATCACTGTGGAATTGCTTGCAAATTCCTCATGAAGGTTATTAAAGCTGGGAGCAAAAAGACCAATTTTGAGAAGATTGAGAACAAAATCCCCAAGGATGTCAAAACAATGGCAAAGAGGTTTAACCTTTTGCCTCAGCTAGATCAATACATCTGCTGTCCCAAATGTTTCTCACTTTAGTTTTTCAGTGATTCCCCAGAGCTATGCACCTATAGAAGGACCCCAACCGTCAAAACTTGTGATGAAGAATTATAAAAATCCCCTGTCAAGATACATTCTGCCCCCAAATTCAGAGTTTCTTATAAATATCATCCCCCAAAATCCTCTGTCATCAAAACACCCAAACCTCACATGGCTTACTGTCTTCCAAAAATTGAAAACTGTCTCACATGGTTTATCAACTCACCTGGTGTTGAAGAAGAAATAGTCAAATGGCGCTGTGGTGGTTATTTATTGACACGGAGGCAAGTAGGCTCACCACTGGATGTTCAACTTGGAGCCGCTCAGCTGTGTTGGGAAGTCCGCAGCACAATAGGCTTAGAAAAGCACATTGGAGGACTGTCTATTCTGGAGTACATTAGCTGAGGGCTTGGTATTGGTGTGGCCCGCGCTGTGGTGGTCTTTTATGGATGCAAGTTGGAATGGGCTGCATGCTGCGCGCTCAGCAGTACCAGGGGGCTCAAAAGTGGCAGACGCTCAGAAATGGGTGGCTCAGCAGTGGGTGCGGCTTTGCTGCAGAAAGCCGCGCTGCGGGCTCAGCATCTGGAGACACGGGGTGGATTGATTGGATTGGATGGATCGCGCGTCTTGCAACGCGCAGATGTACCTTGGATATCTGGCATGGCACATTGGGCAGATGCAGAAATGCGCAGGGGGCTCCAAGTTGGGCGCAGCGCAAGGGCCGTATCATGAGAAGGAAAAACCGGGTGGAAGTAATGGTAGGCGGGCCATACGGATGGATATGGGGTAAGGGGTATGGGATATGGATCATGGTATGGGAAGGAAGGATAGGAATGGGGATAGGTTTCTGTACTTAGGGGTTGTATTTCATTATTCTTTCTTGCTTCTGGTTTTACTTAGGTTAGGGTTGAGGGGGAGGTTACTTAAACCACACCTTCAAACTGGATGAAGGAGGAAGGGGGATCATCACGGAGGATCACATTGGATCATCATAGTTTTTGGAAGGATCTTTACTCTAATTTCTCTATCTCTCAGTCAAAGGGTGAACAGTTGCACTTAGGGTTTACAGACGCAAGGGATCAATAACTTCCAAACTTGGGAACAATTCTAGGAGAAGTCCTCTTCTGAATTCCACAACACTTTTTTGCGGGCACAATCACAAGAATGGGCTGGAGTTTTTGCCTTTTGCGGAGATTTCCCAGTCTAACATAACTTTCCATCCGCGGTGGTGGGTTTACTAATGCAGAAGCAAGTGATCAAAGCTAAGTAGTACGGATTAGGCCAATTATGGGATATGCGCTGAGATTGCGGAGTGCTGTGTGGCAATGAATGCTAAAGTTGAGGAGGCGGCATGCGGATTGTTGGGGATTTGTAGTTATGCCGCATGCGGGATTGGGAGTGATCCGCTAGGGAAGATCAACAAGGATCTTTTGTTAGTTATGCATCAAAGCAACTCAACTCTTAGGAGGAATTGGCAACAGGATCATTGAATCTACTGCAAATCATTGGATTGGTTAAGTATCAGACTATTGGTGAGGAGGATCAGTGAAAACACACAGAGGTGGTGGGAAAAGGGGTCTTTCATTAGCAGTTAACAATCATTTTTTGGAGTAGCTAAGGCAGGTCAGTGCGGAATGCACGAAGACAAGAGGGGTCTTTCATTTGCAGCTTGCATTCTTTTGTTTTATATATAAGGAAGATTTTATTTTGTTGTATAGAGGGGGAGGGGAGTTTATTATCATTGGAAATTATTAACAAATATTGGAGTATCAGAGTATATTTTTACGGCAAATTATAGTTGGATTCTTTTCTTCTGTTACTTTGGAAGTGTAGGAACCAGCAAGAGTTCTTGGAGGTAATATTTAGGGAAATAGTTCAAGTGTGGAGCTCTTTGGGGAGTCCAACTTGTTTATTTACTATTATTTCATGGCCGGTTAGCTTTAGTGGTTGCCAGCTTGGGTGCAGAAGCGGATTTTGGTTAGGAATTGCGGAGGTACAGGAGTGTGACTCAAGGGCTAGTGGGCTTTCCAGAACTTGGAGCAGGATTGTTGCAGAGAACTTTATATTTTTGTGGAGAATTTACCAAACACACAATCTCTTTCAACAAATAGGGGGTCTGGCCATGATATTTCCTTTGTCTGTTATAATACCTGGTACCATCTGCGTAGATATACTTTTTATTTATTATTCTTTCTTTTACGTCAAGATGATGGGAGATTTTGAGGCCGGTTTGGTTGACTCACTTTCAACTCACCAACAGGCAACCAGTAGTGCGCCACCATATCAAAGCACTCCTTGTCAGACCGCCAGTCTGGCGGGGCTGCACCAAGAGTGGCCACAGGGGGGAAATCAACGTATGCGGCACCAGAGATGCTGGAGGAGCAGCAAGGGAGAAGAGAAAAAATTAGGCCAAGGGACTACCCCGCGGTTAGGTTTTGTCCGGAGGATTTTCACCAATTTCTGGAACGGTTCCAGAATGCGGCTAACAGCAAAGGTGCAAATGACATCAACTGGGTCCAGCAAATAGTCAACTTCATTCAGGGGTGAGGAGGATCTGCGGGACATGGAGGATATGGAGGGTTTTGGAGAAGGGGATTGGGAAAAGTAGCAGGGGGAAATAGTGGGAAAATGGGGTTCACGGGAGCAGAGGTTTGCAAAGTGGATCTTGAGTCTCTTGCAACCAATAGGGCAAAGGAAGGAGGTGTTTCCTTGAGGACATTTTTTGGTGTGTATTGTTCCTCATTTTATTGCATTTTAAAGTACCTTGTCCGCAACAAAATTTTGGCGGAGCATACTGGCTCTGTCAAGAGGACCTTTATGCAGGGGCTTAGCTCCAAGTTGCGCGGAAGGGTCCACAGAAAGCTTTACAATGAAGGATTAATTCATAGGTTGCAGGACGGAGGGGTAACCCTACTCCCGGACATGGAGGATGGACATCTGCACAGCGGTCATAGGCAAGTTGTAATTAGTGGAAATTATGGAGGAAGACCCAAAGGGTTCAGAGAAGAAGGAGGTGCAGGTGAAAAGGTTAAAAGGGCCGGTAACACCAAAGGAAACTGCTGAAATGACAGAGATGTTTAACAAAATACATCTTTTCTGGCAGAAAGCTATACCAAAGCAAGCCGCAACAGTCCTGGAACCACCAAAAACAATGTCTAATGCGCCAACTCAGGGACCATCAAGAGCGCTGCTGAGGAACAAAGGCAAGCCTTGCGTCTTCTGATGCTGCTACTGCTGGGAAGATGGCTATCTTAAAAGGTTGTGTAAAGAATTGAGTATGGACATACGGAGCAAGATAGTTAAGATGGATGGAAGGGAATGTTTTTAACCTTTAGGAGAAACTATACCGGATATGCCAGATCAACCTTTGCCACAAGATCTGGCTCAAGTGGCAGCGGCGGAGAAGAAGGAAGCTACACCTTCAGCGGGGTATGCTTTTCCCTTAACTTGGGAACCCCCGGAAGGTTTGGCCAAGGTTAGAGACGTTTTCTCTTATGAAAGGAGAATGGAACTTGATGGTCCAAATACTGCAAAAGCACCAGAGCAGGCAGTTGTAGTCAAAGCAGGGGGATCCTGCAGGGGGGCCAGAGAATTAGCAGAATGGACCACCCGGTTTCCCTAACTTTGAAGGAACTAGCAGCAATCTAACCAGTAATGGCAGAGGAAATAGTTTCAGTCTTCAAGCAGTTTGCAGGGAATAAGGAGGAAAACCCAAAACCCAGGGAAGAGGCAAAGGTTGGTTCCCTCAACGCGGGGGCAGACCTTTTAGGAGTTAGCAGTGCTATGATGTGCCCTTTGGGATATGTGGAAATGGGGATCAGAGGGAAATGGTGTTGGGAAATGGTAAAAGTCCTTCAATTTAAATTGGAAACCAATGCGGGATTGGTGCAAAACAAGGCAAACATTGGGTCGCAGACTTTAGGAGGTTTTGAATGTGTAGTCAAAGGGGTGGTGGAGAAAGAAATGAGAGAAGTGGCAAAGGTATTGGCTCTGCTATTGTATTTGGTAGTAAGAGGGTTGGAGGTCATACTTGGTAGGCCGTTCCTTTTCACCTTCCCAGCATCTCTTGGCTTCCATCCAGATACTAGGGAGGAAATCCTTACTTTTGCGGACACCTTGGGGAAACAATACCAGAAAACCATCTGTTGGCCTGAAAGTGGTGGATGGGAACATCAGAAGGGCTTCCCTCTTGCCAAAGGCAGCCACAATGATTTGGCAGAGGATTTTTAAATGTCCACCATGTGGCCTATGCGGGGAAGGCTCCCTCCTTAAGCAGAAAGTTGACAGATAAGGAGCAGGGATGAGGAAACCTGGTAGCGCAGTCCAACGTGCTTTGGGCAGTATGGAGGAGAGCGGGAATTGGCGCAACAATTATGGGAGTGGGGATAGGATCAAAAGTGAGTCCTTCCTTGTATGCACCTCCAATGGGTGTCAGCACAAGCAGCTACCCTTGTGCCACAATTGTGAGAAACCCGGATTTTGTTGCAGGTAAAAAATTAAAAGTAGAGGAGACAACCAAGGGATTGAAGTTGGTTGAGGTGCGGGTCTTTGGTAGTAAATACAAACCGGTTGCTGAGAAGGTCCAACCACAGAATGAGCCAATTAGGCAGGACCTCAATAAACCAATGAGGCCTATCCATTGTTCATGGGACCCTTATGAGTTGCCCTTGACACCCGCATTCCTGGAGAAGGATCCAATGGGCTTAACAGAGGAGCAGATGGGGGAACTCAACTTTGAGCCAGAGGGGTGGTTGTGGTAGGAGGAAGTACAATTACTCAAAGCGGTGATTGTCATGCAGAGGAGGGCACTTTCCGTTAGTCCGGAAGAGTGGGGGTTACTCAGGCATGAGATTGTGGATCCCTACCAGATACCTACGGTGCCCCACAACACTTGGCAGATCAAACCCATTCCTATTCTGGTAGCGGTTAGGGATCAGTTTACAGAGTTGGTGTGGGAGCTTTTGCAGACAGTTCTGTACAAGCATTCTTGTTCTAGTTATTCTAGTCCCCTTTTTGTGGCACTAAAGCAGGAGGGGAAGAATCTGCAGAGAGTCCACAACCTGCAGAGGTTAAACTTGGTCACAATCAGAGATGCGGGGTTGCCTACACAGGTGGAGGAATTTGTGGAGAATATGACCAGAAGAGTCTTCTACAGGCTAGTAGATGTCATGGGGGGGTACAATCAGCGGGAGCTACATCTGTATTCCCATCCAATCACAGAGTTTGAAAAACCATTGGGGCAACTTCAGTTAACACAGCTTCCACAGGGGGAAACTAATTCAGTAGCGGTTTACCAGGTGCAGATGATGTGGATTTTGCAGGATGATGTTCTGGAAACAGTGCAGATATTAATTGATGATGCGGGTATCAAGGGGCCACAGAGCAATTATGGCGGAGAAAATATTGCGGGAAATTTGGGAATAAGGCAGTTTGTCTGGGAGTACGCGCAGACTTGGGAGAGAATCCTGTTCCGGATCAAGGAAGGGGGTTTGACTGTTTCAGGTGAAAAGTTTGTGGTGTGCATTCAAGCCTTAGAAGTACTTGGCCATTAGGTCTCCCTAAAAGGGAGGAAAATCACTAAGGCCAAAGTTAAGAAAGTTTTGGAATGGCCTACTCTGCGGAATGCTACTCACGTTTCTCAGCTTTTAAGTTTATGCAGATGGGTACAGATCTTCATTGAGCATTTTGCAGAGATAGCTAGCCCGTTGCGGAAACTGATTAGGAAGGGGGCGGAGGAATGCGGCTGCGCATTCTGGGAGTTGAAGGAGATTGTTGTGCGGCAAATACTGTTGAAGGAACTTGAACTACAAGAAAGGAGGGATCTGGCTAGTGGTGGACTCAAGCAAGTTTGGTTTGGGAGGTGTGCTGACCCAGGAAGATGAAGGGAAAGACAGGCCAGTACTTTATGAGTTGGTAACCTTTTTGGAGGTAAAATCTTGGTACTTGCAGCCCAAGTTGGAGTTGTGTGGAGGGATGAGGATTGTGAGGAGAGTACAGAATGTTCTGTGGGGGGTGTCTTTTGAACTCCTGGTGGATTCAGAAGCGCTGGCCAGTGATTGATTCCCCAGCCTTTCCTAATGCTCCTATGACATGGTGGATTGCATACTTAAAATTTTTCAATTTCAAGGTCAGGCATGTTCTGGGAAAGGCGTTTAAAATGCCAGATGCTTTTTCTTGGTATTTGGAGGTCCTGCGCGCGGAGGAAGGGGATTTGGACATGGAGAAGAAGCTTCTGAAGGTGGCAGCAACGGCTGCGGAGGTTGGGAAACTTCCTCTAAAACAGTTTGGAAGGTTTCAGGCATTGGAAAAGTATCTTTGGAGGGTCCTTTTTCCTGAAGGTTTGTCGGCAACAGAGGTTAGATGGGTTTGGCGGAAGGTTTTGCTTTTCCTTTGCCAGGACGGTCAGTTGTGGAAGCGGGCACTTCCAATACCTTTAATTTTGGTCACAAGGCGGGAGGATCAGGAGGATTTAATGCGGAATCTTCACAATGACTTAGGCCATTGGGGAGAGGCAGAGAAGCAGAGAAGAGTTAACAACAGGTTCTTGTCAGCTTGCTACTATTGCAGAGCAAGCTGAAAAAGTAACAGAAATAACATAAAAATAAATAAATACTAAAATTAACCTAAGAAGGAGTAGGAAAACCATGAATATTATTGCAGAAATTGATTTTCCACCCAAAATTAGGTAGGGTCACTCACTGACCCCACCCTTGAAATCCAACTCCTTATATTTTTAGATAATTAAGGAAAGAAAGACCAAAATACCACGGCACCATTATGGTAATTTTTTGGCAAATTAAAAATTTCACATGTATTTTCAGGTATAGGTTTCAAACCTAAAATTCAGTCAGAATTGAGGTGTTGTGTATATTTTAGGAGTTACAGATGAAAATGTGGCCTGTCACAATTCTGGCATGCAGCCGCACCAGCCAATACACCCGTGCGCGGCTGAACTACAGCACTTTCACCCTGTAAAAGCAGTGTACGCAGCCCTGGGCCTCTGACAAGTACGCAGCTGCTGGACTATGAGTTGACAAAGTGACAGGCGGCCTGAGAAACCTAGGTACCCTGTAAACATGCTACAACCTACACGGGAACATTCTATATATGTAATAAATGTTCCTGTGGATAGTAGATAGTCTAAAAATACATAAAAGTATATAAAAATACCTAAATAACCTTTACAATTATTTTTTATTAAATACCAAGAATGTCAAAAATGAGATAATGACTATTTCTAAAAATATATCAAAATAATTTAATATGCAATTATGAGAACTACCAGACATCAATATTTTTGTGACATACTAAGAAAATTAATGATGTAAAAACATTACATAAATACTCATGAATTATATTTTTAAATAATTATTTCTAGTAAATCAACTAAAATTCAAAAACAAGGAGTAAAATCAATGTCATGACTTTACTCCAATTATTTAATGCATAATGAGAACTCACCTAACATCCGACTATCCATAGGAATTTCTATTAAAATACTTATTAACTTACTTTGAAAATTGAATAAGGATAATTAATGAAATAATAAATAAAATGGACAGATTAGTGTTATTCAAACGTCCAAACATCAATTATAAAGTAGAATAATTCCCATACCCCGTGGAATTAGATGTTACCCGTGCTAAAGAACCAAGAACACGTGACAGGCTGCACCTGTTTACCCTGCTAGCCTCAGTTTCTGTGCCTTTGAGCCCCTGTACCCCTCAGAAGGACAATATTGGGACTCAAACAGCTACAAATAAAGAGCTCTTTTGAGGATATTGATACCCATAGACCCAGTTATATTTACATCCAGAAACCGTTCCAAGGTAATCAAGTACTTGTAAGAGATAAGTCAGTGATTTATGGCTTTAGTCTGATTGATAATATCCGTCCCCAACCCTTTTTATCAATTTAAACTGCTGAACAACGTTATAATCCCAGTAAACAGGTTTAACCCATTGTTGCACATCCCAAACAGGTACCCAAAGGATTTAATAATATACCAATGAGTCCTTATTATCCTTTCTCTGTCGTTGCAGCTTGGTTAAAAATCCCTGCCACTCCACCGTGTATTTTGTATACATATTATCTTTGGGCAATATATCCTTTAAGAATATAAATTAAAGGTTCCAAAGTAACCAGGCCTACGTGTTTTCATACTGTATTCCCTGAAGACAGTTTTTAAAGATCCCCAATATGATTGTGGCCCCTCTATTAAAATATTCAAGAATCAATTTATTTATATTGATTTATAACAATAAAGCATATCCAAACCAATTAACCTTGCAATAAGCTTTATCCAAATATTTTACGGATTTTTGCTGCATTTATTGAATAATATATCTATCATTTATTCTATCACCTCTGGTAGCTAAAGGATAGCAAGGATCTTGGCATCCAGGAGGCTGAAAGTTCTGATGGCCCGGTCTGGGGAAAACGGTGCGCAATTGGGTGCAGAGTTGTGAAGCTTGTCAGCGGAAGAGTACCAGATTACCTAGGGAGGTGGGTATTCCAAAGGTTGAGGATTCCCTTTTTGGAGGGTCTCTTTGGATGTGGTCCATATCAAGGCAGGAAATTTCCCCAATCTGCTTTTGACTTGGGACAACTTGTTGGGGTGGGTGGTGGTGCGTCTGTTGTTTAAGCTGTCTGCAGAGAAGGTGGGACCGTTTTTGGAGGAGGATTGGTTTGCTTTTTTTGGGTGTTTGCAGCTCATCACGGTGGACGGCAGAGCAGATTTTTGGGGTGATCTTTGGAGGCTTGTCAAATCTTGTGGCGCAAAGTTTGGGCAAGTTACGGAATATTATTTGTAGAGAGCGGGGGCAATCAAAAGGGGTCATAAGTCAATAAAAGATGCAATGGTCAAGATCTGCTGGAGTAACGGGAAGAAGTGGCAGGAAACCTTGCCAGTTGTGCTGTTTGCGGATTGGATATTGGTCAAGCGGGGAACGGGTTATTTGCCTTACAAGCTTTTGTATGGGCAGCAGCCAGTGCTTATGGTGGATATCAAAACCTTGACTTACCTTGCTATTGACTGATGGAAGGTTAAGACCACAGAGGATCTAGTTGTGGCGTGGGCGGAAGGAAATGATGGCAAAGGTGGCAAAGAGGCTTTGGGACAGTGGGGCTAAGTTGGTTTGGTACTGGGAAAAGTGTTGTGCCAATTGCTTGCGGGACCCTTTGTGGAAAGGAAACCTGGTTCTGCTTTACAATCAGAGCTTGGAGACGCAGTGGGTTAAGCTTTTTGAAGATTGCTGGAATGGTCCTTAATGGGTTGTTAGTCAGTTTTGGGTTGGGAGTTACCAGTTGGAGGAATTGGATGGCACTCTTCTCAAGCAGAAGGCGGTGGCGGCTCACGTAGAGAAGTTCAACGTGTGGGGAACTATGGATTTTGATGAAGCCGTGGGTTCCGGGGATGAAAATCAAGAGATGGAAAACATAAGTGAGCCGGCTGCGGAGGAGGAGTCCTTGGAGGAATGAAAATTGGGGTCAACGTTCAAGTTGTGGGGGGACAGGGAAGCTCAAATCACCAGAGCAGCGTGGAAGGTCTATTCTTAGAGGCCTTTGTCTGGGGTGGTCCAGGTCCCTTAGGTGATATGTATTTGCGGAGTTTGGAGTCTTTTGTTTAGTTATTCTTTGTCTCAGGTGTCTCAGTTTTATTTTTCTCATTCTCAGATACAGAGGGGTTCTCACCAGGGTTCACAGAGTTTTCTTTTCTTTGTGTGTCTCAATTTGTAGGATGGTGCAGGGAATCAAGAGGATTCCTTTCTGGGGCAGGCCAGGCATCATATTTATTTATTTAGCTATATACAAGATTTGAGGGGTGTGGCAATAATTCAAGAGGAGTGAGAAATCTAAGGAAGGAAGATGGCGCGGCAGAGCTCACCACCGGCACAATGATGCTTGAGGAGGAGATTGCAAGGCTTGGTGGCTGGGATCCCAACCAAACGTTGGAGGATGGCCAGCCTTTGCTCATCCAATTTGCGGAGGTACCAGTCAATTTTGGCTTCCTCAATTCCTCAGCTGCCTTCTTTGTTGTTTCTTTGGATGGCAGCGTGGTATGGAGAGACCAGGCAGAATTGGGTTGACCTACAAGGGCTGGAGTTGGAGGTTTGTGAGAATATCCAAGGAGATGGGGTTGGGATTGGCAACAAGCAACACGGAGATCTTTGGACCAGCTATGGAGGAAACAGTGACTCAACGTGAGGCCCAGGAGCTGTGTGAAGATGTGGAGGGGTCATTAAAAAAAACTCACGGGGTATGGGCTGCAAATTGGAGCTAATTGCAATGACCAAGCGCAGGCACTCAACCTCTGCAGGAGGTATTGTGGTTGGAGGAGATGCGGTCGGAGTGGGTGATGGTGGACAGAATAGTGGGACTTTGGGCGCTGTTGGCGGGGGTATTGAAGGCGTAGCTACTCAGAAAAAGACAAGGGCTGTGTTGGGCCCGGGGGGTACTTTTCTGAGTCCAAAGTTCAGGTTTTGGAATTGTCCCCAGTCTCAGGTAGCATCTCCCCAGGAGGCGGCAGTAGGGAAGTCCACGCGTTGAGGAGGGGGGGATAGGTGGTCCGTGGCCTCCGCAACAGGTGGCCCCGTCCAGCTCTGGAGTCCAGTCTTTGGTCTTGATTGAATTTTCATTGTCCACCACAAAGTTGGCCATTGGTCCGCGGCGGCGGCATTTGCAACAGGGACCGGAGGTAGAGCAAGGACAATGCAGAGGGCGAGTCCGCAAGGATCCAAGGGTCAGAGAAACAAATGAGCACCTGCGGTGGCCTAGAAAGCAGGCATAACGTGCTGGGAAACTGGCGGTTTGGGTGCACTTCCTCTGAATTTTTGTGCAGTACTTGCACGTTTCCATGGTGTGGGGATTTTTGTTCTTTTGGAGTTTGGAGGGTGTTTAGGAGTTGGGGGTTTTAGGGTTTGGGGGGCATTCAGGCGTTGTGGGGCGTGGGAATCCTGGGGGGATGTGGTGGTTATTTATAGAAATGGAGGCAAGTAGGCTCACCACTGGACGTTTGAATTGGATCAGCTCAGCTGTGGTTGGAAGTCCACAGAACAATAGGCTTAGAAAAGCGCATTGGCGGACTGTCTATTCCCAATTACATTAGCTGAGGGCTTGGTATTGGTGTGGCATGCACTTTTTGGGGGCACAATGACAAGAATGGGCCGGAGTTTTTGCCTTTTGCGGAAATTTCCCGGTCTAACATAACTTTCTCTCCACTGATGTGGGTTTACTAATGCAGAAGCAAGTGATCAAAGCTAAGTAGTATGGATTGGGCCAATTATGGGATATGCACTGAGGTTGCGGAGCTGTGGGGCAATGAACACTCAAGTTGAGGAGGAGGCATGCAGGTTGTTGGGGATTTGTAGTTATGCTGCATGCAGGATTGGGAGTGATCTGCTAGGGAAGATTAACAAGGATCTGTTGTTAGTCATGCATCAACGCAACTCAACTGTTAGGGGGAAGTGGCAACAGGATCATGGAATATACTGCAAATCATTGGATTGGGTAAGGATTGGACTATTGGCGAAGAGGATCAGTGCAAGCACACGGAGGTGGTGGGAAAAGGGGTCTTTCATTAGCAGTTCACATTCCTTTTTTGGAGTAGCTAAGGAAGGTCAGTGCATAATTCACGGAGAAAAGAGGGGTCTTTCATTTGCGGCTTGCATTCTTTTGTTGTATATATAAGGAAGATTTTATTTTGTTGTATAGAGGGGGAGGGGAGTTTATTATCATTGGACATTATTAACAAATATTGGAGTATTGGAGTATATTTTTACGGCAAATTATAGTTAGATTCTTTTCTTCTGTTACTTTGGAAGTGTAGGAACCAGCAAGAGTTCTTGGAGGTAATATTTAGGGAAATAGTACAAGTGCATAGCTTTTTGGGCAGTCCAACTTGTTTATTTAATATTATTTCATTGCAAGTTAGCTTTAGTGGTTTCCAGCTAGGGTGCGGAAGCAGAGTTTGGTTAGGAATTGGGGAGGTACAGGAGTGTGACTTAAGGTCTAGTGGGCTTTCCAGAATTTGGAGCAGAATGTTGCAGAGAACTTTATATTGTTTCAGAGAATTTACCAAAAACATGATCTCTTTCCACAGCGCTAAAAGTTGAGCACACAAAACCCCAAAATTGTTATTGATATTCAGAAATTTCAAGGCTGGAAAACCTTTTCCCAGAATTCCACAAAAATAAAAACCCCCAACAAATTACAACTCAACTTCATTCTGTATGTTGATTGGTTCAATAAATTTGGGAACAAGCTCTTGGGACAGAAAGCATCCATGGGAATCATGCTTCTGAAATTCCTTGGTTTACTACCAACTTTAAGGTACAAAACTCTCAATGTCTACCTTGCTGCAATTTTGACCACCCCTCACAAACCCAACACAATGGCAATCTCACATCTCTTGGCACCCATAATTGATGAAGTACTATCTCTGAATGGAGGAAAAACATTCAGCACACCAAGTTACCCCGATGGTTGCACAATATCAGTACACCTTGGTGCACTCATTGGTGATGTGGTTGCAGTGCATAAAATACTGGCCATGCCCCTCAATCTGCATGTTTTTTCTGCTCATGGTTCTATTGTAACAAAGAAGAAATGGCTCAAATGAAGATTGGTGCCCTCCAAAACTCTTAGGAAGCTTTTAGTTTTTCCTATTGTTGGAAGGAACTCAGGAATGTGAAAGACAAAGCAGCATTCATCAAGAAGAATGTAACTTGATGTTCTGAACTTTCAAGACTTCCTTTTTGAGACCCCATCAAGAATGTCACGCTTGGGGTCATGCACAACTGGTTCAAAGGTTTTCTGAAGCACCATTGGGGGAAGCAATGGGGATTCCACCAAGATTCAGCCCCAACAAATGACCCCAATACATCCAACAAATATGACTCCAAACTGATCAACACCCAAACCACCTGGAGACAAAAAAGGTTGGTGCATATTTGGAACACTGTTGAGGAGATTGTGGTCCCTCAAGAGATTCCCCACCTTCCCAAGAACTTGGGACCTCCTGGCCATGGCAAACTGGAATCAAGTAAGTGGCATGCGCTTTACGCCTTCCACTTTCCAAAGGCCATTCTTGACTTCCTGGTGACCAATACAGAAGATACCAACACATGTTCAATTGAGTTTAAATATCTTATCAACTTTTCAAGTCTGGTGGTATGTAAAAACACTCTGAAAAAGAATAATGTGGATATAAAGGATCCCAAAATGTTTAGCAAAGCTTATCAACTCTATACAAACCAATAAAAACTAATATTCCATGATATTTGCATCAACTCCAATTACCACTACAGCCTCCACATACCTCAACAAATGAAAAGGTGGGGTCCACTGATGGGAATGTCAGAGTTTGAGGGGGAGAAGGTTAATGGGTTACTTCAATGAATTGAGACAAGTGGGAGAATTGGTACGTCTCCATTGATTCTTTTTACTTTCACACTGCTGATGAGGTTTTCCACTAGGCAAAATCAACAAGATTGTGATGAAAAAATTTTGCCAGAATCAAAGATTCAAGCACATACTCTTGGATGTAAATATCAATTCAACTGATCAGCAACCAGACCTGAAATTTTCCAAGAAGAAACTTGTGGATATCAACATCAAAATCTATGAAGCACTACTGAAAATGGTCCAAAGGCAGAAGCAAATGGTAAGGGACTACCAAAATATTCTCCATCCATTTGAAGAATATTTTCTCACCAGGTATGCAATGGAGCATTGGTTTTTCAGAAACTCATCAGGTTTTTTTTTTAGCAAGGAACCACCCAACAACTGTGTTAAGTATGCATGCAATGGAAATGAGTACTTTGGTTGGGTGGTGGCAGTGTACACCATTGAGGAGTTTGGATTCAATTGGATGATCTGGGTGGTTTTAAAAACCATTAGCAATGCTTTGAGCTTAGCCAATATCCTACCAAGCCCCAGTTTTTTGGGTTTCATGACCAACCTTGGCCCGGCCCCGGGTACCAGAGAGGGGGCCCTCTACAACCTCTGCTCACCTGATGAGGTAATCCACACTGTGGGTTACCAAAATCTCCCAGCATGGTCAATGGGCATCAGGACCCCTCTTGTGCTTTTGAAGCCCATGCTACATGATGCACATATGGCAATGTGATAGCCATTTCTTTCCCCCCATCTAGATTTTCCCCCAAACTTGGCCACTATTTTCTCTTTTTTCATCAACTTTACCTTTTTTAGGATGTTCTTTTTCATTTCTTTTGGGTTTGAATTTGATTCAACCAGAAATCATTTAACTATTTTTCCTTTTCATGGATTGTACTTGATGAATGTCAGTCCATAGCTGCTTTTTCCCCAATGAAATCCATCACAAAACTCTTGTGGTGCATTTTGACCATTGAGAAAAAAAAAAAATAAAGAAGTGTGTGCTAGCTTTGTCATTCAATTGCAAGATCAGATTCCAACTCAATCCATAAAAAACAAAAGTGCTTAGAAATTCAAGGGAAAAAATGAAAAGAAGGGAAGTATTTTTTTCTTTGAGCTGATTTAAGACTACCCAGTGGATAAGCCCCATTTTTAAGACCAGACCCCCACTTGCTTGTCAAAAATGATTTGATAACGCAAATCAAAATTTAAAAAAATACAAGCGCTTAGTGATTCAAGGGAAAAAATGAAAAGAAGGGGAGTATTTGTTTTTTGGAGCTGATTTAAGACCGCCCAGTGGATAGACCCCATTCTTAAGACCAGACCCCCTCCTGCTTGTCAATCATCATTTGATAATTCCAATTACAATTTTCATCTTCCAGCTCTTTATCCACAAGATTCTCATATCACATGTCAGCTCTCTGATACCAGGAACCTTGCAGTCCTTTTGCTACAGAGAGTGATAAAAATACTGGAATAATAATTATAATTATTATTCCAAAAATAAACGCTTAGAGGCTCAAATGAATAATATAATAAGAGCAGTTGCAAGGTTTAATTGGTTTGGTAATAAAAAGTTTTCAATATGTATATAAAATAGGGGCCACAGTATTATACTACTGGGAGTCTTTAAAGACAAAGCAACCTCTCTTCAAGGGGCCTCCTTAGACAGTTTAAGAACCTTGGAATGAAGATGGGTGCCTTAGAAAGGGCTTATTCCACTAATGGCCGGGCATAACAGCACAATGGCCTAGAAAGGAAGGGAAACACTCACTCTGAGCACTTCATCACAAAAATCCTGCAATGATAGGAAGGGTTTCAGAGCAGATGGGGTGGATTGCCTGACTAAACTTCAAGGGTTGATTGGTTTTAAGAAATAAATAATAATACTACAGACTTGGTCATGAATCAATTGCTTAGACTCTTCATAAGAACTTGAATAACAATGACACGGTTTCTGATTGATAATAATAATTCCTGGTAAACTGATGATGGAATAATGGATCCAAAGAGGTCTGTATAAATACCTTTTTGAGGTGATTTTGAGCTTCTCAGCGCATGTAGAGAGAGTTCTTCTCATTTGTTGAGGCTGGAAAGACAGTCAGAGCAAGATTAGCACGTCCACTTGGTGCTGATAATAAGCTGACCTTAGATCTGCTGGATTTCTGTCCTATTTTAGCCACAGGATCTGTTAATCTATTATGGCGTAAATTTGATCATTCTGCACTCATCCTTCATTTGTACTATTAGTATTGCTTTAAAGTAATTAGGTGTGGACGTTTACTAATTTTCCATCATCTGCTGATAAGGTAGATAATTTTTAATAATTTTTATGAACACTCCTTGTAGTGTTTTGTGGTCTTCAAAGATCAGAGTCAATGATTTACGTGTTAATCCTTGATCTTTAATGATTAAAAAATGTTCTAAACTTAATTCTTATTAACTTTAATTAAGTTCTGATCTTTTTAGATTATTAATAATGCATATGTCAACTTGCTAGATATCCCAGGAAACCCTAATTAGGTTATAGCTCTTTTGAGCAGTACCTGGTTGTCAGATTAGTCATGATGGATCCAGATGCGGGGATCAGTCAGTTCAGATGCGCGCGGGGTGGGATCCGCTGCGTGCATGGCAGAATTAGCTGAGAGCAGGTCTCTAGTACGTGGGAAACTACTACTATGAGTACGTAGGGGTATGTAATGATGCGGGGCTGCGCGCAGGAATTGTGACATAACACATTTCCGCGTGTAACTCCTAAAATATACACAACACCTCAATTCTGAGTAAATTTTAGGTGTAAAACCTATACATGACAACACGTGTGAAATGTTAGAATGAACAAAAGGTGCAATACTGGTGTTGTAATTTTTAGTACTTTTCTTTTTAATTATTTTAAAAATGTAAGGACTTGGATTTCAAGGGTGGGGTCAGTGAGTGACCCTACCTAATTTTGGGTGAGGAATCCATTTCATTAATAATATTTATGGATTTCTTGCTCCTTCTTTTGTTAATTGAGATATTCTTATTCTTATAGTTTTGTGTTGCTATGACAGGTTGCTCTGTACATAGTAGAAAGCTGACATCACATATTGTATGGACTTCCATCACTTCCATAACTAACTTTGTTATGATCAATGAAATATTGATCATCTTCATTGGATGAGTTTCCTTCCCATTCATTGCCTGAGGTATCCTCCAAATCAATATTTTCCCCATTGTAGCTTTGGTTTTCCCCATAACTGGAATCATCTGAATAATCAGTTGAAGCTTTTTTGATCTTGTGAAAAATGTCATATGGGGCCGTGAGTTTATCTCAGAACTCCTAAATGAACTTTTTTTCAGAAAAAGCTTCATTGGGATCATTGTTTCACAAAAAAGATTTCTGGGAATCTTGCAGGAAAAAGACCTACAATATTTCAGCAAATTTTTGCTTCTGGTCAGGAAACAATTCATTGAACCAATCTGGATCAAATTAATCAATTGGAAAATTCTTGCGGGGGGGGGGGGTGCAAAAAGATAGACATTTGGGGGGTGCTTGGAGTGCATTGAGTGAAACGTTGAACTCTTTTACCATTCATTAAGCTATCATTCTAAATCCTAGCATCAAGGCGACAAAAGCATTTTTGGGTGTTTTACAATCTCCAGGGTAGGGTCTTGATGATGTAGCATTTCTTTTTGGCCAAATATTCATCATTTCTGTGGGAATTTTCTTCAGATAAAAACTTGATGTATCTTTTGGGAAGATTAATCTGTTTTGAAAATTCCAACCAACTTTCACAGAGCTGATAAAGTGAAATTCATTAGCATACGGGTCTTGGAAAGAAATAGCTAGTACACACCCTAGATCTGGCCTTGTGTATAGCTCTTCTTTCAATTTCCCTTTGATGCTTACCATCCTCCTTGATCTCACGGAAAAACTTCTGGGCTTGATGGAAGTGGAAAAAGTGATGTGGGACTGAGTAAGAAGCCCAATTTGATTGATTTATCAAGGATTGCAGTTCATGAATTTATATGCACCAAGGACAACAACTTTTTGGAAAGTTTTTATGGCAGAAACACAGCAAGCCTAATTGTACAATGAATCTGGGGCATCATTATCATTGGGGGACCTTTGAAGTATACCCAGCCTTGCAAGGTTAGCTTGAATGTACAGTATGAAAAATTGCTCAAAATTCACCATACCTTTGCCAATTTTGAGTCAACTGGAGCACATGTTACAGACGGATTCAATGTTGCTGGCACTGGTCAACTGAGGGGCAGCCTTGTTGTTGGCAGAATCTTCAACTTCAGTGGCTATGGAAAACCAACCATAGAATTCCTTGAGGGCATCAGGAGAAGGGGCTTGTGGAACAGCCTTCTCATGAATAAGCCCCTAAAGGATCTTTATGTGAACATACAAAGCATCCTGGAATTGTACTTTTGAGTCAGCCTTAACAGTTCAGAATGAGTAGAAGAGAATGGAAAGACCCTTGTCTTCAAAAAATTCTCCAGCACATTCTTCATGGTAATTTGATGGATGCAACTAGCAGTAGGAGAAGTAGCTGGCAGCGCAGATGAATGCCGGACCGGTTTTCTTGCAGAGGGTTCTTTGTGGGCTGGCCTGCTGTTGGAATTTTTGCCTAATGGCAGGACAGGTTTACTGGAATGCGTCTTGGAAGTAAACTTAGGTTTTGATTTTAATCTTGTACCCTCAGAAATTCAACAAGACTTGATGGCACTGGGAGTGCTTGTTTATGAAGATTGGATTGGGGCAGATTTCCAAGGCTTGGAATTCCTACTGGTAACTTCAAGGTGTTCAAAATTCTTGGTAAGACACATAATTAATTGGTCTTTTGCAGCGAGTTGAGCTTGGAATTACTTACTTGATTGAACCATGGCGGCATTCACAGCCACTTGAATAGTAGCTTGGAGGTCCATGTTTGATTGTGTATTTCAATTTTGAGTTGGGGTAGGTAGGTTGGATGGAGTATTTGGGGATGAATTGAAATAATGTAAAAAGTATCTCTTCCAGGGGTTTTGGGGATTGATCTTTGGATGCTGGTCAGAGCACTGGATTAAGTTGCCACTGCTCAGGTGACAATTAGCTAGTATAGGTGTGGATTTTCTGTGCTAGCTGACAATAGTTGCAGGAGCTGACAATTGAAGATTCACACGGCGCGTGCAATGCATATGCATATTTTAAGTGAAACAAAAACTCCAAATTTTTGCCTGCTTGTGTTTTGTGTTGCTCCCTCACTCCTCTTACCATCAATTTTGCTTTTGCCTCAACCAATGGAACAATGTTTGTTTTTTTTTATTTTATTAAAATTTTTCTTTTCTACTTTTTTTTTGGAACAGGAATAAATGATCAAAAGATACATCAAAACCCTCAAAGATGACCTCAAAGACAGTTTGAATGGAAAAAATGAGTTGGAGATTGAGGCCAACCAAGAACATGCCCAAGAAATCCTCAAGGAGCTGCAAGATTTGAATTGAAGAACCAACCAAAAGAAGGCCATTCTGAAAGCAAAATTGAGTTTGGAAAAAACCGCAAGCATCAAAAAAGTAAAATTACTGACAAGGAACGCAAACCAAATGCAATCATCAAGCTCAAAGTTTGCAAGCTTATCTGCAAAAAAATTGTAGGGAATGGCATGAAGGTTAGTGAGGAAATGAAGACCTTCAAAGTCTCATGTTTTCAAGTCAAATGCATCAAGAACAAAGATCCAAATGTGGTTAAGGTCAACAAAAAAAAAGGGGAATTTTACCAATGAGATGAAGACAAAAATCCTTTTCCAACTTGAGAAGAAATAAACCACCACCCTCCATGAACTTCATGAATTCCTCAAAGATAAGTTTGATGTAGGTGTTTCAACCCAGGCTATTAGTAAGCTGATCCATGATATGGATATATCATGGAAACAGGTTACTAATATTCCATATTTGTGGAATAAGCCCCAGATCATTGAGGAAAGGACCAATTTTTTCCAACAAAATGAATTGGATCTGGAGAAGACAATTGTTTTTTTTGACAAGGCAGGTTTTTACCTCCATTCAGGCTGGGCCTTGGGATATGCCCCCTCTGGTAAGTCAATCACCTTTTTCATTTTTTAATTGATCATGTTTTTTTCAATAATTTTTCTTATTGCTTGTTTTTTCTATTTTTATTGATAATTGATACTTATTTATGTATTTTTTTTCCTAGGTCAACCTGCGGTCTTGAGCCTTGTGTGCAAGGCAAAACAACTGACCCTCATGGGGGCATTGTTGATCAAAGGGTTTGTATACCATGAGCTTCTCAATGCCAACAGGGTAAGGACCAAAGGAATAGGAGCGGATGAATTCTGCCTATTTCTTGGGAGCCTCACTGCCCAACTTCCACCCAATTCCACCATCATCATGGATAATGCCCAAATCCATCAAGGCCAGTGATTTGACAAAATCTTGGAAACCATCTTCAATTCAAAATCAATATGGATTGAGTTCCTGCAACCTTAATCACCATTTTTGAATCCAATTGAATATTCCTTCCACTCAATCAAGAGCTATGTCCAATCAAAAGAAACTCCAAATTGTGCAATGCTTTTGACTCAAATCAAGCAGGGGATTAAGGAGGCAATAACCCCAGAAAACTCCAAAAGAATTTTTCTGAATTGTCAGCGGCTTTACAATCCATGCGCTGAATTTCAAGAAATTATGGGGACAGTTTTGTCTAACCCCAATTAATATTTTATTTTTATTTTTATTTTTATTTTTATTTTTATTTTTATTTTTATTTTTATTTTTATTTTTATTTTTATTTTTTTAATTTAATTTTATTTGATTTTTATTTTTTACTTTTGTTTCATCCAAAATAAAAAAATATTTTTTTTAGTTAAATTGTATCTACATGTTAAGCAAAGAAATAAAAAAATATGTTTGAATTTTTGCCACCCATCATTGATTTGGCAGGCATGGCCAATTCGGTTGGGTATCCACCAAGCCTAAATTTGGCCCAACCCACCCAAACTTGAATGTGTGCCAAGTGTGCTTTAGGGGCTTCCAAGTGGGCTTTAGGGGGTGCCAAGCGCACTTTAGCAAAAATCAGGCTAACTTGGGCATGTGACCAGATGAGCTTGAACTACCATAAATATTTATAGAATGAGAAATTCTGCTTTTTATTTTTAATTCCCCATGGTGATATCACCTTTCTCAAAGAAATCAGTCACAATTTTTCAAATTATTATAAGGGGACAGGTTTTTTGAGATTGGGGATAGTGGGATGCAATTCTTTTTTTCTGCATTAACCAAGCCTTGTTTCCAAATAGACTGTCTCCAATTCTTCAAAGGGGACAGATGGTGCATGGATCCTTTGTAGGTTGACTCCGCCTTCAACCCTGAATTCAAATAACCACCAAAATCAATAAAGAAAACTTGTAAAACTCTTCTCACAATTCAAAGCAAGTTCCTTTTTTGAGATTTACTGATTATCTGTTCTCCAATATATATTTCTGAATTGAATTTGTTTTTATGTTTCATTTTCTTCCAATTATCATATTGTTGAGGAAATGGAAGATGCCAAAAAGGAAGATTCTCAAGAGTTTCAAAATCAAATAGATGATCTATCTCAGAAACTCCTTAAGGGCACAGCTGAAAAACTTTGGGAAAGGACATATGTAATGCAAATTTTGAACAACCTGAATTCATTCAAAAATTGGCCAATTCATTCTGCCAATCAAGGTTGAAAACCTCATTAGCTTATTGGTAAAAATGAGAAGTAGATATATGACAAAATCAGTGATAATAAAGTTACTCAAAAACAAGCAAGCAAGATGTCCAAAGTTTGGAACAGGAAGGTCAAATGGATTGTTCAAGAAAAAAACAGCAAAAATGATCCATCTACTGTTGAAAAACCACCTTGAACCAAAAAAAAGCAAGAAATGGAATCAAAACTTGAAATTGATATTTTGTGGACCTCCTCATTTTCCTTGAGGAGGATCTAGGGGCTTATCTCAAGAAGATTGTTGAACTCATTGAAGAAGAAATCTAAATTACAACATCAATGACTGCAGTTGATCAAGCATTAAAGAAGAAGTTAAAGTGTTGAGGAAGATGATTGCCTCAAGCCCAATGAAATGGAACAATCCAACTTTCATTGAAGGACAACATGAATATACAATTGTAAATCTGATAAAACCTAAAAGCTTTGATGGTTATGTCTATCAGAAAGGATTTGATCTCCATACTCAGAAGACCCATGTCCAAGAACACACTGGTATTTTGTTTTTTGTTTTTTGTTTTTTGTTTTTTGTGTTTTGTTTTTTTGTTTTTTTTTTCAATTTTTTTTTTTTTTTTCAATTTTTTTTTTTTTTTAATTTTTGATTTTTGATTTTTGATTTTTGATTTTTGATTTTTGATTTTTGATTTTTGATTTTTGATTTTTGATTTTTGATTTTTGATTTTTGATTTTTGATTTTTGATTTTTGATTTTTGATTTTTGATTTTTGATTTTTTGATTTTTTGATTTTTGATTTTTGATTTTTGATTTTTGATTTTTGATTTTTGATTTTTGATTTTTGTTTTTTGATTTTTTGATTTTTGATTTTTGATTTTTGATTTTTGATTTTTGATTTTTGATTTTTGATTTTTGATTTTTGATTTTTGATTTTTGATTTTTGATTTTTGTTTTTTTGTTGTGTAATGTTTGTTGTTTTTTGTTTGTTTTTTACTTTTTTATTTTATTTTATTTTATTTTATTTTTTGTTCATTACTGTAAGTGATGTTTTTTTTTATAAAAACAAATAGGCAAAATTCCTGTATTGGCCATTGTGCCAATACTTGCAAGGATGACAATGATAGCTAAGATCATAAAGGAAGTCTATTTTTACCATCAGTTGGTGAACCCTGATGTTTGTCAACAAAAAGGGATTGAAAAAAATGAATTTTAAAAATTCCTCATTTACCTTCACTCAAGATTAGCAGAAGGCTCTATCATCTTCATGGATGACACTCCAATGCACTGCAGGAAGGATTTTGATCAAGCAAAAAAAAATTGCCACAGGAAAAGATATCAAAATTGATTTTGTAACACAATAATTGCCTTTACTCAATCCAATTTGATTTTCATTCAATGTTCTCAAGAAATGGGGGCACAGAAAACTCCAACCAGGAAAAAATTATTGAAAGCTCTTGATCAACAAATTTGATATTTAATGAAAAGAACCAACTTTGAGAGCTAGTTTGAACATTTAAAACACCTACTCAAGCCTGTCTCTCAAGGCCAAAAAACAACCAGTCATATTTTAAAGGAAACTTGAATAATTGTTCCTGTCTCAATTTCTCTTGTACCAATTCTTTTTTGGCCCAGGCTTAGTTGATACATTCAAAGTGACTAAAATAATTCCTTTCTCATGAGAAAGGTGAAATTTTGGTAATTTTTTGCTAGTATCATTCCAAAAGGCATCATTGGCATAATTATAGTAATTTTTTACTAAAATCATGCCTTGTGGCATAATTTTTCGCCCCCCAAAGGTGTGTAAAACTTAGAAAGAAATTCCAATACAAAAAAGGCATGATTTTAGACATTTAAGGTCTGATATACCTTTTGAGATTTTCAAGGTTAGCTGTTGGTGCTAGAACACACCTTTTGAGTGTGTTTTTCCCCCCTTAACACATTTAAACATTGATTGAGGCCTTGGCAGGCTAAATTAAGGCCTCAAAACCCCCCACAGGGTCTGTCAGAGGTAGAATTCTTTGTAGAACTAAATTGTTAACATCACTTGAGTTAATGTGACATGTAATAATACAGTGAATAAGAATTTCTTGCATGTAATTTGAATCTGATTTCAGATTTGAAAAAACCCCTTCTGAAGGAATAAAAAATTCTAAAAATGCTAAGAATTAAATTTTGTTGGAATTATTGTCTAATCAAGTGTTGCCTCAAGCTAGAGTGCAACTTCATTATTTTAGCCTCATATTCTTCCACCTATTTATTTTCTTGAGTGTTCATGTATAGAGTGTTCTTTGTTCTATACTGATTAGTTATAAATCTAGTAAAACCTTTATCTTGAATCCTAGTGGCCTTCATTCATACTTGCTCTTGAGTGTTATTGTCTAGTGACCTCTTTATAACGTGCTATGCAGTCACTGTTCTAGTGGGTTCTTTACCCATAATCCTAGATGCTTTGTCATATAACTAACATGTTGAGTGTTGCTCAAGTGAGTGAACTTTCAGTGAAACTTTTGTCCTTGTCAACCATTTCCTCTTGTGACAATCTTGCTTGTAGTTCATACATACTTTATTCATTATTGTTTCTCACGCACTTGTCAGCCATCCTGTAATTAGTCTATCTATAGTGATGCCTGATCAATTGAAATTCATCATCTTTTCTTACTTACCTTGAGCCAGAGTGCCCTCCTTGGTTCCCCAGATTGGCTCCTCTTGGCCTCATAAGATTCCTCCTCAGCCTCTCTCAATACTCTCAACTGGAGCAATCTACTCTAACTTCAAAAATCTTGTTTACACAAAACAGAATATTTCTTGGACCAAAAATGAATAAACATATAAAAATACCACATATACCTATTTGATGGTGAGAATTCATAAAATTATGAAGCACACAAATTATTGTAAACAAATTTTGAAAAAATCTTTCTTGGAACAAAATTCAACATTTCCACTCAAATTTAAATAAATTTTTACAAAAAATAAAATAAAATAATGCTACAAATATCTAGTGCATTAAGTTACTCATAGGCACAACCCTTTGATTCATGTAGTTTTACATCTGCGCAACGTAACTCCCCCTTAGACATATACTTTATTTCACAGATGTCTCAATAATTTATTTTTTTAAAATTTTGATGCATTGGCCCTGTAGATGGGTTTCTCAAAAAATCAAACAAAATTGTAATTTTGGAAGCATTAGAAATGCTCAAAAATTCATTCAAAAATGCAAAAAATTCAAAAAAAATCTCATTCCATTTTTGAATCCTTTTCTTGGCCTTTTTAATTGATTTTTATTTTTTTGATTTAAGCTCCCAGAAATTTTATTTTTTTTAAAAAAATTAAAGAACTTTTTTTTTGTTTTATGATAATTTTATTCAATATTACCCCTCAAAAAATTCATTTGAAAAATTCAAAAATTCAAATTTCTCATTGCACTTTTGGATCTTTTTATTTTCCTTCTAATTGTTTTTTTTGTGATTCAAGCTCTCAGAAATCTATACACACAACCAAAGAGATTTTTGAAATGTTTTCCAGATGTTTTGAATTTAATCTTGATGATTATTTTCCTTACCATCCTCCTGGAAGAAATTTAGTAGCACCAAAAGCAACAAAAATAAGTGGGAAAGTGGGTGAATTTACTAATTTATCATTTTTCAGTTTTTCAGATTTTATTTGAATTTTTGCTCTAGGTTTTGTGTAAATTGTCTTATTATTCTTCTGAAATTTTTTACCAAGTCTCAATTGAAAAAGTGAGTGGTATATTCAGACCATATTTCATTTTATAAAGAATTCTAATTTTTTCTTTTAGTTCCAATAAAAAGAATTTATTTCCCCCAAAGACAGCGATTCCAAATATATCAAATTTTCAAGATGTCATAGGGGATGGAAAATTTGGATTTATAGAAGCAGACACTTGTTTGTGTCACACTCCAAGTTTAAGGGTTATTGTCTTCCCCGCTTTGACATATCCTTTTCATCAGTACCATCTACCTCAGTCCATAAGTGTGACACAAATAAAGTACAAAATCAATGGTTCCCTCTGCTTACTAACTCTGGCTCATGTATCAACCTTCCAATCTTGGCAACTCAGTATCTACTTGTAAATCTTGCAGTTAAATCTAAATAAAAGTTGACCAACTTTTCCCTCCTACCCTTGATATCATCAATCCTTGGACTTCCATTCTTGGTCACGCACTAAAAATAGTTTGCACTCATGCCTAGATAAACACATAAACTGTATAGTTTGCAAATGGACTAGTTCCTTACCCTACATAAACTACATCTTCATAATCACATTTTCTTGTCATGTCATTCCTTCCTGTATCATAAATTATTTGCTTGTAAGCTCAGATTATATTGTCTGCACCTACACTATGACCTGGGAAGCAACTGTACTGTTATTTCATTTGCTATTCCGTCCCTTTCATTCATTGCCTTACTTCTCTCTAGCTGTTGTTGGTCATCCATCAGATTGTATCTGGTCACCTGTGGATTAACTTATAAAGGCTGCTTTGCGTGCCTGAAGATTGCCTCCTCAGTTAGTTAATTTCATACGTCTTGCATTTGCTAAATACAGTCATCACATTGGGCTTTTCATTAGTTCCTTTCCATTGGAAAAATTCCTTCCTCTCACTGTTTGTTGCAAAATCAAATCATAAGTTTGCACTTTGCGGTTAGCCTTGCCATCTTGCATTTTCCCCTGCTGTCATGCTTCAAGCTTAACAACCATTGTCTCCCTCACTTTGGCATATCCTTTCCTCAGTACCATCTACCTCAGTCCATACGCGTGACACAAATAGAAGCACAACATCAATGGTGCCTTCCGCTTATCAACTCTGGCTCACATATCAACCTTCCATTCTTGGAAACTGACTCAGAACCTACTTGCCAACCTTGCAGTTAACTCTGCTCCAGTCAACCATCCATTCAAGCTCTGCTCTTCCACCCTGGTTATCAATATTTCTTGTGTTCCAATTCACGGTCAAGAAATTTTGCTAGCTCACACCCACGCTAGTCAGTCACACCAACTGTATAGTTTGCAATTGGACTAGTCTCTTACCCTGCATAAACTACATCCTCATATTTGCATTGTCTCTAACGTCACTCCTTCCTATCTCATCCATTACGCCCTTGTATGCTCAGACTCTATTGCCTTGCATCTATGTTATGACCTTGGAAATGTCTATACTGTTATTTCATTTCCCAATCTGTTCATGTCATTCATTGCCTCATGGCCTCTTAACTGTAGTTGACCGTCCATCTGGTTGTATCTAGTCACTTTGGATTACCTTATAAATGCTATGCTGCTTGCCTGAAGATTTTCTCCTCATTTAGTTAATTTCATACATTCTTTCATTTTTCTAAATCCAGTCATCACATTGGGCTTGGCTTTAGTTTCCTTTCCATTGGAACAATTCATCCCTCTCACTGTGTGTTTAGTTACCCAACCATAGATTTGCACTTCACAGTTAGCTTTGCTACCTTGCACTTGCCCTTGCACTCAGTCTCTTCCTTTGCCCTCAAAATCATCTAAGATTGCCCTATAGTATGTGGGGTGGATGTGTGACACTTGCACTCAGCTTCTCCCTTTGCACTCACAATCATCTAAGATTTCCCTATAGTACGTGGGGTGGTTTTGTGACAGTAAATTAATTAACCCAACTCATCTACTGTAGCTTGCCAACCTATAATATATTCTTCTTTTACAATGTAACATAATTGCTCAACCAGGAACACTTCCCTAACCCTTTAAAATGATGATATTCATTGGGTAGGCAGATCCAGCATTTCACGGGTCCAAAAACCTTTAGATCCTGTTCATTCTTCCAAATCTCCTTTGGTTGAACCTCTTCAAAATCCCCTTGCTCCTCAATGGGAAGCTCCAGTGGATCCTCTCAAAGAAATCAAGGATTCTGAACATTCCTCCAATGAAACCTTGACTTGTGGTACATCAAGGGCTCACACTTGTGCTCCCAAGACCAAAGCCTTGACCTTTTCCTTGACCTTGATCAAGTCTCTCAATAAAAATCCCTTTCAATCTGTTCCAAGTGGTCCTAGTTTATGTACCCTGGGCATGAAGCAGCCTGATCACTTTACTGGGAAACATTCCAATAAGCTTAGATCCTACCTACAGTCCTGCAAAATTATCTTCTCAAAAAATCCCAACAACTTACCTTCCAATAGACATAAAGTTATGTATGTGTCCTCTTTTCTAGGGGGAAGAGCCTTGCAGTGGTTTGAGCCATATCTCAAACTACTATCCAATAACAGTCACACTTGTTTCCTTAACAATTGGGAAAAGTTTGAGCAACAAATGTTCACCCTGTTTAGCAACCCCAACAAAGTGGAAAACACCAAATGAAAACTTAATAATCTAGTTAAGAAATAGAGAATAGTAGAGTTTCCATTAATATCTACCATTTCCAAACCTTGCAGTCTTGCATCCAATGGAACAAGGACGCACTGTTATTTTACTTATGAAAAGGTTCAACTGCATTCCTAATCAAAAAGCTTGCAGTTGGGGGAAATAAGACAACCTCCCTTCAGCAGTCAATCAGCCTGTTAATTGAGCTTGATCATGGCTATCACAAAAAGAACCACTCTCTGCAAAAAAACTGTGGATTGTCAAACTTGGCTCCAAATTCAGACAAATCTTCAAAGCAACATTCAAAAACTCAAAACACTCAAAAAAAAAATCTAACCTTGAACTCCAACCCAAAGGGGAAAGCTGTTCCAAAAACTCCGAAATTCCTAGACAAGGAAACTGGGATGCTCCAGAACAAGGAACAGAAAAGGAGGGGTTATTTATGTATTGTGGAGGAAAAAATGATTTCAATAGTTGTGCAAAGCAACTAGGGGGTGAAGCAGCTAAATAGTCAAAAAAATAGCTTGTAGTTTTTCTAATACTTGCAAGGAAAACTACAAATTTTCTAAATTACAGCGAGTCAATATTTGCACTTGCAAGTCATTTGGTGCTCCAAGTTCAATATTTGTCATTTTCCATTGTGAAAACACTCCTCATTGTGTTTTACTTGACTCCAGAACTAATGTTTCTTTCATAAGTTCATCTTTCACCACTTCCAAAGATCTTATGCGTTCCAAGATAGATAAGTTTCCCATATATTTAGTGAGTAGTGCAAACAAACTATTTCATTGTGTTTCCCAAAAGGCAAAATAGACCTTTGCATTTTCTAATTTTCCCAGCTTTGAATGGGATTTATTTGTCTCGGATATCCCCAGAATGGACAAAACCATTTTAGGCCATGAGTTCCTAGTTTACTCAAATCTGGATGTGAATTGGCAAGAAAGAGTGATTAGCCTTTGAACCTTGAAACCACAGGATGCTTACCCTTCTTTCAAGCAGGAATTAAACAGCTTACCTGAAAATTTCACTGAGTTGGATGACAATTTTCCGCCAGGAGATTTGCAATATCCTGACCTTCATTCCCAAATTCCCTCTTCAGATTTAGGATTTATTGCTTATTTGTCCAACTTAACTCTTCCTTTTTTCTTTAAAGAGAGAAAGGCACCTACCAAATGGTGTATTTCAAGCTCTCTCATCCTCTTTCATTGTGCAAGCACTTCAAATAGGGTGCTTGAAGATGACAATATTGAAGATCTAGAAATCATTCAAGATTCTTTACCTTTGGTTTATCATGATTTGGCTGATGTCTTCTCAGCTGTAAAAGCAGATAAAATTCCTCCTTCCTGTTCTTATGATCACAGGATCAAACTTACTGGCCCACCTTTGCCACAAGGACCAGCCTACTTTCTCTTGAAGCAAGAATCAACGGCAATTCAAGAATGCATTGCGGAAAATGTATCAAAAGGACTTCTTTGACCAAGCCATTCAAATACCGGCTTTCCCATCCTATTTTTTCCAAATAAAGACAGCGGCCTTTGCCTTTGCTTTGACTACAGGAAACTGAACCAGGTAACCTGGAAGAATGCCTTTGCAGTACCCCCTATGTTTCACCTCCTCACTCTCTTCCATGGATCTGCTTGTTTCTCAAAGTTAGACCTTTGAGGCGCCTATAACCTAATTTGCATTGCAGAGGGTCATGAGTACTTGACTTCAATGATAACACCATTTGGAAGTTATGAGTATACTTTCATGCCTTTTGGCCTCTGCAATCCTCCCTCCACTTTTCAAAATTTTGTAAATGACATTTTTTCTGACCTTTTAGATAAATACCTTGTGGTGTATCTTGAAAGTATAGTTTTCTAATCAAAAACTCTTCAGGATCTAATTTCACATGTACAAGAGGTGCAGCAGTGAATTTGCAAGAATGACCTGTTTTCAAAAGCCTCTAAGTGTGAATTTCACACTCATTACCTTAATTTTTTAGGGGTAATAGTCTTTCAGCAAGGGCTGTCAATGGATCCAGCCAAAAGTCAGCGCATACTGGACTGGCCCACACCCTATTCAGTCAAATATCTTCAAGTTTACCTCCTTTCATTAATTTTTACAGGAGGTTTATGGAGAATTACACCAAGAAAACCATGAATCTTACTAACCTTCTTCAAAAGTACACTCATTTTGTTTTTACAGAACAAGCAGCTTTGGATTTCAAATCTCTAAAGAAAGCCTTCACCACTTCTTCAATACTTTCTCATTTTAAAAAGCTAGTTTGCAGTATTGTGGAAACAGACACAAGCCACTATGCATTTGCAAGAGTAATCTTGCATTTTTCTTCCTAATCCTCTCCCTTTCATCCCATAGCCTTTGAGTTTTGCAAATTGCTTGCTGCAGAGCTTAACTAAAAGATTCATGACAAGGAAATTCTTGCAATTTTTCATTGCTCAAAGAAATGATGCCCATACCTTTTAAGTCTTAAATGATCTCAATTCTCTTCAGTATTTCATGAGCTCAAAATTCCTTGCACGCAGATAGGCACACTGGGCCAAATAATTCTCTGAGTTACACTTTATGATCACGTACTGCCCCTGGAAACAAGTGGTATTCCCCCATGCTTTATCAAGTTGGGACAATTTTCACCCAGGGGGAGCACCTTCACCAATAAAAAACCTGAAAGTATCAGGACACTCTTCTCTAAACAGGCTGCCCAACTCAGTTAAATCATCCCCCACCTTCAAGACATGGCTTCCAAAAATTGAAAAGCTCAACTCAACAACCACAAGTGTAACAAACTTTGCAAGAGTGCAAAACTTTGAGATAGTGATTACATTATTGATGAAAATGGTTATTTAGTTTATAAAGATTGTATATTAGTACCAGATAATCCTTGAATTAAGTTAGATATCTTAAAGTCTTGGAATGATTCCCCACTTTCTGGTCATCATGGGCAGGATAAAACCTATCAATTGATTGCACAAGACTTCTATTGGCCTGGTATAACCAAGAAAGTAAAAGACTATGTTAGCGCAGCTATTACTGAAATTATAACAAGTCCTCAAAAAACCAAAAGTATGGGCTGCTCCAGCCATTTCCAATTCTGCCTATTCCTTGGCACTTTTTGTTGATGGATTTCATTTTTCAATTACCAATTTCTAGTGGCTATGATTCTATTTTAGTAGTAGTAAATTTCTTCTAAAAGCTGGGTTTATTTCTTCACAGTAATGTGACCACCTCTTCAGAAGATTTAGCCAATTTTTTCATAGAATATATATTTTTGACACATTGTATTCCTGATAATATAGTAAGTGATTGTGGATCTTTGTTTTTTTCTAGCTTCTGGACTTTGCTATGCCAAAATTTGAAGATCACTTGCAACTTATCAATGGCTTACCACCTGGAAGTAGATGAGTAAAACAAGCAAGTTAATCAGATTCTCAAACAGTATCTTTGAATGTATGTTGCCTATCAGCAGGAAGACTGGTTGCAATGGCTCCCACTAGCCAAGTTTTCCTAAAACAACTCCCTCATTCCTCCACCAAACAGTTGCCCTTGCAGACTCTTTATGGTAGAAACCCAGCTTTTTCTTCTTTTTACATAGCACCTTCTCAACCTGCTACCAATTATCTTAATCAAATTCAATATCTTAAATTGAAACTTTGAAACAACCTTGAAGCAGAAGAACAGCGCTACAAGGAGCAAGTAGACCAACTTTGCAGAAGGAGATCAGGTATTGCTCAATGCTTGCAACATTTGCAGTACTTTTGTAACCAAAAAACTCTCTGAAAGGAAACTTGGCCCCTTCAAATTCAAATCAGTAATCTCTCCCAATGCTTTGAAACTTATGTTACATGCAAAATGGAAAGTTATCCAGCTGGTCTTTCATGTATCTCTCCTCAAGCCAGCTTTAGTAATTTACCAGGGCAAGACTCATCCCCCTTGGGAACCAGTCAATTTCCAAGATAATCTTGAGTGGGAAGCAAGCCATATTCTAGATTCCAGGTTATGGAAAGGAAAACTACAATACCTTTTCAAATGCACTGGATTACAGTCCAAAAAATATTATACCTCATGCGAACCAGCCCATCATCTTTGATAATCTCCCAATTTGGTTTGGGACTTTCATGCAAAATAACCTTGCAAACATTTCCAATACCATTACACAATTAAATCCTAGTCCATCTCTTCAATTCCATCACACTTATCATTCCATCCCATCCTACCTCATTTTCAGTTTCTTTGCTTCTTTAATTTCTCTCTTTTTTCTTTTCAAACTTGATTTTCTATATTTATTTATTCTCCTTATTTCAAGAAACACAAATCCTTTATTGCTGCAAAAAAAAAATATATATTAAAACACTAAAATTACATAAATTATGAATTCTACTTTATTTATTGTTCCACCTCTTCCCAATTTTTGATAAATTCTGCTACCATAAACCTAAATTCATACAAATCCTCATTTTTTATTAGATTCAATATTTTCCGCAACAAAAGAACTTGTGCAACCAAATGCTTCTTGAAAATCTCCTTGAATTGTGCAGTCTGAGCCCTCTTTGGCCGGGCATTCCATCCAGCTTCCTCCATGAGTTCTTCATAAGCTCTATTTCTTTGGCCTTGCAACAAAACCTCTCCAAAATTGCCATTCAACTGCCTTGCATCAGTCTTAATTGGAACCACAACTTGCACTTGGTTCCCCATGACTTGGCCTTCCATCCCATTTACTTTTGTTCCATCTCCTTCCATTCCAACCCTTTCCTCTTGTCCCATTTCATTCCTTTCCTCTGCTCTATTTCCTCCATTCTCCTCATCTCCTTCCTCTTGCCCCATTACATTTCCTCCTTCTGCTTGCAATTGTTCTCCCCTTGTCTCCTCATTTACCACCGCAACTTGCTCTTCACCTTGCACCTTGCTTTGAGCCTCAGAATCCATTTGGTTTTCTTGGACCTTGGCAAACGGTCCAAAATATGGTGGTGGTGGTCAAGGCGTGTTAGTTTTGTACCTCCAAAATCTGGGAAATACCACAAAGAGCAATGGTTACATTATATTAGTTCTCATCTTCCCATTTATTCAGTCTCTAGCCTTACTCACCTGGGTTCTTTACTCCTAATAATTTGATTGCCGGCACTGGAGGGATGTGATAATTCACTTGTGGAGCAGATCTTTGACTTTTTACTTCACTTGTGGACTCCACAGGAGTATTGATCCCCGGATTTCTATTTAAAGGAAATGTGCAGGCTACCTTCAAAAGATGGCATTGCTCACACTTGCCTCAGAGACCCCAAGCAGAAGTACTGGGGAAGCATCTTTCATTTTGGAAAATGCAGTTTTTACAAAAACAAGATGAGGATGACAACATATTCAAATTAAAATTTTATTTAAAATCAATGAAGTACATTATTGATGAAAGGGTATACAGTAGGTGAAACAACTTTTGGAATCAATGGGAAAATCATCTGAACACTTGAAGGAGCTTGCCGCTTTATACCCAGGCAACTGTCATGATCCAATGTTAAGGGTTATTGTCTTCCCCACTTTGACATATTGTTTTCCTGAGTACCATCAACCTCAGCCCATACGTGTGAAACCAATAACGCACAAGATCAATGGTACCTTCTGCTTACTATCTCTGGCTTGTGTAACAAACTTCCAATCTTGGAAACTCAGTATCTACTTTTAAATCTTGTAGTTAAATCTAAATACCAGTCAACCATCCATTCCAACTTTGCCCTCCTACCCTGGATATCATCAATCCTTGGTTTTCCATTCTTGGTCATGCACTAACACTAGTTTGAACTCATGCCTAGATAGCCACATCAACTGTATAGTTTGAAAATGGACTAGTCCATTACCCTGCATAAACTACATCTTCATATTCAAATTTTCTTCTCATTTCATTCCCCCCTGTCTCATCCATTGAATTCTTGTACGCTCAGATTCTACTGTCTTGCACCTACACTACAACCTTGGAAACCACTTTACTGTTATTTCATTTCCCATTTTATCCACGTCATTCATTTCCTTACAGAACTCCAGCTGGAGTTGTTCATCCATTGGTTTGTATATTATCATCTTTGTATTAGCTTCTAAAGGCTGTGTTGCCTTCCTGAAGATTTTCTTCTCAGTTAGTTAGTTTCATAAGTCTTGGATATGATAAATCCAGTCATCACATTGGGCTTGGCTTTAGTTCCTTTCCATTGGAACAATTCCTTCCTCTTGCTGTTTTTTGAGCCATAAAATCATAATTTTGCACTTCACAGTTAGCCTTGCTATCTTGCATTGTCCCTTGCACTCAGCTTCTTCCTTTGTGCTCAGGATCATCTCATATTTCCCTATAGTATGTGGGGTGCTTGTGTGACATTTTGGGGAAGAACTCAGAAGACTGGATTGAAGTATGGAAAGAAATTCTGAAACAGATGGACTCAACCCCAATTTTCAAAGAACCAAGATTAATAGATGAAATCTGGGGTTAAAAGGAAAGAGAACCACATTTTTGGCACAGATAACATAAATCTGTGGATAAAATTTGCATGCCATGGCCCCCTTTTGTCTGAAAAATATAAGTTCCCAGTGGTTCCATCTTATTCTTGAATCCCTTGCTCTGTCTGAAACATATGAGTTTCCAGAAGTTCTGTTTCCTTCTTCAATCCCTTGCACTTATCTTCCTATGAAACTCCAACTCCTAATTTCAAATATTCTCCTATTTACTTCATTCTTTCAAAATATTATAACCATATATTATCCTTCAAGTGCAAGTCTGATCCTTGGCCATCTCCCAAAACAAATACACTTTGCAAAAGCTTTGAGACCAAGAATTCCAAATCTTGGAAAACAATTGTTCAGAAAAATTTAGAGCTTTTTCAATATTTGTTCTTTGTATGTATCATAATATGACAAAGAGTAGAATGAAAAATTTGGGCCACCCCTTCTTTTTTGAATTATTTAATTTTTGATATGAATTTGGGGGCGTAAAAAATGTGAAAAGAAGTCAGATTAATTTTAAATTTCATCTTTGGTTGTAATTCCAACTTTTTTTTTAAAAAAAAAATGATTGAGGGAAACTTTGATGCCAGATGCAAAAAAAAACCCTTTGAAGTGGATGTGTTATTTTGAAGAGTTTCTATGTTGGATTCAATTTTTGGAAGCCAATAATAAATCAAAAAGATCCCAAAAAAATATTAAAACTCTTTTCAACTGTTTGATTAACATTATAAGAGCTTAAATCACCAAAAACCATTAATTTAAAAGGCAAAAAAAAGGATCCAAAAGTGCAATGTGAATTGTTTTTTTTTTTGAATTTGTGAATGAATTTTAAAGGTGCAAGATTAAATCCAACAAGCACAAAGAATATGTCAAAAATCTATTTTATTTTTTGTTTTACTTCCTGAGAGATCAAATAACCAACAAAAAATTAATACAAAAGGCAAAGACAATGATCCAAAAATGTGATGAATGTTTTTTTTTTGATTCTTTCAATGAATTTTTTCATGGGTCCAAATGCTTCCAAAATGAAAAAATATCTTTTTGAGGGCTTAAGAAACCCAGCTACAAGGCTGAAGCTTAAAAATTTTGAAAAAATTAATTCTTTAAAAATCTATGAAATGAAGTATCTGTCCATGTAGGAGTTCCATTGTGCAGATGTAGACCCCCCATGATTTTGGTGTTCTCAACTGTGAAAAATTTGATGCCCTATATTTTTTTCATGATTTTAGTTCAAATATTTTTATATAATTTAAAAAATTCCTCATCAATCACAAAAATAAAAACATCAAATGTAAGAAATTTGTGTCTTTGGATAAAAATTGAAATTTCCAGTGGGATTTAAATACTTTTTTAAAAACATAAAAAGACCCAGAGTAAATTTACATATACCAATTTTATGAGGAGAATAAAAATATTATTAACAGCTCAAACATGGAATTCATCAAGTATTATTTTTTAAAAAATAATGAATTGAAAAATAAATCCCATGAGTAAAAATCAATTTTTTGATGAAATATATATATAATTTTACAAAGCATAAAAAAACATACAGAAAAACAATGTAAACCTGTTTAATGATATTAATTTCAATAAAATTTAAAATTAAAAGAGATATTGATCAAGTTCACAGGAAATGAAAAAACTATAAAAATTGATTTCTTCATATAGCAATTGATATTCCTGATGAAGTAAAAATATCATTGTTAAAAAAATAAACAAATGTGGGAAAAATGTAAATAAAAATTTTAAATGGGAATAATTCAAAAGTTTATCAAAAAAATCCATTAATTAAGAGAATGATGAAGATTGATTTGTTTTTATTGGTAGGAATCCTCTTTTTATATTTCTTTCATTATTTTTGAATGTAATGAAGTTAATTATTAGATTTAAACTAATATTTCAATTAATATCATCATCAAGAATTTTTATGTTTCCTTTTGGTATAGTTTTTTATGTTTTGTAAAATGATATATAAATTCTCTCAGAAATATTTATTTGGTTAATAAAAATAAATTCTTTCAATTTATTATTATTTTTATGGTTATCAATGAATTCTTTGTTTTATTGTTTAAGAATGGCTTAATTATCCTTATTAAATTGGTATATGTATCACATTGATGTTTGTTTTTATGTTTTATATTTTTTTTGATCCCACTGGAAATATAAATCATTATTTAGGGGAATCAATTTCTTATATGTGATGTTTTTTTTTTAATTGATGAATGTGGGGTTGTAATGCTGAAAAATATTTGAATTCTCCTCATGAAATAGATATACATCACATTTTTCTTTTCTTTTCTTTTCTTTTTCTTTTCTTGTATATTTTTGATATTTTAATTTTTTTTTAATATTAGGGTGTATCAGATTTTGCAAACCAGAAATTAGAAAACTTGCATGTTTTTGACCAAACCTGCCATTTTTAATTTTTAATATTTTTTCTACCAATTTTTGAATTTGATAATTTTTTTCTTGAAGTGTTATGAATTATTTTAATTCTAAGCCTTACATAGGTATATGCAGAATTTTTCTAAATTTGTTTATTTTGAGTAAAACGGTATTCCAATTTGACTGGAAACATCCCATTTTTTAAAGTAATGAATTATTGAAATTTTAATTGATTATAGAATATTTCAGAAGGTATCTTTCAAAATTCAACTCAGATTTGAATTGCTTGCAAAAAATTTATATTTATTTTATTTTTACATGTCAAATTCACTCAACTGATGTCCATCATTCAATTCTTTAAATAATTCTACCACAGACAGACCCCAGGGGGTGGTGGTCTGGAGGCATAATTTGGCCTCCTAAGACCTCAATAGATATTTAAAGGCCTTGGAGTCACAAAACACCCTCAAGAACTGTGTTTTCCAACCCCCAGTGCTCCTGTAAATTTCAAAAGCATATGGAAAACCTTGAATGTCTAAATCCATGCCTTTTTTGTATTGGCATGGCTTTTTAATTTTTAAAATCCTTCCTGGGTGGGAAATTCTTGAAGAAATCATGATTATAGGAAACAAAAAACTATAAGAAATCAAAAGAAAACCTTTGGCATGATTCTATAAAAAAATAATAATACTAAAATGATGCTTTTTTCAAGAAAAAGGAGTCATTCTAGTTATTTTTCAACTTGTGAATCAACCCTGGGCCTTTTTTTCTTGAATTTTTGAATTTTTTTGTTTTTATATGTAGTTTTGAAGAAATACTGTTAATCCAATAAATTATCATTGAGTTTCTTAGCTTATTCAAAATTTTCAATTTTTCTTTGAGACTCTGTTTTTTGAAGAGAGTAATCTGTCCCCTTTGAAAGAAAATGCACAGAAAAACCACAACAAAGGGGCCAAAATTCTTGGAAAGAGGCTAAAAAATATAGAAAAAACACAAAAAATAAGAGGAATGGTCACTGCATTACAAGTTAAATACCAGCCAGCACACAAAGGGCCCCTTTTTTGTGGGTTATCTCACTTTTAATGATGTGATGATTGATTTTTTGTGGTCAAAGGGAAATTTGATGCTCAAAAAAGGGAAATATAGTTGGGGAGGGGCAGAGGGGGGGTTTGAATAATCTAGTTGCAAAGGGGGACATTAAAATGCATGATGGATGTCAGATTTTGTGGAAAAAACTGTTACATTTTTTGGGAAAATTAATATCTTGATTTTATCAAATTTTTCATTGCGTGTTATATTTTCCGTGCCCCAAACCCTTGATTTTGTGAATTTTTGATGTTGCCACAATGTCTTGCAACATCCCAAATCTGCGCATTAATGCTTTATTTTGCGTGGTTTTTCAGGTTGATTGAAAAAAAAATTATGGGAAGACCTTGGTCATCATTGGAGTCAATAGTCATTGTCCATTTCTCCAATTGTCTTGGTGTTTCAGGTGAGTGGTATGGTGATTTGAATTAGCAAGGAGGTAGTATCCTACAAAGCCTAGGATGATGATCATACTCTTGGTCACAGGGGAGATAAATGTTAATTGCACCTTGTGGTGTTGTTATATTGCCTTGGATTGTGAACCATGCCGCAGTTGGCGTGCTCATTGCAGCCCACTTGGAAATTGGATTTGGCGTGCTCATTGTGGCCCTCTTGGCCATTGGAGACCCAAGAATGCAGCCTGCCCAACCAGGTTTGCGGGCAGCTAGTTTGGGAGAATAGAGCAGGGCAATTGGGGCTATAGGAGCGGGCTGGGCGCGCGCAAGCGCGGGCCAACCCGTGGGGCAGGAAATCACGCAGCGTGCAGGACGGATACAGACAAGGCTGGGGGCTCCAAGTAGGGCGCTGCGGAGGGCCGCGTCATGAGAAGGACAAACCAGGTGTGTGTAACGGTAGGCAGGCTGGCGGGTGATTGCGGCATGGGAAGGGGTTAGGATTAGGCTAGGGTTCTGGTTTCTAGGGTTTATTTTCTATTGGTCGTTGCGCTTGTACATAGGATAGGTTTGAGAGGGTGGGTATAAATTCTGCGCTATCAACCCCAGCTTGTAGGTGGAGGGGGGATCTGATACATGGGTGGATGGATGGATGGATGCAGCAAAGGATATGGAAAGGAAAGGAAATTCATTTCTCTATCTTTACTGGAGCATCCTTATCCTTACAGACGCAAGGACCATCAATTACAGAACTCAAGGACAACTAGGAGAGTTTTTCTCTCTTAATTTCCACAACGTGGCCATCTGAGTTTGATCAGATTATTGGAAGCATCTCATAGGTCCTCCTTTTTTCAGGGGGGGGGGTGTTCTTTGAGCCTTGATGGTGAGAGGTTTTTGTTCTTATTCCAAAGGGTGATGGGATTTTATGCTTATTCCAAAGAGTGATGGGATTTTGTTGTTCCTTTCAAATTTGAATCTTGAGTGGTTTTGATGATGATGAGCTACTTGATGATTGATGGTAATAAATTGTGAGTTGTAGCTGGAATTTGATTTGATGAAATTAAAACATTGGTTGAGTGAATCATACTTAGTTCTCTACTATCCTTAGAGACATCAATCTGTCTCCTTTTCTTTCTCCAGGATTCTTGAATTGTATAATTAGGAAACCCATTGTTGTTTAAACTTCATCCCAAATAGGGTTTATCAGAGTTAACATTTTCAAAAAATAAATTTCTGATTTCAGGCTTATCCATTTTTTTCAATTTTCTTTTTTCAGTTAAAGCCATTGATTCATTGTTTGTTTTGATAAAAAAATATTTTTTGAAAAATTTATATTTTTCCTGAAATCAGCTATTTGAATTTTTCAAAATTTTAACTCTGATACGCCCTAATGTCTATGTATCTATCCATCAAGACTATCCAACTAATCTTGACAATCTTCAATCTACTCAACTCTAAAACCTGGTCCGCTAGGAATGAGTAGCATGACCTCCAACTTCTAATTTAGTACTTACAAATCAAACCAATTTGAAACTCACCACATCCAAATCCATTGACTGATCAAGTCCTCCTAATATTCCCTATTCTAAACTTAACCTCTCTCTCCAGGATCCATCTCAAACTCCTGGTTCTAATAGTGTTCATTTGATTCACTTTTCAAGCTCTATCTCTGGTTCCTGAATATTTTGATCAGATTGATCCTCCAACCCTGTTACTCTTCCAAGCCTTCATCCTTAGATCTGGAAAGAGGTTAGGAAATGATAAGTCTTTGATTATTCCATCCATCATCTCCTAATCTATCAATACCAAATCAAAAACACACATAAAACTGCACAAAATCAAGGATTACTGTGTGGATTGAGGGTGTTGCAAGATTTTGTGGAAACATCAAAACTTCAAAAAATCAAGGGTTGGGGGCATGAAAAATATAACACCCTTTTTATTTTGATAATTTGTTTTCTGAAAAATTGATAAATTCCCTGAAATAAGGAATTGGAATTTTCCAAAATTTCAACTCTGAAGCACCCCATTATATATTCCATTTCTTGAAAAAACTGGTGATAAAACATAGATTTTCCAAATGAGAAAATATAATTTCTTTGAATGAATGAGCAGCTCATTAAAATTATATCACCACTTTTCAAAGAAGATAGACATTTCAAGCTAAAAAATCCCTAATTATTTCAACTGAAAAAGAAATTAAACATTCTACAAAAATACAACTTAAATTCAGGAATTTATATGCATGAAAAAATAGAAAACTTTAAAGTTGTGTTAGGAAATTTTGAAACCTACATAGCAGGATTGAACAGCGATTTCTGAAAATATGATAAAAGGACTATGAAACTTAAAAAAAAAAAATAATTGAAGTCAAGAAAGAACACCTTTACTCTCAGAGAAGAGTCAAGAAAGCCTTCTTAACCATCTGCACAAAAATTAAATACTATATCAGAACCTTGTTTTTCCATTGAAGCAATTTAAAAGGCTTATTTCTTTGGAAAAACTACTGAAACACAACAATTCATATAATTCTTGAGGAATAAGTTTCCAAAAATTCTAAATTCTTTTGTATATTGGAAAGCAAAAAAATTAAATAGTAAGTAAAGTTCACCTAAGGATTGAAAATTGGGAGAAAAGGCTCAATTTTAAAATTCTTGGATGAAAAATTTATCGGTGAATGCTGTAGAAGAAGGATTTGATACCACCAAAGCTTCCAATTAAAAACCTTATGCCTTGCACTACTTACAGACTGTAAACTCATAAGTTTATTTCAGCATTAATTAGATTTTATGCTTTCAGATAAAATAGCAAAGAGTTGGAAGATAAGGCTCTTTCAGATTTTAAGCAAGGTTCAAAATAATCAAACAAATTTGATACTTTTTTTAGCTCCTTGTTATATGGAGTGGATTTCTCAGATGTAAATCAATCCAATATATATATACCATGGGAAAAGGTGCAGAACATTTAGCCATTTTCTGACAGTGAGATCCTTCTGGAAACCAGGTCTGATCCCCATGGGACTCCAATCCTACCTCCTTTCAATCTATCATAAGAGCTTTCATGCATGCAGATCATTTCAAAGATCAATTCAAATGTTTGAATAGGACTTTTATTTAAACCTTATAAACAAGAAATCTTACATGAAGTCCATTTTTATTTCTTAAAGATTGAAAGCTGATACATCAATACCCTGTGCCCTGCTCCCTCTAGCACCTATCCCTTCCATAAAAATCTAATTCCCGGATTTAGAGATGAACTTCCATGTCTAAAATACTGAAGATTCATATTTTTATACTGCATTATATCATTTAATAACGGGTATTTTTTTTGGTTTCCTATTTCAAAACTCATGCTCCATAATCAAACATCTCATGCTACAAATTTAAAATCAAAACTAAAACTATGGAAAAAAAGAAGGCATTACCTAGTCATCATTGAATTTTCACCATGATTCATCAATAAATTGTGTTTTCAGAAATTTAAATGCTTTTCTATCTCACTTTTAATTAAGCCAATGAGTGATTATAAATTCACTGCCTAAATGAGCCATGTACACAACTCATTTGGGCTGTGTGGCCTGCTAAATGGCTTGATTGTAGTTGTGTAGCCGTCTATGACTCAAGTGTAGTTTTTCAGCTCCCACATGAGGGCACGGGATGTGTGGCCCAACAACCAACACCATTCAAGTCATCTGGGGTTGTACATGGCTAGAATGTAGTCGTGTTCTGTGCCACATGGCTTCAAGTATTGTGGGCCCAAAAAAATGAAAATAAAAAAAAGCTAAAATAAACTCAATAAAAATACAAGAAAAACAGGAATCAACCAAAAACCTCAAAAAAATGTTGATTTGTTGGTTAGAAACAGAACAAAAAAATAAAAATAAGTAAATAAAATGAATAAATAAAATAAAATAAAATAAAATAAAATAAAATAAAAAAAAAAATAAAACTGAAGAAAATCAAAACACCAAAAATTCAATAAACAACGAAATATTCTATGGAGCAGACCTAAAGTATAGGTGCCAAAAAATACAAGTTAAACTTGACTAGCCCTAACATAAAGGTGACAAAAAATACATGTTCAACTTGAAAAGCCCTAAAGTAAAAACACCAAAAAAGAGACAAGTAAATTGACAAGCCCTAAGGTAAAAACACCAATAAAAAGACAAGTAACTTGACAATCCCTAAAGTAAATGAAAAAAATGGGTGATGATAAATTCATGACTCCAGTCGTGTGTGAGTTGTGTAGGGCCCCATACAACCTTTGGGAGTCGTGTAGGGCCCCAAAAAACCTGTGGGAGTTGTGTAGGGCCCCTGAAAGCTTGTGGGAGTCGTTTAGGGCCCCTCAACGCGGGGGGGCCCATACACTACTCCAAAGGGTTGTTCCAAACACGTGCAACCCCTGGGGGGCATATACCCCCCATAATGGGCATTTTTGATTTTTGTACCCCTGTACACAACCATTTAGACCTGTTTCCAGGGGTATACCACCCCCCCAGGGTTTCTCAAGAATTTATTTATTTTTATTTCATTTTATATTTTACGTATATATATTTTTTTTTGAAAACCAAAAAATCAACATTTTTATGATTTTTTGGTTGATTTCGGTTTTTTTTATTATTTATTTTATGTTATTTTTTTAAGCCTGAAATTCTTTTGGCTGTGTGGCATGGAAAAAAACTAGATTTGAGTTATGTACAACCCTACACAACCCATTTGAGCCGTGTAGCATTCCACACGGCTCATTTGAGTTGTGTAGCATGCCAAATGGCTCATTTGAGTTGTGTAGAATTACACACAGCCCTTTAAGTTGTTTACAATGCCACACGGCCCATTTGAGTTGTGTAAACAACTCAAAGAGTTTTGAATTTAACATTAACCAAAAAAATAGGTCCAACTTGTGTTAAGCTGATCTCATCACAAGAAGTAAAAATAATCCTTATGATGGGATCAGCCCAACAAAATATGAGCTGAATTACCAATTAAATCTCATTCAAAACACTCATCATAATGATGTTAACTCAAAAAAATCAACATAATTATTTTCAAAATTTGATAAACTTTCATATTAATAGAATTAAAAGTTAGCCGCATAAGAATTAAAAGTCATGTGGGAACTCAATGATGAAATGGTATCTATAATTGAGATCTTTAATCTAGAATACACATGCAGTTGATCCTTGAGATGTTCAAACCAACCAGAAGCTTTTTTTGAGATGAAAGCAGAGGGTTTTTCTACAATGGGCAGGATTGGAATGATTTCTCCCTCAAGTGATAATAGAACCCAGTGGTTATTGTTGAGAAAGGAAATATAAATGGGCTCTGATTGATCTGCAACACATTTTTTAATTGGAGTATAAGAACAAAATGACTCCAATGAAATGAAACATATAGGTCTGGCATATGTGTCCGCTACTATTTGACCCATATCCAACTTATCCAGCCATTTTGAATAGGGAATCTTTGCATTGATGTCTTCAACATCAAGTCTTTGTTTAATATTTTCTACCTCTTTTGCACCACTAAGAATCTCAATGTAGCATGCTTTAAGTTTTGGAAATTTTTCAATCATTTCCTTTCTTGCTTTAAACCAACAATGTTAATCATACCCAAGCAATTTAGAAATGAATCTCAATCCACAATTCCCATCACCAATTGGACCCCAAAACTCATTCAAGAACTTATGTAATTTCTCAGGTATTTGATTGAGGTATTTCACTTTGGGTTCCTATGACAAAACCCAATCAGCAAAAATTCCAATAAAATGAATTAATCACATCAATAATCAGCAAAGATGAGCTTCTGGTTGATTCTTCCTGCATTCCTTCTTCCTCTGAAGATTATTTAAAATCCAAATGAATTGAAGCTAATTCACTTTCAGTACCTTCCTCTGAACTATGAAATTAATAATCTGATCCTGAATACTTTTACTAACAATTAAAATCATATAATAATCAGTTCATGAAACCGAGAAATTGAACTTTTCACAGAAGAAAAGACTTAAAATCTTTTTTCATTTCTTATTTGGTTCCCCTCCAACTCTCTTTTCCCCCTTAATTTGCTTCTCAAAATATTCAAATTGAGAAGGATCTCTCTGGGTATCTGTCAATTTTGGAAGCCTCTGCTTGATTGCAAGAATTTAGTTTCAAGTTGTGGGTTTGATCAATAATTTGAAGTCTCCATCATCAAGTGCTTCCACAGACCAAAATTATCTTCTTCAGGGTATCCAAAGATCATTGCATTGAGCTTCTAAAATAACTGAGAATTTCTGAGCATTCCATCAATATCAGCATTTCAAAAAAGGAAAAGGATAAAAGATTAGGAAAGTGGGAATCATCATTCAAAAATCATTTATCAAAAAGAATTAATCAAAAAATGGTTTGAATAATCCAAAAGTCCAACATAAACAAACTTACAGAACTAGAACTGCAAGGTTCATAATCCAACCTCCACTGAGGATGAACACCCTCAGGCATAACAGATTGTCTGAACGCTAGTAGGTCACCTATCTTGTGGGAAGAGAGAAAACCCATACTCTTGCACTATGACTTTTTGCACAAATCACCATCATGGTTCTGCTTTAATTTCTCAAATTGTTCCACAAAAAGTTTAATTGCCTCTAAAGACAACTTGTATCCCAACCATAACATTTAAGTAGGAAGAAATATTCCTATCTTATTTTGTGAGTTTTAAAGCGCAGCCTGAACCAATTTAATTTGGTTGAAAACTGTTTCCTATAGGTTTTTCTAAACATCAAGCGTGTTTTCCAAAGAATTTTCAAGGAATTTTTTGAGAGTACAATGGGCCCCTTCAACCAAAGATGTTGTTTTATTTCCAAAGTCAGGGTTTTTGCAAGTACAAGCCATTACAAATTTATCTTGGATGCAGAAGGTGTTATGATCAATATACTCAAGCAAATCCTCATGGTCTGCCAAGAAAAACTTTATACAAGTCATAATGTAAGAAACCCAAAAATAGTGAGATTAACACTAGAGGCAGTGATTTGGCAATTAATCTAAGTTCTTAATCATTGAAATCTTCCTCCTCCTTGATTTTTGAGGCCCTATAATTAGCACACAGAGACATAAAGCTTTGCCACCCTTCAACATCATTATGAAAAGCACACCTTACAGTTTGCTTGTAAGTTTTTAGACAAGTGCCATTTACAAAACTGTCTTGTAGACTCCGGAAAACTTTGTTCTATTGCACAAATCAAAGCTTTTTCACGGTGTGTCACAAAGACTTTGGGAAGTCTCTCAGGTTCATAAGCCAGATCCTTTAGTGCATTTACAGACCAACTGTAGAATTTAAACGTTTCTCTTGTTATAAAAACAAGATCTTTTGTAATTTTTTTTTGGTTGGCTGTAATTCCTACAACATTCAATAGGGGGATGTTGTACTTATTTGTTTTATAAGTACAATCAAACAAAGAAATATAATGGAATTGCTTGAAAAGCTTTCATAACTCAGGTTGAGCCAAGAATAGGGCCTCCAAGTGACCCTCTCCACTGAATTTTGCTCAATGAAACCAACCTAAATCACAAAGTTGTTCAAAGATGACCTTGATAACACCTTTTCCCTTGATTTCTGGTAGCATTAAATTTTTATTATTGTTGTAGATTTTTTTTTCATCAGTATATTTGCTGCCATCAATCGTGCCCAATTTTGCTTTGAGTTGAATTTTATTGAGCCCATAATTTATGCCTTATTTTAAATTGACTGAGGGCATCCCAGAGATTCTCCTCAGGTGAGGATGCACTGAGGGGTGTGGAAATGGTTGATGGTTATTTTGATCCTCTCTGTACAAGACTTGCCACAAGCTCAAGAAGTACTCACTCACCATCCTCAAGATAATCAGACCAACCTTTTGTAGTCAATCAACAGCTAGGATAGAAGCAAGTTGGGAGTCAAGAAAAGCCAGGAAATGAATATTTGGTCACTGGATTATGTTGGAAGTGGTCAATCAACTCAAATATTGGCAAAATAAAGCTGATGAAAATCCCAAATTCAACCCTGAATTTTGAGTTTCCAGTACCAAAGAATAAAGAAAGTTGGAGTCAAATACGGCAAGCCACATTCTGCCAATTTTCAATCAAATTTGACCAATTTGGACCAAGTAACCTTGTACAAGCTGACTAGAGAGAGTCTCAAACTTCTCAAAATTGAATCTGAGAAAGAAACCAATAACAATTGCAGATCATCAAAAGTTGATTACTGTCAATTATTTTTATCATACTTATTTAAGTTTAAACAGTTACTACTTATTTTAATTTCTACCACCCATCCATTTCTTATGAACACAATAGAAGGAGAGAGAAGGGTCAAGTGAAGCATCCAATAAAAGTTAGAAAATCCTGGGGGAAAATGTTTAAATATTTCAATTGACCAACCAAAAAAAGCTCAGAAAATTGGCCAAATCAAATCTATGGACTTGAAATGTTGCACGGAATGGTCAATTGATTTTTTTAAAACTTGTTGCAACACAATGATTATTGTCCATCTTTAGTATCACCACCATGGCAATTGCATCTTCCAATCTTTTTTGGACATCTCTGAATCAAAAACTCCAACAAACAAGAAGCTACTTGCGCTTTTAACCCAGCTATCAGTCCATCAAATTGATCTCCAATAATCTACAACTTACGGCCAAGATTTGTTTCTTTAATAAGACCAATCTCCTTCATCATCATCACCAGAAATCTTCAATTTGAACACTCTTACTGATCACCAACACCTTGATGTCTCTCCATAGAGTCAAATTGGGAGGATTGGTCTACAGTCCAATGACTTGACCTGATCACCATTGATCTCAATATCTCCTCAATTTTTCCTGGGAGGATTTGGCTGTAGTTTGACTGCTGCCTTCAAACTTTACCTAA